>OZ018402.1:61631820-62130176 GCA_963969585.1 Drosophila helvetica
GACAACAACAACAACGCATATTTGTTTTGTTGTTTTCTCCGTTATTTGTGGGTCGATCTGGGCGTGCGACGGCTTCCCGTGATCGGGAGAGCATCCTTGATCTGATAGAGTTCTTATCAAGGACCAAGGATCAAGGACATTTTTTCCAGACCTGTTTTCTCCGTTATTTGTGGGCCGATCTGGGCGTGCGACGGCTTCCCGTGATCGGGAGAGCATCCTTGATCTGATAGAGTCCTTATCAAGGACCAAGGATCAAGGGCATTTTTTCCAGACCTTTTTTCTCCGTTATTTGTGGGCCGATCTGGGCGTGCAACGGCTTCCTGTGATCGGAATGACATCCTTGATCCGATGGAGTCCTTATCAAGGACCAAGGATCAAGGATTTTTCCTCCAGGCTTGTTTTCGCCGTTTTTTGTGTTTGGCCGAAATAATCCGCCTTGAATTAAATACTAGTACTTTTATTTTGCTATATCTCGCCCATTTATTTTCAAAAAATCTTTACAATATATAGAGACGCGATTGAGTCGGTAATAATAATAATATACAATCAGTTTTAATCATATGTCTACGGGTACTAACAGTAAGATATGTAGATTAAGGTGTAAGGTGTGTTGTATAGAGTAAAGAAGAAGTCGGGTCATGCCAACTCTGCGAGGATGCAGTGCACTTTCCTAGTCATCATCGTCGGGGATTGCAGCCCTGCTTCGTGACGCCTTCATATACTCGGCGCAAATGCATTCGCACACGAATGACTCTGCAATGGAATCACATTAGCATTAGATTGGGATGAGAGGCAGTCTATGGATACACAGGATTACTCACTCACTGGTGTGTCTCATCCTCTGTCGTAAGTAAGTACTGTCGTACTTACGCTCCCTCATCAGTCCTCCATTCTCGTTGTCGCCGGCATCTGCATAGACTGTAAAGAAAATTAATTGAAAATATATTATTTTGAAACAATTTTATATTAAGTTCTGATTAATAGATTCTCTTGACTGTGGGTCGCAGTGCCCTACCTTGAATGACTTATGTATATTATTGAAACCTTTTTACAAAATGAAAACCCATCCATGCAGAATATTTACACCGCATACGAGAAACAATAATGAATGTTACAATTGTAAAAAAATAATTTTTCACTGTCCCTTTTTATATGTTTGTCTTTGTCTCTGCAAATTGTATGGAATAACTCAGTAAAGTAAACAAAAGAGATGCATATTTGAAGTCCCTACATATGTACCTTTTTGCTATGTATTGTATCCAAACGATTCATGGAAAAGGGAAGTTTCAATTGAACTTACATTTCAGAGAATACAAATAAACTAATTTAATTCAATATTCCCATTTGACATTTTAAGTATCGATATTTTCATCCGATATTTTTGTCATACCATTTTTAGACTGTCTGGCTACTCTACCGCTGCAATCCCAAGAAACAAAAGCAATTTTTCAAATGTAGGATATTTTAATGGTTTTAAACATGAATTATGTATATCAAAACTAAGATTTATCTATTTACTGTAATTCCACGTCTTGTTTTAACTTAAGGAGCATTTCCGTGGTCAACGGAAACATCGGACCATGTCCTGGCACAATGTAATCACACAATAGCCCCATTTTGCTACGCTCCACGCGTTGACGGTTTTCATCCTCGCTGCCCGCATTCCGCCAAATGCTGCCATCCTCCACATCCTCGCGACACTCGAAGAGATCTCCAGCAATACCCACCGTGCCGCCAAACTGTGTGTTTTGCACGATTACAGAAACACAGCTAAGCGTATGACCGGGTGTTCGCTTGACTACAACCTCACCATTTGTGTCCAGATGCAGTTCCTCGTTTTCGTTGCCGCTGGAAAGATGGTCCATGTATAGATCCCGATTGGAGGCACAAGCTCCTACCATATGAATGCGCGCCTTTTTAAACAAGTAGTTGCATCCAATGTGATCAGAGTGTCCGTGGGTACAGACGACACCATGGATGTCCTCAACTTTCAGACCTTTATGCTTCAGTAAAGATGTCAACACGTCGCCATCCCAAGCTGTCATAGTATCTACGATGATATTTTGGCCGTCTCTGCAGCGAACCAGTGTACAGGTGCAGTTCGCTCTCATAGAAGTTCTATCCTTTTCATCCTCGTGGGAATAACCAGGTTGCAACACAATTACCTGGTTTTCCGTCATTTTTCTGAAATTATTGTGGCCATTCCGTCTGTCAACCGAGTTGGCAGCTCTGTTTTCTGCGGACAGCTGATGCCCACATGTTTATACGTCGCAATTTCGTTATTATTTAACATTTTCTGAATTTCGAAATATACCGGAACTACGCACCTCGAGCGCAATATTTCAAAATTTTAAATGTACTGGAATTACGCACCTCGAGCGCAATGTTTTGCGCAATATATTTTGCAAATGCGTCAACTACAGCTGTTACGAAGGCATGTCAATATTGGAGCAAAGCCGCCTATACAACAAACAGTGGTGGCACTGCCGGCAAATCGAATCCCCCTTAATCGGGTCAATACGAGCGGAGCGGCAGTCAATGAAGAGGATATTGCCATGATGCGGCTTAGGGAGGCAAAGAACAGCGAGGAGCTCATGGAAAATATCGCCAGGGACAACTTGGAGCGGCACCATCTAGTGGAAAGCCTTTCCCTACTGTGGCTTCACTATCTGAACTTGGGTACGCCAGAACGCGATGCTCTTACCGATCGTGTTCATAAAGAAGTGCTGCAGCGTATAAATCCCCATATAACACACATGGATATCAATGAACTGAGCTGCAGTTACCTGTATCTACGCAAGATGCATATACCCAATAGCGAATCCATCGTGGAGACTATACTGGGGCGTGCCTTAAAAGCCATTGATACGCAGGAGCAGGGAGAGCTTGTCCCCCTGACAGCACTATCCCGCCTATCGGTGGGAATCAATTTGGAACGCGACTTTTTTACGCCGCTCGTGTGTCGCAACTTTATGCCGCATCTGGAGAAGCACATAGCCAAGTGCGAGACCGAGGAACACGTTCGTCTTCTCTCCACTTGTCTCTTCCAGTTGCACCAGCTGATCGACGAGGGGTTACTCAAGGACTACAAGCAGAGAGTAAGCGAGTTACTCCAACGCGGCGTCCTGAGCTGTGACACACCCAAAGCCCTGCTGAAGTTGCTCCATATGCTCAATATTCGAGTGTGGTCACAACGTCACACTCAGTTAATAAGGGAAATCCTTCTGACATTGCGACCATGCCTACAACAGTTGGAAACCGGGGATATGAAGAGCATCTGTCGTGCGTTTCTTCATCACCAGGAGCCCGCTGAACTGATGCAGCCACTGAAAGAGGCTACAGAGAAATTACTAGAAAATGAATCCAATCCAGATGCCCTCTCCTGTGCCGTGCCGTTTGCCGAGCCCCTCCAAAGAGAAAAGTATCTGAAACTATTTCACAAATTGCTTTACTCTGACACTGCTTGGCTTCTGCCCAACGCGAGTAACCACTTCTTCAGCATCCTGAGAACATTAAAAATATCCGATATACGTTATTGCAATACGTACTGGTCGGGTGTCATCCGAGAACTGGACTCTAGCCCGGAGGAGCAGACCCACCTAAGATTCCTGGGCCATTGTCAGCGTTATATGAATTTCAATAATAACTTGGGCGGAACGTATCGCCATTTCGAGGTGGAGCGGAAATTGAGCAGAATGTGCATGAGTGCCATTGAGGAGGATATAGCTGGCAGGCTGCCGAACAAAGTGACTCGCTTGGCCGCCTTTGTGATAGCCTATGGACACACTCAGATGTCCTGGAAGAAGTTTCCCAACATTCTAATGAGCAAAATATTAACCATGGCTCCACAGTTCGACATCCAAGATTGTTTTGTGCTTAGTCGAGGGATGCAAATAGCCTGCGAGCTAAGATTTCGTCAGGATACACCACCTCTGGCAGCTATGCAGCTGTCTACCATGGATACCATTCTCATTGGATGTGCGGAGCGACATTTGGCCAACGCAGAGCAGGAGCCCTTAACGGCGAGCGAGCTCAGCATCATTATACGGACCCTCAGCCATAGGAAAAGTAAGTGGAAGAATAGATAACAAAAAATACAACAGAAGTTATATTTTTCATCATTCCACAGCTCTTAAGAACACTATAGTCTATATGCAGGCCTTAGCGCTATATAAGACACTAAATTGCAACGATCTCAGTTCGCGAGTGGTTCGTGATATGGCGTACAATTTCAATGCCTCGCATTTCTTGGTTCCCGAGTTGCTGGAGTCAATGTTTGGCTACGTTGCGGAACAGCACAAGCATATCACGGGCGATACCGTGGAAAAGGTGTTGACTTGTTCCTATAACTTGGGATATACGCCCGCCTCAGAGACATTGGAACGGGCTGCCAGTGTTTTACTAAGGTGAGAAGGAAGCCTTTCTATCATTCAATCAAATTCAATACAATTCGAACACATTCTCTATAGAGACTTTGATCAGATGAGTGGTCTGTCGTTGGTGCAGGCCTGTCTGGCATTGTGCTTTTACAAGACTATACCGACTGAGCTGATTAATCAAGTATTCTGCGTGAAATTCATTCAGCGCATAGAGGATGAGATACAGGTCTGCTATTCAAAGGCAACCTATCCGGAAAGGGTTCTTAATCTAGTCATGCAGCTGAATCGAACTGTCTGCTTGGACATACCGGAGGCGAATGTACCCTGGTTTCAACAGAACTATATTGAGGCACAGATCAGCAAGAGTAAATATTACATACAGTTTTGAAGTTATTCTTTAATTAAAATTTTTTTTTTTAATTTAGAGTCCCATCATGCCAGTGCTTTTGGCAGAGATGTAAAAAATTTGCTGAAGAGTTTACTCAAGGAGGATAAGTATTTCCGCTGCAATCACACCACGCCCTATGGTTATCAGATTGATTTTGTGATACATTTCGATCGGGATAGGAAACTAATGCCAGCACCACCAGTGGAGGCAACCATGTTGGATCGCATAACTAAGTAAGCAAATAAATAGAATAAAAAACTTTATACATACCGATACTTAGCAGGGTAGCAATATTGTTGCTGAGATTGGACTCTTTCTGCGAGAACGATCTAACTGCTTTGCGGGGTCCCCAATCGTTGAAGATGAAGCATCTGGAGATGATGGGCTATAAGGTGCTGCACATAAACGAGCACGACTGGAACTCCAAGTACATGATGGCACCGGGCGCCAAGGCAAACTATCTTAAATGTTTGTTACAAATTTCACACTAGGTTTGATATCACTGGGGGTTTTGCTCGTTATAAGCTATGTATATAGTGTACTCCTACGATTGTATTTATTAGATTATAAATACATTTCATGTATCTGAATGTAATGTATTTCGTAAAGGTTTCGATTTGTTTGTGATGATTAATGATCGTTTGACTTGACACACCAATTGTACGCATTGTTGAACATTAGCTGCCATGGGCTCTCGTCCTGTGTGGCAGCCACCTCGAAGTTGTGTGGAACATACGGCCACTGGTACATGGTGCTGCAACGTTCGGGATGTGGCATCAATGCAAGATGACGACCATCCGGAGAGCACAGACCTGCAATGCCCTGGGGACTGCCATTGGGATTCATCGGATACAGTTCCGTGGGTGCACCAACATCGTCCACATACTGCAGTGTCACCAGCTGCTCTGCCTGCAGTTGGTCTATCAGCTTCTCTGAGCGGAAGGCAAAGCGTCCCTCGCCATGGGCCACCCAACAGCCCAGGACCAAATCCTGCATATTGGCCAGCATGATTGAACGATTGGCTGGTATCTTGACGGTAGACCAGCGGCACTCGAATCGCTGTGAATGATTGAGCAGCAACGCCACATCGGGATCGTCGCCAGCCGAGCTGCCTGCCGGACGGCCCACAAAGCCAATTAAAGTCATCAATTGACATCCATTGCAAATGCCCAAGGAAAATACGTCCTGGCGTTGCTTGAAGGCTTCGAACTGGGGCTGGAGCAGTCGACTGTGCAGAATGTTGGCGGCCCAGCCCTTGGCAGAACCCAAAGTATCAGCATAGCTAAAACCTCCAGGGAAAATCACACCTCGATACTGAGACAACGTGGCGCAACCTGCATAAAATAGTTAGATATGATTACACTAGTCGACCCGACATTTCCGCTGTGGCCAAAAATGACTTTCTGATACATTTGGGGATTAAAAAAATCAAAATTTCGGGAAAAAATACTGCAAAAAAGTATCAAATTTGAATTTGAAAGCCTAAAATCTTCGAGCTTTTTAAAATTGTAAAAAAGTTCAATACAACCAGATGTAAGATACTTAATTAATGTGAAAAAAGCAAGCACTACATGAACAGACATGAAAAAAACATACCAGATTTAAAAAAAAAACATAATTTCTTAAAAAATTTTAAATCTCCAAATCTATCAGAAAATGTAATTTTTGGATGCAGCGGAAAAAAATTAAATTTTGTGGAGTAGTGTTATTTGTACTGCGTTTGGTTATGTATCTCTCACCTCCAATAAGATCTGACATGGTAACATCATGTACTTCGAAGTTTGCCTTCAGCAAAGAGGCCATCATCTCACGTTCACTGTTGACGCCCTCCTCCCGTATGACGGCCACGCGAATCTTCTGGGAAGAACGGGCCAGGGCCAACTCGGAGCTCAGATTCGCGGGTCCTTTGTACTTGGGTGCGCGACGATAGTCAAGGCTATCGTATTCCGCCTGGGCACATATCAAATTGGACTGAAGCTTTTCCAGCTCGTAGCTTGTGCATTCCCACTGTCTGTAAAGCTGGCGCAGAGGTTGACCCAGCAATTGATCGGCCCCCTGATTGATTAAAACTCTGGAATCGAGGCCAAATCCTTTGGTTACACCCAGATAATAGTTGGGCACTCCAGCGTCGTTGTAGATGGATCGAATGGTAATCAAATCCGACTCCAGGAGCTCCACTACCCAACCACATTCCTCGGCAAAGAGCAGAGCCAGCTCAGGCCGTTCAATCTTCACAGCAGCCCCATCAAATTTCTCAAGCTTTGACATCGGTTCGGTTAAGTCTACTTCCAGACCACTCAATCCTCCAATGGCCATCTCAATGAGGCATATAAGAAGGCCTCCATCGCTGATATCATGACCAGCCAGGATGCGACCTTGTCCCAGCAATGATTGAGTGACAGCAAAGGCCTGGGCGAGCACATCGCTCCTCACCAGGTTCGGCGATTCCTTGCCCTGCTGTAAGTAGGCTTGTGCCAGAGCAGAGCCACCCAGTCGGAGGCATCCCTCGATGTTGATCCACAGCAACACTGTGTTCTTGCCCGCGGCAGGACCCTTGAGGTCAGGAGTGGCTTTTATCTTCACATCAGGACAAGGAGCGTAGGTGGATATGACCAGAGTGCCAGGAGATTTAATTGTAGCTCCGCCCACTTTGGCAGCCATGGACAAGGAGTCCTTGCCGCCATCGATGGCAATGTGAAGCTCCTTGAGAATCTGACAGAGTTCCTTGCAGGCATCGTACATTCTGGCTCCCTCGCCGGGCAACTTTGCAGCCCACATCCAGTTTCCAGAGCACTTTACGTCCGCCAGTTCGCTTATCTTCACAAATACGAGGTTACTCAAAGCCTCAGCCACACTCATTCTGGCCATGGCAGCAGGATCGAGAAGTCCCTTGACAGGTTGTGTGCCTATGGAGGTGGCGATGCCCGAAGTACTGAAGTGGGACACAGTGGTCAGGGCGTAGTCGGCCAGTGGGGCCTGCAAGGGACCCACACACTGCTGCTGGGCAATCAGTCCGCCGACACAGCGATCCACTTTGTTGGTTAGGAAGCGTTTGCTGCCTACCGTAACCAAGCTGAGTACCCTTTCCAGGGCTTCGTCCAAACGTAAATCCTTGGGAAGATCCAGATCCTGCAGTCGTGTCACCTCCCGTGTCAAATCATACGTCCTCTTGGGCATGTCACCCAGGACATGCTTCAGTTCCAAGTCGAATGGTACCGGTTTCCCTCTTACTGCAGTGAGAGCCTCTTCCATATCCTTGGGAGCCCCCTCTTCCACCAATGTGACGCGTCCATCACCCGTCACCACGCCCACAAAGTTAATGGGGCAGCGTTCACGTTTGCAAATCCTTTCCAAGATTCCACGGTGCTCTGCTTTGCAAAGTATGGCATTGTTCTCCTGGTACTCAGCGCCCCAAAGCTCCAGGGCTGTAATGGTGGGATCACCCAACTGGAATTCCTTTGAGAAAATAATGGCTCCAGCGAAATCCGGCTCCACCAGCTCTTTCAGCACATTGCCATTGCCGCCGGCTCCCTGATCATGTATGGCCAGAATGGGATTGCGCTCGCCCATCTCCAGACAGGCCCGCACGACGCGATTTAGCTTATTCTCCATTTCCGCATCACCACGCTGCACGGCATTGAAATCCAATTCGGCGTCTCCGGAGCCCTGAACCTCCACCGAGCTGGCCGCACCACCGCCAACACCGATCCTATAAACCGGTCCTCCGATCTTGGCCAACAGTTGGCCGCGAGCTGGCGGCAGCTTCTCACGCATGGAGGCGGGCATGGTGCCCAGTCCTCCGCTAAACATGATCGGCTTCACATACTCATCCCGCTGGCTGGCATCTGCAGCATTGTTCAGGCCATAGGATAGAGCAAAGCCAGAAATCACAGGCTCCCCGAACTTGTTTCCATAGTCGGAGGCGCCATTGCTGGCCTCAATGAGGATCTGGAGCGGTGACGCAAAGGTGGAGGGATATTTGAAAGACGATGTTTCGTAGGGCTGCTTATAACCTGCCAAAAAAGTATTTTCATTTTTGGAAATTTTGTTTAAATTTGCAATTAACATTAAACCGTTGTTAGTGGCGGTCAATCTTAAGCCTGGCTTTCAATTAATTGATAAAATATCGATCGTTTAAGATCTCCTATCGATAACAGTGTAAACCCGGATTTGATTTCTATTGTGTAATTAATTGCAAGTGCAATTTCACAATTGATTACAATTGTGTAAACGATTGAAATTAAGTTAAATTACCGGAAAAATAGAGGTTTTAATCTGAATTATTTGATTGACCAGATTCATTTGTAGATACATTCATAAATTTTAAAATGGAAGAGGACCTTTATCTATTATTGGGAGTAGGCAGAACAGCTACAGAAGATGAGATCGTTAAGGCTTATAAGCGTATGGCTCTCGTATATCATCCGGACAAGAACGATCATCCCCAGTCTGAGGAGCATTTCAAGAAGATACGAGCTGCCTTCGAAATGCTCTCCAACAAGGTAACTCGAGCGGACTATGATCGAGAACTTAAAAGAACGCCAAGGTCTGGAAATCAGAAGACGACCCATAGCACCACTCAACAGAGCACTGAACCGGATATATTGCCAACCTTATGTGTCATTGGTGGAGTCATTTTGGGCGCGGTTGTAGGCGCCTCTGCCTTCCAGTGGTTTAACAATAAGGAGTCGGAAGACAGCAATGAGAAATCGAAAAACCACAAATAAATCTGCTAAACTTTTACCAAAACTCAAGTGTAAATACATATATGCCTTAAAAGGGCTGTCAAAAATAAAGCTGGCTAGATGCTTACAGTTTTAAAATCGTTAACTGTTGTGTATAAAGTAGATACTGATTCATAGTGGACTCACCTGGAATGTGAAGAGCACCCACGCAATAGCCAGCGGTTCCAGCAATGGGTATACCTCCTCTACCCACGCCTTGAACGTCGCGAAGACGACCGCCTGTACCAGTGGTGGCACCACTGAAAGGCGCCACAGCCGTGGGCATGTTGTGTGTTTCTGCTGTGAAGATCAGGTCCGATTGGACAGTAGCCAGACGAACCGGTCCTGGAGATGAAACTGTGGATGGCTGCAGGGTGTCGTGCTTGAAGCCCTGCATGGCGCTGCTGTTGTCGCTGAATTTTATGGTGTTGTTGGGATTCGTGTGCTCCTGTGTGTCCATTATCATTCGTATCAGAGAATTTGGCTGTTCCTTGCCGTCAATCACCATGCGACCGCGAAAGAACCAATGCCTGGAGTGCTCGCTGTTGCTCTGGGCACAGTCGAAGAGCTCCACAGTGGTCGGATTCCTCTTCAGGGTGTTAACGAATAGATCGTGGTAGTAGTCCAAATCGTAATCGTTGAATGCCAACCCCAGCTCCTGGTTAATTTTCTGCAGAGCGGCTCGACCCTCCTCCATTACGGGAACAAAGTGCCATTCTGCTTGCAAAACCGGTAGTTGCTCATTGAAGCTCTTTTTCGGAGTGTTCTCCGCTGTGTACAGACAGTGTGTCATGCGATCTCCCAGCATCAGTACGTACTTGGACAGCTCCCTGGGACCATCGTAGCCAAAGGTCAGAAGATAACGGGTCGAGGATTCCATGCGTTTCACCTCGGTGTAGCCGAGATTGTGAAAGATGTTCACACAGTTTGTGGAATATGGCGTGGAGAAGTTGAAACGGGGACCAATCTCCAAGAGCAACTGCCTCTCTTTGTTGTCCACCTTCAAGATGGGCTGCTTAATCAGACTCTTGCCACTGTCCATGGGGTGCTTGACCAGCCAGATAAGCAATTCATCCAGCGTCATAGAGTGGTTCAACTCAGACGTGTACTCCAGGTGATAGCAACGTTCCATTTGTACGGAAATCACGCTGGGATCCTCCATCTGTACACGTTGGAGGACATTTAGTTGGTCGGCTTCGTCGTAGGCCTTCACATCGTAGTAGCGTAGAATGACCATGTTGCAGTTCTGGAAGAGAATATGTGGATTTTGTAGTCTAGAACTGATTAGGTCTGTGCGTGCGCTTTGCTTTGCAATTCGCGACTGATCTTGGGACTGAAGCCGTTGACAACCAGGCCAGTGTCTACACTGGGGGTTATCAACAGCCGACACCCTCCAACTCCACCGCAGCCCTGCTGCACCACTCCACTCCCAGATCAGGTTACAGCCACCCGATCCGATGCAGCAGCAGTCAAATGGACTGCCGTCACAACTTGTTTTTGCATCTCCTGCTTGGGGGCTCGCTGATAAGCCAGCGTCAACATATTTTCCATCGCAAGCAGGCAAATTTCAATAAAGCAAACCGTAAGTGTAATAATATATACATATTTACATACCAGCAACAATTAGCAAACTAACTAACCAAAATTAAAGCACAATAACAATAAAATAAGCGTCGCGCGCACGTGTGTGTTGGATCTGAGAGAGAATCTAAGCTGACATTATGGGTACTCTTGAAACAGTTGGGACTCCAGTTCGTGAATCACAATCGATGCACAATTCTTAATTCTCTATATGTTTTTTGAGTTTTCATATTGGCTTTCATTGGCTTCATTTTATATCACCGCACCGTACGGTGTACCGATAATTGTTTTGTTTTTTTCTGCCAAAACTTGGCAACAGTAGAGTTAATAAATAAATCTTGTACATTTTGTTTTTCACGCTTTCATCGCTAGCAAAAAAAACACTTGATACAATAAAAGCTTTCTACTGCACTGCCCGCGCCGCGGGACAGTTATCAGCACGTGGGCCCGTATGGCAACAGCAACAAATCAATCAATTCGTCGCGCCTATAAGGCTGACGACGTCACAGGTTGTGGTCGGATTTCGACCTGTGCATACATTTAAAGCAGATGCTATAAAAAAGATCAAACAATTACGAAACGGGTATGTGGAGGGGAACGGAATCCACTAAGTGCATCCCGCTCTATCGAATTTTATTTATATACCATTAAAATCGTGGCAATTGCTACATTTAGCGGTCATTTAGACCGCTATGTAGTGGCCAAAACGCAATACATGAAAAAATTAAAACCAATTGAACTTGAAACGCATTTGTATGCAAATTGTCGCTTTTAATGTTTGCTTTTTTCTTTCCATGTCTGTTGTGGCATTTTATAAACATTAGACTTAAATTGATTTGAATAAATAGTTTGACAGTATAATTGATTAGTGGGTTGTTGCTTTGCAGCTGCTATTCTATTCGCACAGATATGCTAATCTATGCCCGCCAATCTTATCAATTTCAGTTCAAGACTGATAACAATTGTGTGTTGTATAAAATATATCATGGAATTTGAAGAAACAATCGGATTGTACTAAAAAACAGCGTATCCTGCGGTTAGAATAAATTTTCGTTACTTGACAGCCCCTGCATCGTTATCTCTATGTTATGTGCATCGCTTTTGCCGCCTTCGATGCCTGCACACTGATCTCATCCATTCCCTTCCTGGCACTCTCTGTGACTTCGTCAATAGAACGCCGCGTTGTGTGTATCAGCTCATCTGTGCCCCGTGCGGCTGACTCAGCAATGCCTTTGACTTCCGTGTTGATCAGTCCGATCACCCATTCCAAGCCTTGGCGTCCCTTGCCAGCGTTTGAGCTAATCGTGGATGTGAGTAAGTCTTCCATGTAGTGCGACAGCGGCACGCCATGGACAGTTACTGTGGCCTCCTGTTTCAGCAAAGTTTTGCTGGCATCTGCGGGATGTGGTTCGTAGTAGAGCACCTCGTCGACGCTAATGTTCCGGCAGAATGTGAGATTATTTGTCTTTAACACCATCTGTCTGGTTTTTGGATCCACCGTCGAGCGTTCGCTGGCGAAGCACGACTTGGCGGTGCCAATCAGCGCGTGCGTCCACTTGGGGAAATACCATTTGGATTGAACGAGGCGATGTGTATGCAGAACGCCGTCGATGACTTGGCGCTCGACTACGTCAGTGCCAATGATGGAGGGCGTCATGGGATTGGGATATTTTCGCCATGCCGCCTGTGTAACCGTCTCCCATGGGTGGTTGAATATGTGCTCCGACGTCCAGATTTTCATTATGCAAGCCTCGTTGTCGTCACAGTTCGTTGTCGGGGTTTGACTCTCTTCTGTTTATTCGCAACCGAGCACTAGGCTTTTTTGCAGCCTGCAGGGGCAGTGAGGTATATCAATGTTTAAACAGACAAAAGTGCTAGGTATATTGGTACAAACTAAATTTTGACATAAAATGCTGTAATTATCGAATTTCCTTAAACTGTGAGGAGTGGGGGGTCTCTAGCCAGTGTGACCAAATCCCAACCACCGGCTTTCGATACTATCGACTGGATAGTAGAGCTGTGCGCCTGTCCAACACTGGCGGAACAACGGCGGACTGAGAAGTAGACTTATTCACAATTGTTTTTTGGTGATTTCAAAATGAACACAGTTCGACCATGCGGCTGCAAGGGCGTGCGCACCTGCCTGAGTTGCGAGAAGGACTTCCAAATAGCCAAACCCTCGCTGCAGGAACAGTTCCAGCAACTGGAGCCCTGGTCATACTGCATTCAATGTGAACGTCTTTACTCGGGCTGGGACACTACTGCGGTTCAGGCGGAGCACCAGCAGCATGACAAGGCCAAGGGTCTCCCTATGCCTGGGGTTCTAGTGCAGGAACAGTTCATCAGCAAGGATGAGGGCTCGCAGTTGATGGCCGACTTGGATACGTTGCGCTGGGACATCTCCCAGAGCGGCCGTCGCAAGCAGAACTTTGGTCCCAAGACAAATTTCAAAAAGCGCAAGCTACAGGTGGGATCCTTCGCCGGCTTCCCCAAGAGCACGGAATACGTTCAACGTCGATTTGATGAGGTGCCGCTGTTGCGCAACTTCCAGACCATCGAGCAGTGCTCCCTGGAGTACGAGCCTAGCAAGGGGGCCAGCATAGATCCGCATGTGGACGATTGCTGGATCTGGGGCGAGCGTGTGGTGACAGTCAACTGCCTGGGTGATGCCGTTCTCACCCTCACAGTCTATGAGGAGCAGCAGGCGGGAAAGTACAACCTCGATTTGGTGGCCGACTACGAAAATGAGCTGCTGGAGCCACTGCTCCCCGAGGAACAGTTCTCGGCATACAAAGGAAAGGTGCTCCGCATACCCATGCCTAAGTAAGCCAATGGATTTCATGGTTTCCCTTAAATGCTAAATTCTCTTTCCCACTAGTCTCTCGCTGATTGTTCTGTACGGGCCGGCACGCTATCAGTTTGAGCATTCTGTGCTGCGCGAGGATGTGGTGGAGAGACGCGTTTGTATAGCCTACAGGGAGTTCACGCCCATGTACATTGCTGGGGCGGACCAAGAGAAGGGGGATCCTGTGAGGGCAAAGTCTCAAATCTTTTGGCAAATATACTAATTTTATTGTGGATAATACTTCTTCCTGCTCGCTGGTGTGTAGTCCAAGAGTGCCACTTGAGCGGGCAGCTCGACGCCATGCACACGCTTTAAGTGCGCTCGGAGCCCTCTGCTGGTGGTAAAGACGTTTGTGCAGATCACGCACGGATGGTTCGGGTGCTTGTTGCGGATGTGGTCGTTGAGATCCTTGAAATTAGCGAAAGCGCTGGTGCAGTACTTGCAGACATGCGAATTGCGGACATGAGTCTTTAGGTACTGGGAAGAGGAATGGGAGAAGCAGCGGGCTTCTTAATTTTGTTGTTGTTTCACGTCATTATATCAGATATACCTGGGAGGAGGTGAAGGCATGCGTGCAGTATTTGCACTTGTAGATGGCCTGACTGCCACTCGGCTCTACGTGGAGGCGGCGATTCGTCTCGTTGTAATCGTCCAGATCGTTGTGCTTCAGTTCGACGGCCGCGTAGTCCACTGTCCACTGTTGCAGCTGCAGAGGACTGTCGGAGGTTCCTTCGGCTAGGGGTAGAAACTCGGAGACAATCAACGAATCTTGATTTGCTAGCTTCCGGACCCCATCCTCTGAATCTATAGACTGAAACTCTTCTATCATCTCTGAACTCTCGTCTATTATCTCTGGACACTCGTCTATTATGTCTGCGCCTTCGTCTATGGGCGCGAAGTCTAGTGCATCTGCTTGCACTATTGTCTCTCTCTCTGTCTCCGGCTCCAGAAAGGAGCATCCTTCCTCGATTGTATCCCCCTCGTGTACGACATACATCTCTCCTCCTTTAGCCTGGGTGTAGAGTTCAAGCAGCTGTTGATTGGCGATTTTCAGCTTCGAGGAGAATGCATAGATCTGCACGAAATTATCCAGGCAGGGCTTGCATATCATTGCCAACTCTTCTGTCAGGTTCATTTTCTAGAGGAGAATGGCCATTAACCATAAGTCTGATTTGTTCACACATTTTTGGTTGGTTGTCGTACCTCTTGGAATGTGGCGTCCATCATCTCGAGGACCGTGTGTTCCGGCCAGTCGGCCGGTTTGTGCTCTGTGATATCCACGTCTGCGTTGCCGCCGAAGCAAATCCTGCACAATTTGCGCAGGTCCATTATCAATTTTGCAACGTTAATCAAGGAAATTTAATAAACCCGCGATCTAACTTGTTTTTTCTCCTGTTTTTTGATACAATAGTATCGGTGCGATATTTTTGCAGCCAGTAGGGGTACTCCTGCAATGCCTCCAAAGGGCCCCAATTTCTAAAAATAACGATCTTTGATATAATCGTCGACAAAGAGAGAGATGTTTTTGTTTTGGTTTTGACGGCATGTACAAAATTTGTTGAAAAACATTGCAACTATGAAATAAAAAACTCTCCACACCACCCAAGAGGTGGAGTTTTGAGGCGTTTTTTTTTTAAAGTGGTGTCCTCAATAGGCCTAATCCACTATACATTCGGTGGGGCCCTCAATCTGCATCTATGGATGCCACAACTCCGACTATTTTAGACATAATCGGTATAGCAGAAGGTGGTTCTAATAACGTCCAATAAATAAAGAATAAATAATTAAAAACAAAAATGTTATCACAATAGCGCGGCGTATGGAGTCAGAGGGCGACTCTGTCCAGTAGAGAAGTCGGTGCCATGCAGGCCATGCATCGAACCATGGATGGTGGCCAAAACTAATCAAAAGGACAAAAGCGAGCCAAACGCCTTTATTAGCGAAATAAAGGCCGTCTAGGCCAATGTCTAATTGTTTGTTGTTGCAAACACCCACCCACTCATTCATTTCATTGTTTACATATTGCATATTGCTCTTTCTACACGCCAAGTTTCGCTCATTCACTCACACAAGCATGTGATCACATATATGTATGTGTGAGCATCAATGTTCTCTGTTTATCTAATTTGTCCAATATTGCGGAGCTTTCTCCAGTGCCACAGAGCCCATAAATAGTACATTCCGGCTTGCTTTCTGACAAAATTTGAATTTCCAACTGATTTTATTTTGAAGCAAACACAAAACAGTGTAACCTTAGAGCATACACATCTGGTCACACTGGTCACACAGCAAAATATAGGCAACTTTCTTGCGCAAGAAAATTTTGCTTGTCTGAATACTAGGCTTTTGAACGGAATGGATGTGTGAAGAGTGAGCGAAAGAGCATGTAGAAGGTACGTAAAAATTCGTAAAAATTTTAGTTCTGACTATCGAACCAAGAAAATTGAAGGTATCGTATATACGATATATATAAGAAACTTCGCAGCCCATATCGAATACGCATACGATGTATCAAATAAATTTAAAAAAATGCTGTCACACTAACGTGGTGTTTTGTTGCGGTATTTATAGTATTATAATAATATATTCATATATAAATTATAAAATATCTAAAATAGTATTTTAAACAAAGAAGGTAAACGTGGCAGACAATCAGGCTAGACGAGACATCGCTGATATTGAAATCGAGATGCCGGGGGTATATTTAGATTTTCTCGAGACCAAAGTCCACCACTTACGAGTCATTTTGTACATGGCAACTACATATTTGCTACATATCAGCAACATATTTACGGACTAAGGACATACCCTATTTCTGAATTTAATCTGATAAGCCAATCAATTTTTTACAAGAATGGCTTCTTTTAAGGCACACTTTTATTGGATTTTTTAGAAAATTAGCTTTAAGACTAAACAACAAACAAATTAATAAATTGGTGTGTCTGGTTTTTTTTTACCGACTCAAATGAAATTCGAAATCATGTTTAAAATTAAAACTAAACAAGAAAACAAGTTTCGGTGGTATTTCTCTTTTCAAAATAAATTTTTATTCAGTTTTGTGTGTGTTTGTAGCAATCATTTCTCTCGATTTTTAATATTAATTTGTTTATTATTTCAATAATTTAATTCCTTTGTTTTTGCTTACATTTAATTATTATCGTCAATGTGACGAAAGTTATTTGTCTGTCAATAATACTTATCGACAACAGACTTTTGTTAATTTTTTGGGTTTCTTTCTGTTTTTGCCATTTTGTTACATGCATATTTAGTTGAATGTTTTGTGTTGTTTTTTCATTCAATTTTGTTATTTTTGCTTTTGGCATTCGACAGATATTGTGGTAACGGTTTAATAATTATGCAATAAGCTATTTAAATTGATTTGGTAGTTAGACTTGGAGGGGTTCTTTTGGCATTGGTTTGGGACGAGCACGGTACGGATGTGGACTGGGGTTCTGGGCTTGGAAGTCTTAGGTTGGGTGCTTAACATTTGCAGTTTATAGCCTAATTTTTTTCGTGTCTTTTAGTTAAATGCTAATTTTAAATATATTTCCTTGGTTTAAAAAATGTCCCGATTGAATTTGTTTTTTATGCACTATTTATTGTTGAACTGTTTTAATTGCTCTTCTCGGAACATGCGGAATTGAAACGAAAATCGGAATTCTTCGGTTTTGATGCATACTTTATTATTTCTTAATACGAAAAAATCGAATGTTTCCATGATTATGTGTGGATTTTGAGTGTGTGGGCTGTGTATGTATGTATGTGTTTGTGGGCGTGGGTATGGGCGTGTACCAACTGTTTTGTTAATTTGCGTATTGCGTGTGTAACTCTGATCAGAGGAAATTAGTTATTACTTGCAAAGTAAGTAAGTAGTAAGTAGTAGAGTTTTCAAATGAAAAACATTTTCCTTGACTACAATCTTTTCAATTTTAAATTCGTTTTTCGTTTTTGTTTTTCCATAATTTTCTTTGGTTTTTTTTTTTTTGGTTTTTGCGTTAGTAGCCCTCTCCTAATGTAGGACGCTTAGTTTTTAGTTCCTTGCCGCCATCGTCATTTGGTTTATAATTGCCTAGTTAATGCTATATTATTATTATTTTTATTTTACATCATCTCGTACAAGTAGAGTTCAATCTTTTAAAGAGTGTAGAAAATGGTTTGCTTTTTAAAATAGCTTCTTTTTATCAAAAAGACATCCATACACATATACATATACATAGTTCTAATTACGCGCCTAGCTGCTCAAAGATTAGCACTAAATTAATTATAAAAAAACTAAATTTAAAATGCACACACTATCTCCATCTCCTACTCCATCTGCATCTTCATATCCAACTTTATCTTATTATGATTCTCATTCGATATCGTATCGTGCTCGTATTCCTATGCCTCAACACAGGATATCAATTTCAGTTTGAATTTAAATTGGAAATCGATAAACAATCCATAAACAACAACCTCATGGGGGACAGAGCAGTTATCGGTAGGATTACGCATCGCTTAGGGCGTAAGTAAAAATCTTCTCATATCAAATATACTCGTAAATGCAAATAAAACATACAAAGTGAGTGTATACACATATAACGCTTAGATCTGCAGTTCCTTCAGTTGATTCCAGCACTCAATGGGGTTCCGTTCCGTTTCCAAGACTGTGTTCGGGGATGAGCTGATTTCATTTTCTTTAAGTAAACTTTTCGTCTGGCTATCAAAAGTGGTTTGTGGTTTGTCACACAATTCTGTTAGAAATTCTCTCGGATAGGACAACACATAAAATACTATTCCGGAAAGAGAGTGTGTGATAGAGAGGGGTATTACTCAAGGGAAAGACACAGGAGTGCGATTAATACGGCAGTGTTGCTCTTTTTTTCTAATCATCGATCCCATCCATCGGATCCATTTGTTATCGTTTCATTTTTTCTAACAAGGAGGTAGGTTTTTCATTGATCATTGATTTTGGTTTTGTGTAGAAAACATTCACATTAATAGGTTTCTTAGGTGGGTTCCGGAAAGAGTGTTCGTGTACGAGTTCGTTCATTGGGGACTATACCGTAAATATCACTGTTTTGCTTTGTGTTTGAGGGGAGATCGGAGATCGTTTCGATTCGATTGGATTGGATAGAGAAGAGAAAAGTAGACGAAATTCGAAGCTCGTATCTAGGAATACATTGGGAAGAGAACTCGATTCGAAAACTAAGCGAAAACTTCCAACAAAATTGTGATTTCTCGGAATCGATTGGGTTGGGCTGTTGATTTGGTTGGTTGTCTTAGTGGGGTTCTGTTCTGTTCTTTTCTTGCGCTGCATATGCTTCTGTTTCTTCTTCTGCCTGTTTGTAGTTTTACTTGTTTCCGTATTGGTTTTATTAAAAATATATATATTTATATATGTATGTATATTTATGTATGTATATATGCGGTGATATATGTGTCATAAAATATATATACACCTCTTCATTTTGTATTGCTATCTTGGATTTTGCTTTCTGCTTTCTTTGTGTTTCATTATAATTATTACTTTGACTAATTAATTGCTGACTATAACTCGGTTTGGTTTTTCTTTTGCATTTGCCTTCGGTTCGCTTATTTTCATTTTCAGGATTTTTCGATTTGCTACAATATTTCAACAATAAATTTTCTAAAAACATTTCGTTCAACGAACATATACTCGTACTCCTGCTCAAAAGGGTTCGGGATGCGCCTTTTAAAAATTAATTCAATTCACTATTCAATATATATTTTGTTTGTATCCATTATTATGTGTCAGTTTGTTACCATGTTACACTTAGCTATCCTTCACTTTTCCATCTTCACTCTACTCTTAAAGACCGCGCCAAAAATAAAGATAGAACATAAGATCTACGATTTGTATAACGAACGAAAATAAGACTCTCGAAGTTATTTCAGTGGGATCATATTTTGTTTGCAAAATTCGAATGAAGGAAATCAAACAAAATATTGTTGGTCCACGTGATCTCAAAAATCAAAACAAAGCCAAAAAATATATAGTGAAGTATACTGAGAGAAATATAGGTTTAATCAGGCCAATATTTCAATCTTCTTCTGCCTACATTTGCCTACAAATAATTGGTTTCTTTCCCTTGTTTTGCATTTGTCAATTAAGTTCTTCAGTGTCTGTGTGTCTCTGTCACTAATTGTGTCTGTTAGTGTGGGTGTGTTGCCATTTAAAATACATATCTAATGTCTCATAGGAACAATCTCTTATATATATATATATATATATATATATATATATATATCATATATCTTATGTATTTTTGTATGTTTGGTATATGGTGTGTCTCTATATAGTATCCAATGTCTGTGTCTCTGTCTTTCGTCTGTTCATCTTACATAAATTATAACAACTCAACGTGTTAATTAACTTATAGCTTATACATGTGTGCATCTGTGTGTGCGTGCTCGCACATACACATGTTTGTAGCTTTTGTATGTGTCCTTTACCGCGATGTTTCTTTGTTGTTCCTCCCATCCTTAGTGGTCTTCTCCTCTCCACCCATTGACTCCTCCTCCATCCCTATGCAAATTTTGGCTTGCTTTTGCTTTTTGTTTGCTTAACTTTTATAATTTTTACGTGTCAGTGTGTCTGTGTAGCTTACTTAACAATTTTGTTTTCTCTCTTATTTATTCGGTTTCTTGTACGGCAGTAATTTTTGCTTTTTTGTTTGGTTTCTCCATAAAATATTTTGGTTTAGTATATGATTTTGTTTCTCTTTTTTTTTTTGCGAAATTTCCTTTGCTCTTTTTTTGTTTTGTTTTGTTTTTGACTTAAAAATGTAATTAACAATTTTTTTCGGTTTTTTCATTTGTTTCTCTGCTTTTGCTTGGTTTCAAAGCAGCTTCGCTAGTTTTTTGTTGGTTTCGTTTTTGAAAAATAACTTAACTATGCATCTCCCCTGCCTAACACACAGACTCCACACTCCGGCGTATCTAATTCGCGTGTGTGTATGTGTGTGCTAGGTGTATGCGTATCCGTATCCATATCCGTAGCTTAATTGTCTAAATTAAGCGTCCTTATTGCACGATTATGTGCGGAGCTGAGAGCAGCACAGTTACCGTTGCAATAATCGTAAAGAGCGTGAAAACAATTAAACAAAATCTGTGGAGTAGAAGAGCAAGCAAATCAGCGTCTCGAAAACAAAATGGCTGCGGCCCGGGTGTCGGCCATCTTCCAATATTTGAGCCACGTGCTCTCTCTCTGTGTGTGCGTGGGCGTGAACTTGTAGGTGTAGGTGTGGGCTTTGTGCCTGGCAAGGCGTTTGCTGAGCCTAATTGTTTAACTTGGAAAGCGGCCACCGAGGCGTGCTGGCTCTGGTTCAATAAATCCACTCAGGGGTGTGAATATTTGAATGCACATAATGATGTGGCTAATCACAGGAGTCGGCTGGAGAGTGGAATATAACAGGGAGATCGCCAGTACTCTATGAGTACCACTTGAATGGGCATAATAGCTTATAGTTTATAACAGAATATAGCACCACTAGATCCATTTTGAATTAGAAGAATATTTTGGGTTAGCCAGACGCTTAGTTCCTTATGTTAGGTAGTGTATGTGAAAGTGTTTATGTGAGGTCTGCACTCACCTATCCACAACCATGGCAGCGAACTTCCAATCGCTTATCAATTCCGCTTCGTCGTCAGCTTTGCGCATGCGCGCCGTAATAAATTGCAATTCTTTGAGAATTAAGTGGAGATCTTTGTGATTGCAGCCGATGGCCGTGTGATGTTCCTCCACCGTTGTGGGTCGGCCAAAGCTTCTGCAAATGTGGATAGAGAGATGAGTTAGTAAAGGATAATCTCAGTTTAGGTCTTAAAACAGGATACTTACGCCGACGAACCGATCGCGGTTTGAGATCCAGATATTGTATGCCGAAAGTCATCGTCAATATCGAGAACATTGGCTAGCAGGGACTTGGAAGAGCGCTCCTTCAGCTCCAATTCCTTCATGCGATTGCTTAACAGTATTGTTTTGCGTGTGATCTTGCGGCCGGGTCGACCCATTCGCAAGATCCAGGGCAGCCATTGTAGGAAAACGGATTTGATCTGATCCAAACCAGAAATAGGTCCAGTCAAGGGATTATTGTAAGAGCAGTACAGATGCAGGACTTACCCACGGTGGCATCTCGTGGATGTCCGCTGTGCGATGGTGATAGTTCAGCACCACAACCGTGAGCACCACCGACGATGCGACCATGAACATGATGCAGTTGAAATAGGTGCCTGAGTGGGATTTGGGGTATAGCAAGAAGATATAGAGAAAAGCGAATGTTAGAGTGCTGATCGCGGGGCCTTGCATCTCATCAAAACACTAAAAACAGAAGCGTCAAATCATAATTTACAAACTCGTACAACATTACTTTAGTTTAGCTTCATTTCATGATAGACTTCGATTAGAGTTACGGTTAGAGAAAGTAGCGTGATGAAGTTTACTGTGTGATTACAATGCTGTGACTACTGTTCTTTACGTTACGTTACTTGAATTTACGTTACTCTGTTTTACGCTACATTACGTTACGTTCCATTGCGGATGCAACTATTAATACGTTCTACTCAAAGCCACTACATTTGATGTTTATTCGAATACATTTTATGTCAGGCTTCTTTCATGCAGTTTAGTGTTTAAGTTTTGGTTCATGCAGCAGTTCTGGATAGAAGAAGCGAGACAAAGAACAGTGAAATATAAGTATACATATTTTGTAAATGATTCTTTATGCTGTAAAAGGGGTATCTACAACTTGACTGTTCTTTGCTGCTCGCAGAATCGAATAATAAATGAATAATTATGAATGTTTTCATAAAAGCAAGCATGGATGGGGATTATGGGTTGTGGTCTCTGGGTCTGGGTAAACGGGGGACTAATCATTGTCTGGATAAGATTTCAAATTTTAAATTTTGTTCTAGAATGCTGTGAGTCGGTAGTTTAGTTTCTCTGGCGATAAGATTGTGTATTTTGTTATTGATTTAACGTTTCTCTGGTTTACGGTATGCTCTCTGAATATTTAATGCTGGATGGTTGAGAATTAAGAATTCTTTCGATTTATGGACTGTTTTTGAGTATGCTTTCGATACTTGGGTGCGAGGAACTTACGATTACCTAAAGCATATGTACATTGCATATCCGATTATAAAAGCAAAGGACCCTCAAAGGTACAGCCGGGAGGAAAGTAGTGTGTTTGTTAGTTAGAGATTCTCTCAATGTCAAAGAGGTTCAGCCAAAAGTCTAAAGAAGCAGAGGATGTTCTGTTGGGTTCGGGTTTCAGTTACGTTTACGGTTGCGGGTACCAAAGATACATTCGGTTCAGCATCTGTAGCCCGGAGTTGGATCATGCTCATCATCGCTTAACATTCGATTACCTACTTTATCGCTCTATTTTTTTTTTTTTTTTTTTAAGATTCACTTTGGTTTATAGCTTTAACAAACTTTCGTTATGTCTAATGAGTACTTTGTACAATCGTTTTTGTTTGGTTTTTGATTTTTATTTGATTTATCGGCTAAAAGAGAGAAGAGTTTTTGCTGTTTTTTAAGGATCTAAGAATTTTTTGATTTAGTTTGTTTGTTTTTTTTTTTGTCAAATTATAAACTCAAAGTTACAATTGAATGTTACGAATACCTAGCAGCGGTACGGCCTCGCTGGTCTTGGTAATGACATTGCCGACTAGCAGAGAGAAAACTGTTTGCGATAGTAGTATAGTAACACCTGCAAAATATTTGGTCAAATTTTGGTCAAATTTCGTGTGTGAGTGGAGCAGGGAATCATCAGGGAGTTTCATCACCGATCAGTGAATCGTCTGTCCAGGTCGAACTCCGTTCAAAGTGTCGTTGAAGATTGAGATAGGGTAGGGAAGTGGAGACAGGTGCTAGGGCTAGGCTAAATGATATTTTTTGGCTGAACCTTTTCGAAGAGAACACTACACATCATACAACATAAGACTCATCGTTTTTTGGTGAAGGAGAGAGTGAATTTCATATACATATATACATATCATCATTATCATCTGTAAAAGAAGGCGATCTTAAAATTATATTTTTGCAATACCAGATATGCTATAATCGATGCTTTAGTAACCGTAGTTTTGAAATAGTCTTTATTTAGCAATTGGAATTTGAAAGTTTGAGTTCTCAAAAAAGGTTCTCAAGCAAAAAATATCATTCCGAGAATTGGGTAAAAGAGTATCTTGATAGTTAGATGAAGGATGAGGACTTGGTTAGGGAGTTAGTAGACATTAGTCTAAGAAAGTTATATAGAAGCGTGTGTGGTTCAGTGGAGCGGTGGATTTCTGTAGAGTGATCTGTGATTTGGAGTGACTTGGTGACTGAGAGTTTCTTGTGTGAACAAGCGAGCGAACGATAACGAGAACGAGCTTTCACGATGGTGGAGTAATACTCATGGGCAAACTTTATTGTGGTAGTAGTTGGTGGTGGCTGGTGGGTGGCAATGCATAAATCTGACAATCTATAAATGAGAGTGGTGAGTGATAGTGAGAGTGAGGGTGAGAGAACCAAATCAAACACAAATCAAAGCTGTTAGCAAAAAAGTCAAAATCATACAAGATAAAAACTTATTTCTTTCTTAATTGATTTCATTTCATTGTTTTCGGTCTGTGTGTGTGTCTTTGACGACGACAGGACATCATTACGATTTAATAGCATTTACTGGCATCTTGCACAAAAATTGTTTCATCTTTAATTTTCGTTGTCGTTGTCGTTTCTGGTTTATCACAAGTATATTCCCAAACTCACTTGCATTGAAATCTGTCTCATAAGTATCTTTTGTAATTACGTATGGGTGGAAATTGAAGTTGAGGGAGTTGCGGATTGAACGAAGCGGAAAGTAAGACATAACATTTACCATATAGTACGGATATTGATATATTGATTGATAGGTATTATAGTTGTACATACATGTGTGTGTCGAATAATTACAGAATGAACCCCTCAAGGCGGGGCTCTGATGCGATAGAAATACAAATTTTGAAATGAAATTTACATTCAAGAGAGATTTGGTTTCGAATTCAGTTCGACATGAAGATATACAGGTAGGATCTATTGCATCATTAAGTCCCCACCGATTCGGTTCTGGGAATAGAGGTATTGTATTGAAGGGAAATTGTTCAATCATTGGAGCAGCATCTTTGGATTGTATGTGCTTCCCTCCAATGAGCTAGTTTGGTGAAGAAATTGAAGAAAATTGAAGCGGAAATTGAAGTATAGAACGGAAGTGTATAAGTAGATAACGATAGCATTTAAAAGATTGCCCTAACTAATCGTAGTGTTTGTTTTATCCGGTCTTCTGGGGTTCTGGTTGTTAATAAGAAGCGAACCGAAAAGTTTGTTGATTGTTAAAATGAAGACAGTAGGAGGAGATAGTATACATAGTGATATAGAGATAGAGAGACAGCAACAGAATACAGTATGATAAGGAACTGCTTCGATATTGGTATTTGATTGTATTTGATATTTGATATATTATAACTTCAAGTTCAGAACGAGTTAAGGTTAGAGAGAGAGAGAGAGAGAGATAGGGGAGTGGGACAGAGAGAACGAGTTAGATTTATAATTGATTTGATTTGGTTTAGTTTGGTTTTTGGTTTTAGTTTTAGTTAAGTTAGTAAGTGGCAAACTGTTGTTGTAATTAGTAAACATAGTACGACGTACACAAATAACATTTATCAACTTTATTGTCGCTTAATAGTTGGGTGTTACGAGTAGTATTTGTTTGACTTGGTTGTTTGTTGGTTGGCTGGTTAGACTATTACTTTATTTAAGTTTTTGTTTCAGTTTTGTATTCTTTTGAGAGGGGGATTATATATGCGAACAATTTAGCAATGTGTGTGAGTAATATAATCGTAATAGATATGTATATATATATATAGATAACAACAATAACAATAATATTCATGGATATACATATATATATAGATATAGATACGTCTATATATACATATATATGGCATTTAGGCATGTACGTATATGTAAATCATATTAAGTAGTTTGTTAATTATTTGGTTTTTTTTGTTTTTGTTTTGGTTTGACAAATTTGAATATATATTTGCATTTGGTAAGTATGTTTTAAATGCAATCGCTACCTAACAAGGGGATTGCATCAGATACTTGGGGCAATGTCTCAGCTACAAGGTTGAGAAACACTGTGAGCGATAGAAGAATTGTAACTCCTGAAACAAAAGAATTTCGTTTTCGTTTTGAAAAATACAATAACAACCACACAAAAACACAAATGACACAATTGAAAATGGAAATCATAAAGCGTACGTTTATGTATGTGTAAGTATATCTGTATTTGTATCTGTAGCTGTAGCTGTAGTATAGACATATTAGAGAAGTAAGTACATATGTAATCAGTAATTAGGCGTACTATATGTACGTATGTATGTTCTGTATCTGTGTATCAGTCTGTTCGTAGTTTTCTTTTCCGTGGAGTCCGCCTTCTGGAGAGACTGGAGATTTGGTTTCTATTTAGAAGTGACGTTTATCGGTTGCTTTGATTGGTTTCAATTGATCTTGATCTCTGAATGAAGTGTGCTTGAGAGTGGATATATGGAGTATATGCCTGAGAGTATGCTGCAAACTCAAAATTCCAAACGGATTCAACTCAAGTCGGGGGTTTGGAGTCGGGGATCCGAGGGTTCCTTGGGTTGGTATTGGTATGGAGGAACTCTCGCAAAGTTGTGCCTCTCCTGAGATGTGTGTTGTACCCAATGGAGATTACGATTTGACAGAATGGGCACAAAATGTTCACAACGTCTCAGAGTATTAAGTTTTATTTTTGCAGAAAGAAATAAGTCAACTTTTCAAGAGCTTAGTGGCCAGAGGAGATGGGTGACACGGAAGCGGGGGTCTCAACTTTCACCCATTAGAAAGGGGGCGAGGTCGAGAGCGGGTAGAGTAGGAAAAAAAACTTTGAAAGTAGCGCAAGTTTTTCTTGGTGTGAGAGTATTTGTAAATTGAACTCGAAGGCAGCTCAAGTTGCCCGGCCTTGCCACAGCCCTTTCGCCCCCCCAGCCCCTTGCCTACACTTGTACTACGTGTTGCCAATTTGCCGCGCCCACATGCGCGCCTCATTTAATTTGCTACGTGCCACACCGGGACATGAAGAAACAAAGAGAGTCAGAGAGGCTAAATGGGCATTACGAGAGGAAATTTGCACATTGCATGCAAATGATTTGTCCCGTCTTGGGGCTGTGGCGGGGACGGCTGTTGGAAAAGGATTCGGTAACGGATTTGGTATCGGAATAGGGTATTATATAGGAAGGTATATACATATATATATGTCATAATATGAACGCATGATGGGCTCGACATCATGAACGGTACGATATTATGTGGAGTTGCAACTCTACCATCTGATCAAATGGATCTGCATAAATGCAAGTTCAAATGTTGCTTTCGATTTTGGTTTATCTTTTTTAGGGATTCATCGTTTAAGTGGGGGTTCGTTTACAGAGACCTATGGTTCTATGTGTTGGTTCGCGGGGACGGGGAGTGATGGTGGTGGACGGTTTAGATGCCAGGAGTTTACGGGTTTCAATATATGAGTTTGTTGAACAAGAAAGATCTAGGTTAGTTTGGTGTTTTGAGTTTGGTTTTGTTGGTTGGTTGGGTCTTGGTGTGAGAATCAAAGAGAGTTCTTGCCGCAGAGAATTATATTTATAGCTATATGGATATTTATATACTGATATGTATACTGAGAGAGAGTTAGAACGAGCGAGAGAGAGATAGGGGTAGAGAAAGAGAGAGAGAGAGAGAGAGAGAGTGTTTTAGCTTTTCGTTGCATGCGCTCGTGTGGCGGCGTTCGACAAAAGTTCTGGTTGTTCTTTTTTTTCAGTGTGTGGTGTTCGGTGGTGTTTCAGGTTCTCTTGTTTCGGGTGGTTCAGGTGGTTCAGGTGGCTTCAAGTGTACTTACGTCTGTTCAGCGTGTTGTCTATATACAGTGTTCGGTATTGTGGGTGATCGGTTTTGATATAGGTATTTAGTAGTATATATATATTGTATATAGTTATATGGCTAATATATGTAGATGCTTATTCTTTCCCGAGGCGATGCTTTTGTACAGCTTTAAACAATACAAAACAGTCTTGGTTATGAGTCATATACCTACCGAGAGGCCTCTACAACAACGGGTATCGTGTGGTTATGGCAGGTACGTTATAGAGTAAAGAGTATGTCAAGCATTTAAATACAACATCTGTTTTCTGACCTAGCTATATGGCTATACCTCTTTCTACACAAGGCTTCGGTTTCGGTTAAGCTTTCGCTTTCTCTGTGGCATACAAACCTCTACGAGAACTGTTTTATTTTGTGAGTGGCATTTGTACAGGTTATTCATATATCATATACGTATATATAAGCACGATTTATGTTTTATGCATACAAAATCAGGGAAACGATTCTACCAGGCAATAGTCTGTGGTTTTTCTGGCGGGGGGGGGCCTCTCCTGTATTTGACAAATGATTTGGCCACAGGATGGAGCAGAAGGCAGGAAGCAGGTAGAAGGCAAAAGGCTGAGTGAGGCAGCAATAGAGCGGGTCAGGAATGTAAGTGCATTGGCTGAGGTTCGAGCCTCGGGCTGCATTTTGAACAAGTTTCCCTGACCCCCAGCTACGACTGTCTGCCTTCTCCCAGCCTTGTCCTGCCCTTTCCCTCCCCGTGTCTGTTTATGTTTTGTTTGACTGTACCAAACAAACATAAAAAACTGCTTTTTTGTTTGTGAGTTGGTTTTGGTTTTTTTTTTTCTGTTTTCTGTTTCCTTTCGGCTTTGGTTTTTTCTCCTGTTTTGCTCTTTGGTAGCGAAAAAAGGTTTTTCGTTGGATTTTTCATAGTTTAACTTTAGTTTATACAGATATATATATGTATATGTGTATATATACAAGATTGTGGCTAGATTTTAAATACATTTTCTTTAATTGCATTTCTGTCTACGTTTTTGATGCTATGCTTTTAGTTTTTAGTTGGGATGATTAGGCGGCATTTGAGGATCGGGGTTCAGGCAATGAATGAAGAGTTTGGGGTACGGGTAGGGCTGGGTCTGGGGAAGGCCCGTCCTAGAGCGTGATTATGAGGCGAGCACACACTAGGGACAAGCGTATTTACAGGATTATCGGGGCTTAGTCGATTCCATTTTAATATTCATTATATAATATGGGTATGTATGGGTTGGCAAGCTAAGAAAAACTGAAGAGAGAACAATGAAACGATACGATCTAGAGGCACACGTAGATAAACGTAGAACAAACGAACCCAACAAACAAACAAAGCAACAACCGAACAACAATAAGAACTCAAGAAACGATTATATAGGACAGCTTTATAGGCAAACACAGCAAAATCGAAATGAAAAACTTTGGTAATCGTATTTGTTTTTGTAGCTGTAGCTGTATCTGTAATTGTGACTGTGACTGCGATTGTGATTTGGGACTTGTGATTTTGTGGCTGTGTTGCTATGGTATTTGTGTTTGTCTTGTGGGCAAATACCAATTATGTCAGAGCTTTCGGATAACCCGATGGGGGATAACCAGATGACGTTAGGAATTAGTATAGCAAAAAGTATTATAGAAAAGACTGGTAGTAATATAAAGAAAGAAATGTATAGAGATTGAGATTTCCTCTTGCTCGACTCAAGTACTTTACGTGGCTTTACGTAGCACATAGAGACTGTGATAGACGGAGCTGTACTTTGGAAGGTGTTCTAGGTTCTGGGTTCTGGGGTGGTGTCAGTGGGGTATGTGTGGCTAGGTCTATCCAAGATCCGGCTGAAATTGTTTCGGTAATGGCACACGAGGTGAAAGTCCAGAGAGTACATTTATATATATATAGTAGATCTATTTGCAAACATACGAAGAGTGGTTAGGATAAGTTTATATCATTCCTCATTCGTGTGAGAGTGTTCTGGGTGGTTCGGAGGTGTATCTGTGTGTTCCAGGGAGACAGAGACAGAGAGTGTAGTGTTGAAGGCTAAGTTAATTGGTATTTTGTATTCGTTTCGTTCTGCTTGTTATTTTCTTTGGTTAGTATTCGTGGTTGGTTTTAGTTTTGGATTTGGTTTTGGTTTCGGTTTTCTTTAGTTCATTGCACTACTGTAGCAAAACTAATGATCAACTAAAAAACAGCATGAGGCACAGCACGACTTTCTGTTGTTTTTTTTTGTTTTGGCTCTTGATAGTTATTTAGATATGATAGATACTGCTCGATCGGATCGGATCAGCTCGGTCTGCGGTACTGTACTTTAAGCTAAAGCGAATTAATTAGCGTGTGTGTGTACCTATAAGAGGAACAGCATCCGACGTTGTCGGCATGGACTCGGCAACAAGGTTGAGAAATACTGTTAATGATAGTAGTATAGTTACGCCTGTAACAAGAGATACAATTAAGAGATAAGAAACGCAATTTAAATCAAAGTCGAACGCAAAACTCATCGGAAAACTGAAAGATCAAGTCATCATCATTATATTTATCGAACAAATTAACAAAAGTTTTACACATTATACTTATTAGTTTATTCTTTTCTTTTGGATAGGTTTTATCAAGGAGTTTATATTGGAGGGGAGTGTCAGAATTTTTTTTTATTTGGGGCATAGGACAGCAGGGACATTAATTTATCACGTGGAGAGTGTTTCCCATCAAACAGCAGTTCAATCCTTTTGATTTATATCGGTTTTCATCTGTTGTTGCTTATTTTTTTTTGTGCTATTGGAAAATATGTTTCTGTGTCCAAATTTGGTATGCAATCCACTGGCTTGCCCAGAGGGAAACACTCTTCGATCTGTGGTTTTATTTTACTTTAATTTTACTCAACAAAAGACATGCATAGATCGACTATCGTTAAAAGCAGCATTGAATATATAGAGATTTTAAAGGGGGTTTGTTCTTGGTTCTTGGGGGGATTTTTAAGTTGGTTTTCAGTGGTTTTGGGGGTTTAAGTCGTATACATAAAGTTAAATCCAGCTAAGCCTCATTTCGCTACCTTCGCTGCTTGACCTCACCAAACTCGATAAATAGATTGATTGATTAACTGCTGGGCCTAACTATAACTAACTCAGACATCTATTGTGGCACTTGTCAAAGCTGAAAGAGCTTATAAAATACATTTATATGGGGTATAAAGTAGATCAGATCATATCAGATACATATAGACCATTTCAGATCAATTGTAAGGTATGTAAGGTATGTTTCTGTGTCGGGTCAATGGGTATTAAATTGGCATACTCACCCAGCGTCAGTTTCTCGCCCGAGTCCGGCGGCAATGTGAAGCCCAAGAGGGCCATTGATGAGATTAGCACACAGGGCACAATTAAATTGAAAAAATAATATAATGTACGGCGACGTATTTGAATAGTAAAGGTGATATCGACATATGGTTCTGGGCAGCAGGCGTAGACTATCGTATTCTTCTTTCCCGGCATGGCTGAACGACAAAACGGATCTCATTAGTAATCATCGGGCAGGGGTGTCATCGATCATGACAGAGACACAAACACACACACACGGATATGTACAACAGATATTTTTACAGATTAAAGTTGAGATCGATTATGTCTAAGTATGTACAATTTAAGCATATAACTATATCAAAGAAATCAATAGCTAGGCAAATCATAAATCACTATGAAGCATTTTTTCAGTTCGGGCTCGCAAGCATGGTGGAAAATCATAAGCAAATTTTCGTTTTTATTTTTGGTTTTGTTTTTTGGTGTGGGATTAATGTTGATTAGACATTTACAAATGACAACGATCAAACGAAATAACAGTTAGAGAAATAAGCATAATGAGGTTTCGTTTACTAACCAAGCAAGTACCACTCGCCATTTGTTATGAAATCGGAAAGATCCCCTCCATCTTCGGAATTCAAAACCAAATCCAACTGATTTTCAAACGATTTTTGTTTTTTTTTTTGTTTGGATAGTAATTCGTATTCATAGAGAATTCATAGGAAATTCATTTGCAATGGGCAAATCAATTATTTTTGGTCATTGAGATTTGAGTTTGAGTTTTTTGGTTTTTGTTTTTTATATATATTGGAGAAAAAGAACATTTAAGATTTTAGTTTGTTGTTGAATTTTTTGCTGTTTAGAGATTTTACAAAAAGCCACATTGAAACAACATTTATGTACAGATATAGCATGTGTTCAAGGTGTACGAAAGAGAGAGAGAGAGTTATAGAGAGAGCGAGCGAGCAAAAGATAGAGCTTGAGTTTTTCTTTTATTTTCTTTGGAGATTGCTTTTTAACTTTTTTGTTGGGTGCAAAATACGTGGGAAATAAAAGCGCTGTAAATTATATTTTTACTCAAAAGTTCTTTCTTTTTGGTTTTTTAGGAATATATTTCTTTTGTTTGAATTTCATTAAGAGTCTTTACGTCGTCCAAAAATATTCTGTTTTGTTGCTGTTTTGGGCGTGGTGTTTTCTTTTTTCATTTGGCTGCTACCATGCAAAATAGCGGAAACCTTAGAGCTTCTAGGGGCTTCCACACATGATTCCTCTTCTTGTAAGACAAACCTACGCGAGAGGCAAATTTCCGCTTCCAACACTGGACGGTGTTAGTGTTGGAAACAGCTGCCATGGGGCCTTCTTTGGCCTGGGACTAAGCTCAGAGTACATTTTGGTGTGTGGCCCTAAAATATCCAATCAACTCTGAGCGAATTGAACATTTTAGCCCACACACTGGACTTGAGTGAGGGCTCAGTCTGACAGTTCAGTGCTGTTAACAACACTGCGATCTTTTGGTTTTGTAATTCGCAAAAACGCAAAGAATTGTTCGAGATGATAGGATAATCAACTAAATAGAAACTAGAATATAGATTCGGGTAGATAAAAATATATTTGGAGAGAGACAGTTAGAAGTTTGGAAAAGCATATAAATAAAATAAGAAATCTCTGTCAGTGGACACTAACGTCGCATAACCCTATGGATCCCTATTATATCCTATCCATATAACCTACTAAGCTCGTGTAGCAACAGTCGACTCTTTCACATTGGTTGGACTTCCCTTTCGCGTGTTTCGTGTGTTTTGTGTGATTTTCCTCGTTCGTGAGTCACGTGATAGCCAGAAGCGTGATTTTGTGCTCGAGTTGGAATGTGTTCTAGTGTAAGTGTGAATGTGAGTGTGAGTGATGGTGTTAGTATGAGTAGCCTAGTGTAGCCAGCGATTACTGCACTTTTATTTGAACTGGTTGTTGAGTTTGAATTTGTTCTTTCTTTGTGTGTTTTGTTTTGTCGATTGCCACTTTACCTGATTTCCATCGTAAGTCCAACTACCGAATTTCATTTCGCAATGTTGGTCATCAAATGGGAACCACGTGATGTCTATCTTGCATGTGCTCTTGAAGATACCAGGGGGCACGTACAGACAACTGCCGTTATGTTTGACCACAATGTTGGTGTGATACGTGCCATCGAATCCCTCATCCGCGCTAGATTATTGTACAATTTGTTTTAATGGATTATTGTCTCGATCGATTGTTATTGATTTTTATACGACTGTTATATTCTTTCCAATTCAATTCATAGGTGTTTCTTTCTTTTTATTCAGCAGTTTTTTTCTTGTGAATCAGGGTTTATTTCCGGTTATATGGTATTCAATATTGATAGTTTCTTTTCTCTGGTTATTTGTGAATTGCGCTTTGGTTTTTCTTTTCTTTTTTTTCATCGCTAGTTAAAATGTTTTTTGTTTGAAGTGCTCTCCGTGGAGGGAGAGAGCCAGAGGGGATCTAGGTAAATGTCTCTACTTTGGGAGCAGTTCTTATACGGGGTTTTTGTGTGTTGGTTAATTGTTTGGACTTAAGAGCTACAATACAAAGAAGTGTGTGTTCTAGCTCTACAAGGAGAAGAGGAGACTTATCTTAGATTATTAGGGGGTCAACTGGGGGTCAACTTAACATACTTTGATTCCACTCTCTCCAGTCATTGACCCAATCAGAATTCCCGTTGTCTCGCACTCACCACAAGGCACACGACAAATGCCACATACAAATATCTTTGTATATATGTATGTATCTCCTGTGTGTCTGTGGCACTACCAATATGTGCATATGCAAATGAACCTCAGCAGATACTCCAAAAATGTGAACATCCATTTGTATGCGGGTCTTTTGGTATGAAATATATATGTATATACTATATAAATTCGAATTTATGTATATATGTATGTATAGTAGTAGAGCTTTATATACATACATTATATATGGGTAAAAGTGCTCGAACGAGTATCTCTTGACTTTCTGTCTTCCCTCAAATGCTGCAATAAAATGCAATTACAGCTCTGATTCTGATTCCGACTCGGGGGGCACTGAGAATGTTGCGCGAACAGTTTGTGGACAATTTTGTTTTGCATTTTTTGGTCAAGAGGGGAATACCCTATTGAATGGAGTGGAACTGATGTGTGTACGAGTATTATGGGTATGTTTTCAGGGAGTTGGGGCGTGGACCATAGAGTACCGAGGCTTACATGTAATTTCTGTGGCATTTAAGTGAAATTTGTGCGCTGATTAGCGACAGGTCAAGCCGAAAACAGGAAGCCCAATCGAAATCGAAATCAAAACCAAAACCAACACCGAAATTGAGCCCAAATGCTGCCAACGCGGGCTTAAGGGATTGCGGTTCATTCTGAAGGGAGGCGCGAATATTATAGGTATTATAGGTAGGAGCTAATTGAAATCGCCGTTGGATGATTGAATTCCAGGCTACAATCTGACGAATTGCAGTATTCGAATTGCCAGCCAGACCCTCGCCACACACATTTTTCTCACATTCAAAGTCGTTTTAATTTCTGAAAGCATTTCCATGCGGATGAAGATGCCTCTCTTTTGCACCAGTTTTGGCCTTGGACAGGTAAATAAAATCATTGCCCGACATTATTAATATTGACGTTGGTCTCCCTCTGTTTCGGTTTCTGTGCTAGTTTCTGTTTGGGGCATGGGGGTCCTGACCAAAGGTTGGCCCCGGCTAAGCCGACATCGCTGTCAATTTAATTTCAGATTCGGCTTACTGGCGTGTTCTTCTGTGAAAGTTGTAACAGATACGGATACAAGATGAAGATAAGGTCGCAATTACAGTGAAAGCTTTTCATTCCGCGCTGCTGCTGGCTTTGGGGCTGGCTCTGGCATTGGCGGTTTAAGGTCCGGTCCGGCATCTCAATTAAGCAACGTGAAAGGAGCCGGACGGAATCTATAGAGTGAATGCCTGCACACGGGTACGGATGAAATCAGCATAAGTAAATGACATACAAAAAAGAGCTGGCTGATGGAGTCGATTGATTCGAGGAAAGAGGCACCGTAATGAGGCAAGGCCATTCTCTCTTTCTCTCTAGCAAATGTATCTCCATCTCCATCTGTATCTGTGTTTGTTTCTGTGTATCTTTATCCCTCGTCGTCTCGCTATTGATCTAAATGATGGCCGCACATTAGCAGCGATGGCGACGCATACAAATTAGGCTCTGGGCGGGGGCGGACCCAGAGGTGGGGCTGACTCCATGCAAAAGTCGAAGAGAAAGAAGAATTAATAAATTAAACGAAATAAAAGTCTGTCGGGGCGATGTTCTCCCAACCGAATGCTCACTCAATTGGAATATCTGTGAGCACCCCTTGAGAGATAGCTCCGAAATGGAGGCGAAAGAGTTTCCCGGAACCCCATGTTCACCGTTTCCATTCGGCTTGGCTTTCTTGTCGAGGCACGACCCTGGACTCTGTGCAAGTTCATTAGCAAATAAAGTTGACAGCCGAAAGGTTTCTCCAAGGGGAAACGAACGATGCCATGCCACACCCTGGCAGGACGCTCTCCTTTCAGCTCCGGCTGCTCCTTGGCCATCTACTGATTTCCCCTGACTATGCGACTACATGGCTAATCAATATGATTTTCATTTCAAGCCATTCTCGCGTAGGCCTCGCTTGGCCAGTTCTTTGTTCTCTGCCTTCTGTCCGGCCATTCCTCTCCTGCTGCTCTTCTGCGAATCTCCGACGAATCAACGCCGGATGCTGCGTGCCCTGGAAATTAAACCCGGAGCGTACGTGTTTTGATTCATTGTTTCAGGTCGGTGGTCGGTAGTCGGGGGTCAGGCTGTTTGCTTTTATTTTTTTTTCTGTGTGTGCCTTCCTCTTTCTCGTGTGACATGTAAATTCCATTTGCCGCAGGAGGACCTCAGCGAACATGCCCCATGCGTCAATCAACTGTAAAATGTTCTCCCCCATTAGGTTAAATAAGTTTCGCACTGCTGCAAATATAAATTGCAATTAGCTCGCCAAATGCAGCACAGTACAAAACACACATGCCACATATTCGTGCAGCCAGAGGTGGACACTACGCCAGGTGCATTTATGTCCAAGCTCTGAAGGCTATACGCCGTTGCCGTTGTTTGTCTTCATTTCTGGGCGAATGTGACCAAAGCTTATGCACTTTTTATACAGTCCCTCCCAGGGCACTGGTGGCATTTAAGTTATTTTTAGTCGGCACCTGGCAACGGATAGAATACGGATACGAGTACTGCGACTGCCAGCAACAAATTTTGACATTTAAGTTATGGCTTAAAATGTTCAAGCTCCCATGGGCATGGGCGGAAATGGATTTGGTTGGGTGGGTTTTTTTTTAGATGTTTTTCTGCAGCAGGATTCTGTAGGATTTGCTGCAATCGCATTCGGTGAATGCAACGCTTTTTGTGCGACGAAAAAGCAACTGGTGGAGGCGGAACCTTTTTCCCTTTTTGACTGATATAATTCCTATTCCCTACGCGGAGTAAGATATAAATTTAGAGAAAAACGGAACAGAAGGCAGTGGGGGAGGCGGAGTAAAAGTAATCCCTTTGAAGTCATTTGTCTATGCACATACACGGAGCACCGCAAAACTTTGTAGTACTTCATTAGTTGCCTTTGGAGCTGGAGTCGTGGAGTTGTGTGTGTGTGTGAGTGTCCTTAGATCTATCCTGATGTGGTGGGCATGCAAATAAGTATAAGTATTCACTTAAACTAGCTTAAACACAGACCTATTGGCTATGGCTATGACCATCGATGCAGACACGCACACTCAGACAATAAAAGATATTGCATATATTGAATGTATAGATGTATACATACATATGTATGTATAGGAGGATACTTTAGACAGTTAAACACAATGAGAATAGACAGCAATAGCTAGAGATATGTATATAGAGTGGTATAGATATACGAGTAGATACGAGGTTATAGATGATGATTATAACTGGACACCGAGCAACAACTGGGGAACATGAGATTATTATTTATTAGTATGATAGAAACACAGTGAAACAAATAGCTAGAATGAACGATATATATATGTATAGATATAGATATAGTATAGATATAGATATAGCACACACATCGACAACAATTGATTACTCTGATGATTGCCAAGCACACAAAAACACACACGAACACCCACTTATTCCTCTCTTTTTTGCGGCAGACATTTTAAAAGCGAATGGAATGGAAAATGAGAAATGAAATTGCAATTATTCGGGCCACAGAGAGACAGCGAGATATCGAGAGGGGGAGATGAAGTAAACATTTGTAATCGCCTCGTTTTTGCAGTCCTCGATGCTGTTGAAATGTTTTCCCTTTGGCTTATGAGGGGCAGGATGCATGAGGCTCTCGGCCACGGGCCGTAATTATTGCTGAAGCGTGTCTCTGTTGTTGTTATGTTTCACTGATAGGCACACACACTCGCAATCACACGCATACACACACTAGACACTCGCATACATCTAGATTAGCTATTTGGACACATAGACTAACATTTAGTGAAGGCAATCTGCAAATCAAGCTGTGACAGTCGGACCACGGGGGCCCAATGAATGTTTATTTGCATTTAGATTAGATGATCTATCAAAAAATATTTATAAACTATCTATGTTCTTGAATTCTCATTGTTTTTTATAGACTTTTCTTTCAAACGTATTTTCACAGAGTCTTTATTACCAGTTGCAGAGAATAAACTTCTCTTCTCTAATGGAATGTTTATTTTAGAGAGCTTTGCAGCGGCTTAGCACATCAAGAGATTATGAAGAAAACTTTCGAGTAAATTTCTTTATGAACTCGGAAAAATGTTCACAGCATAAATAAGTAAAAGCCTTCTGTTCGGATATAGATAGTTTTCTATCTTGTGGAAAGTTCATCACACTAGTATCTCAGGCTTAGGGTTCTGATGGCTTCGGTGCGTGATATTTGTTAGTTTTCAGTGAAGAATGGACAAATGGAGAGATCTCTGCGGGTGACTTGGGTTCAACATTTAACATTAACTTGATGGAGTATGCTAGCTATCTTAGCTAAGATTTGGTGTGTTTAGTCGAATGTATTTAGGTTTAACTTAATTATGTATGGAATGGGCGGTTCTCTGTTTAGGTATTTTCAACGTTTAGGAAAAGTAATACATTTAATTTTTAAGTGTGATATGTTGTGTGGTGTGGTGTATGGGTTAGTACGTGGGTTTAGGTTTAGTCGGTGGCCAGACAAAGTGAACGTTTCTCTAGCACATTGCACTGGAACACTCGATGGTTAGTTGGTGGAAGGATTTGGGTTTAGTAAGTTTGCATTTGGTATATTATTTATATGAAATTTTATTTAGTTTTTTCTTTAGTACGAGGGATTTGATTTCTCATGCACAATACTTGAAAATCTATTTTGCCATCTATTTCAGTGATGTTGTTCTTGAGTTGAGGGTTTCTTGTTCTGTTTTTTGCAAGCTACGTATGAGTATTAACAAAAAACATTTTCTCATTCTTCATGTGGTTTTATTATTCATATTTTTTCATCTATTTTGTTTTAGTTTTTGTTTTTGGCCAAATAAATTCAAGTACTGAACGTCTAACCAGAAATATTACACCAGCATATTGTTGAACAATCTCTCTGTTGGTTATTGTCTTTCGGAAATATTGTATGTATGTGGCGACTCGACTTTAGCCTTGATATTGGGTTGGGTTTCAGAAGTTCACAGAGAAGTTTGAGGCGGAAGGGAAGCAGACCACAGACAACAGACCACAGACCGTAGACCTCGCGAGGAGTCCTCTCCTTTTGCAGGAGGATAGATGGATGGATGGATGGATGGATGGATGGATGGATGGTCGGTTGTGCTGTTTCGAACAAACTACATACTTGCGCAATATTCTGGTTAAACAATGTTTAAGTTGTTTGGGGTTTACTCTGGGCGATTATTTAGCTTGTTTAGTTTGTCATTGGGTTTAGTTTAGTCTCTTTAGTTCGCTTTAGTTATGGCTTGATGGCTGGTTTAGGTTAATGCTGGATAACGCAGGCATTTCATGTGTTTTACAACGTTCGGTTAGCATTACGAATCCAATTACAATGTGAGGCCCACATCAACGGCAAGCTGACAATGTACAGTCCCACTAGACAACCACTGCGTGTAAACTACTCTTATTGAATTAAACAAAATGTAAATTATTCTGGTAATATATATCTTTTGTTTTCCTTTTTTTCGTAATCTTTTTTTTTCTTTTGATTAAGTCACTCTTTTCGGAACGGAAACATTGAAAGCAAATTATAAGTGGGTAACATTGAAACACAAATATTAGATATTATAATGTGGGTAAAGTCGATCGAGTTGGTCGCAGAACAGAAACATTATCTTGTATGTTTAAGTTGCGGCTTTGTTTCGATTTTCTGCTCACAAATAGACACAAACAATAGCGAGTGGATTATGATGCGTTTTTAACACAACAGCTACATGTAGTGGGTATGGATATAGGAATGGGTATATATGGGTATATATTGACACATTGTCCAACTCAAAAATAACGAAAATAGTATATATCGCCTGGGGTTATCGTTTGCAATTCAAAAATCAACTTAAATCATATCGAAACGTATAAACAATAATTATATATAATCAACTAAAGATGGAGTTTGTTGATCTGGGGATAGATCTAAAGTTCTATCTGTAAGCCTTCTCAACAAACCCTTTAGAGCTCTGCAGATGCTTCCATCTTCAGACAGTTCCATCTGCTACTCTTATAATTATCTAATAATCTAATCTAAAATCAACTAAAGTGCACTAACCATCTACATAAGTTATATATGTATGTATGTATAATATTATATATGTAGATTGGAACGCAAACGAAACGATATGAGAATCACTTAGGGGTTAAGGTTTATTCATCAGATTAGATCTATATGGGTTATGTTTCTTACCATTTCTCAAGAGTATAGTACGAGTATATATTTAAAGATATTTAAAGATATTCTGATCTATATAGTGATATGGTAGTTATGCCTAGAGTTATCCCTGTAGCTGGTTAAAGCGCAAACACCTTATATTGATTCTCAGATTAGTTTGATTGATTCATTGGGGGCTTGGCAGCCTTTCTATTCGGTTAGTTGTAAAGTCGCTCCCAGAGTGGACACAGACCACTTACCTATTGTACATGAGCACGTCGGGCTTCCACAGTTTATTGGGCGTGATTCGCAGATCCTTGACCCCGCCATATTCCGTCTCGTTCCATCGCAGATTGTAGTCATTCCATTCCTGTTTCGACACGATATAGCAATGTTAATAGAAGTGCTTACATATCCCTAAATGTATATTAACTGGTTGTATAATTATGTACATCTATCAAATAAAATGTCTATTGAATGAACTGAAAATGCGACGTGAAAGAAAATGTCATATCTTTTGGGGGATTCTTTGGGGTTCGAGTATGGAAAAGTAAGTTCGGAAAGAAAGTAAAGTCTCCAAAATGAAATCTACTCAACTGCCGAGCACATGCACAGAAAAGCAATACTACCACTACTTTACGTTACGTTGCGTTGCGTTACATTACGACAAAGATGATGTTGGCCTTCTTTGTTAACTGATTGGCAAGCTGTTGCACCAAACACACTCCTACAAACGCACACACGCACTCACACAGATAGATAGATAGATACACGCACACAGATACTCGCATGGTTGCATTATACAACGCACAACTTGACAACAATTTCAAGTTAAGTCAGCCTCGCTCAGACTCAGACCCCCTGTTGGACCACACATGCGACAAGTTTTATCAACGTTTCTCGTTTGCTCTTTTCTGATCCTGTTTGTCGGTCTGCCAGGGCTACTACACTGACAGAAAAGTTTTATATAGTATGCTCTACTGTACTCGGACTCGTACTCACACTCACTGATATCTCTCTCTTTCTATGATTTCTCTCAGTGTTGTCAAACAGTGCTTTGTGTCATTCTGCGGCTGCCTGCAACGCGTTTCCACTGCCGCTCGCTCCTTGCCCCTCGTTCCGAATCTGCCCGTTGCGTTTTGTGGCTGGCTTGCCTACAAGTGGTTCATGTTCATGTCATAAAAGCGGCAAAGTTTTCTCCTCTACTTAGTTTTGCTTCTGCCCCATGCTCCTGCTCTCTTTTTATTGCTGTTGCTGTTGTGTTTATAATTTAACACATTTGTGGCATTTTTAGAGCAAGCAATTGTCCTTGCCGACCCCTAGGCTCCACACACCACACCACACCTAACCACCAATGCACATACACATACACATAGAGAATCCCTTTTTTAAATCACAAAAATTTAATTACATGCCATGGCCCCGTGCAGCATTAAATTATACGAGGCTGAGTCGTGTACGAGTACGAGTATCTGCATCTGTGCCAGGGCCCTGCTTTAAAACCGTTTAAACCTGGCTGCTCTGCTGTTATTGTGTGCGGCTTTTATGACAGCTGTAAAAACAGATGCCTCAGATGGCCGGGCCCCCATTAGAGGTGTGGCATCGGCATCCTCATCCTCATCCTCCGGCGCCCTCCGGACCTCCCTCAAAACATTTTTCAGCTTTTGTGGCGGCAGCGTAAGGACACAGATTTTAATGCGAGTGTGGCAATTATTTTGCGGAATAGTTACTGTTTCTCTAACGGTTATGGCTACGTAACTAAATTCTGGGTTAGGGATGTCAAAATCTTCTACAACGCTTCTAGCGCGATGTTTTTAGGAAAGAATAGTGTTGGTTTTTTAAAGAAATAACTAAATATCCACCGCATGTACATACATTTATCGATTGATCATCACCGATAGTGATCGAAAGTAAATTTACATTTCCCGACTATTTCTTATAATTAACTGAAAAAAAGACTAAAAAAATAATTCGTCAAACTTCTTCTAAAGGTAACGGACTCCATTCTGGTCTCTAAAGACTCATCCAAATCGATCGATTTTTAAACTACTTTTTGTATATCATTCCGCACTTCAGTTGTGATTGTTTTGGCGTTCGTTTAGCGGTTTTAATTGCCACTCCACGGCATAATTGAGCCGCCGAGCAGAACAACATTTGACTGACGGACGTGGATGTGGAACAACTCGCATTTGAAATTCCCAACAGCCTGCCTGTGGTCGCGCGTGGCAAATTGACAAACATTCGAACACTATTTTAAAGAGTGAGAGAGAGAGAGCGACGCGGCAAATGTACTGTCAGTCAATAAACGGCGCCGCATGGCCCATCGATCAATCATAAATATTTCCAATTGCACCAGTTCGGGCGCAACATTTGGTGATTGTCCGTGTGTTTTTTGTTGGATTGCAATTGCGAAATTACTAAAATTTATAGACCCGTCTGAGAGCCGCAATCCCTTATTCCGAATACATTACAGAATGGAATGGGGTTGTGATATACAATCTACGTGTTAAATAAATAATTTAATTAATTTCGCAAATTGACAGGGCTTGACGAGGCTAACATGGCACGAGGCTGACCGGAAATAAGTGTATAAGTATACTCGAACAAAAAATCGCGTGAAAATTCCCCACTGCCACCCACTTCCGTTGTCCGTTCAGTGATGTCCGCGTCCGTGTCCATGCATTCATCACTGTTTTTTTCTCTCACTAAAAGATAAAGCACTCACATAGGGGCAGACATACTTCCAATACATTAAGTGGGCATGCAGTACGAACAAAACAAACATCGATTGAGGCAGACTACACGATGAGATCTCTTGGGCATGCACTCAGTGTGATGTGTGTTTTCTGTGCTGGGCTTCTGTTTAGAGTTTTTTTGGTTCGGTTCGGTTAACGTGTTTGGTTTTTAGTTGCTCTTAGTAGAAAGGAAACTGAAACTAACTCGAATCGAGTTCTAAATCAAAAATTCAAATAAGTATCCGTTCTGGGAAACACCATACATAGTTGCGATTGTAGTTGTCTCTATGTAGAAAAGTTATAAATTCAAAGAGAATAAAAGGAAATAGCCGAAATCAAAGTTTATTTAGCTGCTGTGAGTCGTGTGAGAGGAGGAGTATATTTTGTGATTAAGCGATGTTTAGTCAAATATTTAAGCTCGTATTTAGTTGTACTTATTTAAATGATGATGTTTAAATAATCTAAGACACACACGAAGAAAGCCAACGCAAATCTCATCAAGAAAAAGAAGGAGGAGAGAGATAGATTGAAGAGAATCTTACGATAGAGCTTTTGAAATAGATACATAGGTAGAAAGATGGAGTTTTGAAAACACTCGATCAACTCTTTTAGTTACTCCGGGTTCTGATCGTGTGTGTGCTTAAATTATGATCCGAGCAGACACTTCCTGGGCCAAGTACGACTGCTAGACTAACTACTTGATGGAATATCAGCAGAGGAACCTGACCAGGAAGCATCCGTATCAGTTAGATTCATGATAAGATAGGTATTTAAAGCATTTACACATTAGTTCAGATACTTTTTAAGCTATTTAGTAGGATTTAAATAGGGGTTTAGGTTCGGTTTCAGGTTTCGGGTTTCGGGTTTCAAGTTTATGGCTATTTATTGTATGATGTGGCGAGTTTTAGTTGAGACTTACCAACGAAAGCCAAAGATTCGTTATGAGAAGTTGATTTTTCTCGTCCTACAAATTTTGGTTGTTTTGTTGTATACGCCAAAAATAACAGAACGCAGGGAAATCAAGATGATAACGAAATTAACCAAATGGTAAGTAAAAATAGTACGGAAACCATACAAGTGTAATTCAAGTCAAAAGTTTAAAAAGAGCAGAGCATGATAAAAGAAAGTTTTTGTTTATACATTTGTTTTATGAGTTTTACAAGAGTTTTTTCTTTTTTGGTGGTTAATATATTTATAGCATCGTTTATGTATATAAAATGTTCAGTTTTTGTTTAAAGAAGTCGCCGCTGGACCTGCATCCGATTGGGGTATGGCTTTAATATGCTTTATCCTTTATCCTATCGCCAGGTGTGGCTGGTTTTAGTTCACCGTAAGGCTTGATAGTTCTCTTTGGACTTACTGATTCAATTAACTCGTCTCGTCTCATCTTACATCATCACTCAATTGGCAGCAGCCGAAACGGAGAAATTCGAAATGGAATGCCATCAAAAACTTTGTTGGCCAGGAGCAGCCTTGAATCCAAAACCAAATCTCAATCTCATTCTGAATCAGTCCATCACATCCCAGCCCCTTATACCTCCCCAATTTCAATCTGCTGGTTTCTCGGCCTTCAGAGGCTTTGTCCATGTGCCAATTTACTTTACATTCTTATCTCTCAGTCTCTGTGTCTCTCTAGCACTCTGTGTATCTCTGTGTGTTACCCTCCTCCCCCTATATTCCTGTGCAATAAAAACTTTGAACTAGGTATCAAAACCCATTTATCTTTATACAAAATTTTAATTAAAGATATTTCATGCTGGCACATTGTCAGTCACTCAACCACCGAAGCGCCGCAGGCCCCAATCCCACTTCCCATCCCAATACTACTCCCAGTTTCAGTTCCAGTCAGTCATCTGTATGATAGGAATTTAACACGACAGAGAATAGTTCAAGGTGGTTCCAGAAAATTCTGTTTGAAATGCAGATGAAGGACAACAGATCTGCATGAGAAAGCTTTCCTTCCGCCCTCTCTTTTCTCTCCCACTCTATTTATCGGAGGTGACTGTCATTAATAACTTGCCAACAAAAAATGGCTACAAAACCACAAAAATACCCGAAAAAATTCAGATCGAGATCAGAGAAAGGGAAGCCCTCGACTTTGGTTGGCAGCAGCTGCAGTAACGACTTGAGCCATTAAAAAGATTCAGGAGCCAGGGTCTGTAATGATATGCAGGACCGATGAGGAGAGTCCCTATTCCATGGGCAGCTGCACAGTGACCCAGAAAGCTTCGGGGTTTTCGGTAAAGCCAATATTCAGGGACTTCCTCTCCACGTCAAATGCCAAAACACAACATCTGAGTGTTCATATGGAACGTCTCTGTATCTCTGTCTGCGTCTGTAAATGTGTGTGTGTGTGTGTGTGTGGGTGCGCAATATTTGCTGTTGACACCTTATAAAAATGGCGGTTTTGTGCAAATTTCATGTTTATGACATGACGTCTGCTAGGGGGTTTCCCCTTAATTCCCCTCAATTTGAAATGAGCCGGATGCGACGCCTCGTTCTCTCTGCCATACGAATCCCCTGACATTGACGCATACTAATGACATTTTGGGGGCACTTGGGGAACTTTAAAGCATCATTTGCAACATACTCCACATCTGCATTAAGCTTTCGCTTAATCGTGGCAAAGTTTCTTCATGCTGCGCACACGTCTGCTCAGATACAGATACATTCACAAGATACTCAAAGGAGCAATAGCATAAGCAGTACGAGGAGTACCTCCTCTCATTGGCTGTGCATAAGCTTATAGATTTATTTTGCATTAACGTTCCAAATTGTTTTTAAATGAGTTTCTAATGAGCCAACAATTGCCGTTGTCGTTTGGCAGTAACAACAATCCAGATTTGAGGCACTTCCATCCAGATTCCATCTTCCATACTGTCGTCATCGCACTCCTGTGATGAATGAATGTTTTTGGCAAACTTCGTAGCTGTTGTTTGCCTTACAAATGGGTTATGCACATGAGAGCAGGAGAGAGATCCCAGAACAAGCCCCAAACCGAGAGAGAAGGAGCAACGGAGAGTAGACCAAGCACCAACTTGTTCAAGGACAAAGTTTGTTAGCCTTGGCCGTTCTCAGTGGGTCGGTTCGGGTCGGGCTAGGTCGCGTTGGGGTGTCTGTGCGGGTCGAGACAAATGAGTGGGTGATAAGTGAGCGGCGCAGTTTGCTTAACGTTTGCCAAATGACTTTGTCGAACATTGGAGGGGTAATAATTTCGATGGCAAAATGCTTATAATGGCTTTTAGGGGCTGCTTACATCGAATAGATGGATAATGCTAATATGTTTGAAGACCTTTTTTGTGCTGACTTTCGTTGTTGGGATTGTTCCCATAGGTAGGCTACTAAAACTGAAAGTCAAAGCCTTAAGGAGTCTTAGAAAAAACATTTTTTGGCTGAGCAAGAATTCTTATAATGTATTTAAGTAGAGCTTGCTTATATTTGACAGCTATCTGCTGAATTTATCTAAGAGAAGAGTATGCTATGAAAATTAAATTTTTTTTTATATTCGAAGAGGACTTTACCGTATCGAATTGCAATCTTAATGAATCCATCGATTTCCAAGCTCCTTAAATATTCCGAAATTCCCCCACACGTTGTCGAGTAATCTGCATTGGATTCCTGCCCTACGAAATTTTGACTTTGGCCACACCCCAAACAACAGATTAAACACCATCAAAGCTTGTTCGGCTAACACCCATTCCTAGCACTCCCTCCCTCCCGACACTTTCCTACATTCTGAGGCACTTTTTTTTTTAGCATTTTGGGGCCAGAACCTTTGGCCATTTCCTTTTGACACATATTTCCATGGCCAGAGACATTTAGGGGGGGAGCGAGAGAGATTTTTGTGGTGCAGCAACCTGGCAAGTCATTAGATGAGAAGGTTAGCCGAAAAATGCTAATGACTTTATTTTTCTTTACTTTGCTACTGATGCTGATGGCGTCCCAGCCACAATGTGCATTTTAATGCCGTGCCAAAGGAGCCAGGCCTTGCTCCTTCAATGGCATTCGGTTGCAACTGCCTGACATGCCCTATCACCATCACCATCATCATCATCGCCATCTCCGTGGCAATCATAGATGTGCAGGAGCAGGAGTAACCTTTGGTAAGCCACAAGCACGTGGCCTGCCGCATCATGGTCATCTAGAAACTTGACTAGGGAAAGGCTTCAGCAATTGCAAAACTTTGGCAATTGTCAGCGCTTCAGTAATCCTCCCCCGAAGGACATTCATTACATAGTTGAGGCGGGGCAATTTGAGTAATTGACAAGAGTGTGACCGAAACGCCGATGGAAATGTCGGGGCTGTGGGCATCATAAATCTCTTTACTCGGGTCGATTTATAATTTATGCCTTTGGAAATCAACGCGCGCTGCGCTTTTGCAACCCATTCCCTATATATAAGCCCACCTCCCGACCCTCCCTCGACCAATCTATCAGTCCGATGGCGGCCGAGTGCATAAATCAAATTATTTCATACATATTTAATCGTGTAAATTAAAATGCATTTGATTGGGGAAGCCAATCCATAGATGTCCCCCTTTAATTATATAATTTATTCGTGAGCAAAGAACGGAGAGAGTGTATGAGTAAATTCCAGCACATTAAAGCCATAACCTCATCTTGCTATAGTTATGGGATATCTTTTGGTTTTTAATTGGTTTTGCTGTTTAGGTTGTTAGTTGTGTTTGCAGATACATTTATATGGAAATATATATATGTTCTTATAACTATAGTATATGTAGATACAAAGAAAACACCGATTTTGAATTGGTTTAGCTGTCACGATTTTTTAAATTTAAATGCACTTCGTTTAAACAACATGCAAGACACGACTTTAGTTGTTCCTTGTTTTCTCTTGTGGTTTTTCTGTTTTTCTGTTTGGTTTTTGTTGCGTTTAATTTTTGCATTTTTCATTTTTTACTCAGAAATATATTGTACATACTAAATGTATTTAGGTAGTAGTATAATCAGAGAACGCTTTATGACATGTACCCAACAAATATATGAATATATATATATCAAACATAATCCGCATTGCACACTTCACACACACGGGCATACACAAAGAAATGCAAATTTAAATGAAAATCGGAATCAGAATCGAAAGGGGGTGAAAACAGGGATGTACGGTGGGTGGGTCGTAATCTAAGAATAATAGTCATGTAAATCATATTGTCAATTGATTAATGCACTTAATGGAGCAAAGTAGTTTTGTTGCAATGTTTCTTCCTTAAGAAGAGTCGTGCCCATCAAGTAAGATGATAATGTGGCTATTACAATGAATCCATGTAGGACATCATGTTTTTATAGCCAAAGCGCAGGGGGAGTACATATCTACATATATCCGTTCCTATACGCGTAGCTATCATTGATTTATGGAAAGCGCAGTAAGTGCACTCCATGTACGAGTAATAGGAGGGATTACAAGGGCTTTTTGTAGCCGCTGTGACCATCGGACATTCCATTTCCAATGTCATTTCCCCGGCTAAGCACATTTATTCACACGGCAGGCCGCATATTTCCGGGGAATTATTAATACAATTTTCGCAAATTTCGCATTGGCCGCACACTCCAGGGAAAAAATTAAAAAAACAATTATAATAAAATGGGGAAATCAGTATAATCGAATGCGGAATACGGATGGAAATGTAGTTTTCAATGTAAATCATACAAAGCCAAACACGACAAAACAATACAAGTATATGAGGAATAACAACGCCTAAGCACGTGTGCGGCTCAACAGAAACAGTTTTCATGAAATGCCAAACAACTAAAAATGTTTCTATGTTAATGTTTGGTTTGTTTGTTAGTTGGCTTTATTCTCCATTGAAACGACAATTAGTTTGATTTTTTGACACAATGAAAAAAAAAAATACAAACGAAAAAGGATATATTTTGTTGGAAATTGACGGCCAAACATAAATCATTGCCTTTGGGCACAAACGATTCGGCGGAGAATAGATGGAGCGCCTATTAATTTTTTGTAAAGGGTTTTCCCGGGTTTAGGGTTCAGCATTCACGGCCGTGAGTGAACAGAGAAGGAGAGAGAGCTCCAGGTGAGAGAGCGGTGAAAAAATTGCTGTCGGTCTGCAAATATAAATATTATTTATGTCCTTTCGGGTCCTTTGCCTTGATTTATTTGTTTATGTTTATGGCATGGTCTGGCAATTTCTGCCAATTTAGCAATGCCATTTGGTGTAACCTCCATCTCCAAAACAGGAGAAAGTCCAGGCCAAATGAAATTTGTGTAAATCAAAAGTTTTAGCTGCGGTAGGAGATAGCCCAAAGACAAGGACGAGCCACGGACTGGTCTTGTAACTACCACAGCGGATGGGACTGGAATCGCGACTTGCAATTTGTGGCTAAGCATATCCCCCGCGTCTGATTTTGTATTTATTAAACTTAATTATTTTTAATTGGTTTTAATTTGTTGTTTGTTTGTGGGTTTTATTTGGCATTGGTTTTAATTGAAATATTTAAACGATATCCGGCAGACGGACGCCACGTCAGTTGCTTGCCAAATAATAAATAAAGTAAAATAAAATGCAAAATGGACAAACAAATACAACAAGGAAAAAGGAAAAAACGAGTAAACATTGTTCAAACACGCACGCATACATACACGCAGAGACGCACACAGGAACAGAGACATATCGAGACAACACATATACATATGCAAATATGTATTTATTTATTCATAAAGAAACCCCCGAGGGGCAATAATTATTGAATGCCAAAAACAAACTGAGGAAAAACGAAGCGAACCAAAAATTATTTGTGGTTTTGTGGTTGGTTGGTGGAGAGTTCTAAAAAATTGCGTCGCTCTTCGCTTGCCCAAAAACGGAAACGGAAAAGCGGGAAAACGGGCAAAAAACTGAAGCCCAAAGGAAATCTAATATCGAAACAAAGCAAAAATCGAACTAAAAAATTCCCAAAAAGAAAGAAGCAAGAAAGCTGTGATGGTGAGACACACAAACGACGGGTACATGTCACTTACCAAATTTAACCACGCATTTGTGGTCAGAATCTGATTCTTTTCATCCTATAAGAGACGCAATCAATAATTGTTAGTGCTTCTTAATCACAATCACAATCGCAATCACAATTTTTCAATTCAATTCGATTCAAATCGATCAGACTCGATTATCAAATCCCTTTCCCGATTATTCTCGGTTTTACTGGATTATTTTTCATTGGCAATTGATTGGCCAATTGATGCTTTCGGAAATGTTAGTGAGGGTCGGGCTTCTGAGGGTCGAGAACCCTCTACGAACACTTACCACATCGATGATCTGCTGCAGCGTCAGTCCGAACTTCACCTCCAGGGGCTCTGACTCATTGGCGACGGGTCGCTCCAGCGTGTTGTAGGTGGAGAGCAGGTGGTTGAGCAGACGCTTCTCATGTGGTCCCTGACAGCTCTCTAGAAAGAGTGTGAGAAGTGGAGAACAATTAAGTTGGGGATCATATTGGGCAGTGATTTATGGCACTTTCTGCCAAATTAAACTAATAACTGGGCCTTCACTTATTGGCAGTTGGGCAGTTCGGTCGAATGGTAGCCCGCTGGTGGAAGAGCCTGCTCATTACGGGAAAAGCCATTAAAAAAAATGGCATGTACTTTGGCAGCATGATGAGTTTTTGGCAGCCAGTTAATTGGTCAAAATCATTTCTGCACACAAAATGAAGTGAACTTTTTCTGCCTGTCGTTCGACAGAGTTCTGACTCAGAACTGTACTTAATTGGTGTTCGAGGGTGTAGAGCGTTGGAATGAATGTCATGAAGGAGCACTGGAAATGCTGTAACTGTTAGTCCGAATAATTTATATTCATTTTAATAGCTTTAGATACGCTTATTTTAATGAGTTTTTAGACTGTAAACCCATCAGATTCCACAAGATACTTGGCCTATCGATAACTGTACACTCTCAATCGATGTCGATTGCATAAATGACTCATTTCTCATCTCTAAGCATTTACGACACCGTCATCCAGTCATAAACTGAGGGTACTCCTGCAAATTGCTCTGCCAACCCACTCAATTTGGCCAGCCCACACGGTTTCAGGTCTCGGTTCTCGTATCTCGGACCTGGCCAAGGTGGCAGTCATAAAATGTCATTAAATGCCTCTGTGTGTCGGTGCTAGTTTTGGGAAAGAGCGGCTGTCTCCTGGTTAGATGGGTGTGGATGGGTGGGGTACACATTGTGTTAAAGCAAACCGTAAAATGGGCGATGACAAATATTTGAGATGAGCGCAAAAAAGTTGAGAAATGTACGAGCATGAGACAGCTAGCTCCCTAGACTCCCCAGCTCCCCTGTAGCCAGTCACCACTCACAGTCCCAGTCCCAGTCCCTTCCATCCGGCACACGCTACAAAATTGACAACTCAATTGTGAAAGTTATTTGCAGGCCATTAGGCGGTGCTGAAAGCAACAAAAGGTGTGAGCAGCTGGACCTGGGGACAAATATTGACAGGCCTGCTGGCAAAACTCGAGCGAAACTGTGTGTCAACTCATTCATAAATGCATTTGGGCCTCCGCTAGAGTCTCAGTGGCTTGGCACTGCTTCTCAGATTCCCTCTCCTGTCGCAGGCAATCGAATTCATGTCGGAATTGCGTTTAAATTATGCAACCGGGACAAGAGTAGCAGGAGCAGAAGAAGGACCAGAAGCAGGCCATGAATTCAGCATGGCTGTGCGACCACTTGGAACCGACCACTGACGAACTGACCGAACCCACAGGCTGTCAAGGTGAACAACGATTGTGTTTATTACATGAGCATTAATATGCAAAGCCCATTGCAGGTCAGTGGGGTGTGGCCTGGCATGGGAATGGTATTCTGTGCTGTCCTGTGCTGTGAATGAAGGATTCGTCCTTTGTTCTCCGTTTTCTGGGAACAAGTGACACTAATAAGCAACAAAGTTGGTTAGACACTTTCATAAATCAAAGTTATTTTCCCAGAAATACATCCATGTTTCACACTTTATCGAATACTCTCTCTTCGAAGAAGAAATGCCTCTCCATTCCATGTAATAATCATTTATCAGACAAATTCAATGAAAATTGAACCGAAATTAAAACCAAGTTTCAGTTTAATTGCATGAAAGATATGTGAAGCAACAGCCGCACATCCGAGATGTTCACATTTCATCGTTTGTAGGCTGTCAGAGGTAGGTCCAGAATTGATTGTACACCTCATCCCACAGATGTAACTTTAGATGTAACTATAGTAGATTCACGGTTGTGAGTATCTGTGTGTGTATATGGGTGGGTTAGTGGCAACTTATTTGTGTGGTATGGTGACCCAGTTTCTATGCGGCTGCTGCTGCTACTGCTGCTGGCCTGATCAATTTGGCCTTGAGCGTCAGGTAGAAACTTCTCCTGCTTCAGCTGCAGTTGTCCTTGCACTAAGTTGACATTTGATTTCTCTAGCTGCTGCCGTGGCACACACCAACCCCTCCCTACTCTACCCTTATGTACCCTCCACTTCACCCTCCTTTGCCACCACATTTCTCTAGGGCTGTCGTTTGCATGATTTAAGACTATTTAACTTCTCGTTTCGTTAAGGGCTTTTCTTTTTGTTCTGTTACGATTTGGACATTCTGAACTGCACTGAGATTCTCCTCCATTTTGCACCTTTTCATGCTGAGTGGTTTTTTATTTTGTCGAGCACCGAACACCGTGCAGCGAGCACCCCTGAAGCACTGCTATGCTCTGCTCTCAGCTGGTGTTCAAAAATGTATGAGTGTTTTAACCTTGGATGCAAATGGGGGTGCAGCCAGAGGGCTGAGTCATTGTGCATGTGTGTGTGTCTGCGTGTGTGTTGGTAAATTGTTAATTACCATTGTGATGTATTATGTGCTCTTTCCCACTCCTCCATCTCCCATTGCGTATACGTAATTTTTATTTTGGTAATTCAGTGTTAACTGTACCAGAAGTGGGGCTGACGTTGCTGCGGGTGAAAAACCGAAACCCGAAACCGAAAATTAGCTCGCAAATCATCACAGCACAATGTCGACTTATTCCAGTGAAGCCTAGCTGAAAGTTTGCTGAAAATCTTTAGCAATTCAAATGCACGAAATCCGCACGGAAAGTGCCCTGTGGACTGGTCCCCCCGCCTAAGTAATGCAATTTATTAAATTAACTACTTAAGCATGCGAAAAAACAAGGCTCAACGAAAACACAACACACATAAAAATGATCTAACACGCTCTCAGCGCATCTCAGGAGGCACCTTCTTGGCCAGAAGTGAACAAGAGAAGAGGAAGGAGACCAGGCCAAAAGAGGAAGAAGATGAAGGAGAAGTGGCAAGCATGGCAAAAGCAAGAAGTAGAAGTACTCAAGTGGCAGCACACACTTCAAGGCTCGTCTTGGCAGCCAAAGAGATATTTTCAACACGTTGTTCGACAGCAAGCACAACAACACAGGCAAATATCAGTCACAATGGAGTCTACACTTGGAGAAAATGTAGACCTGAAATCATATATGTACATACATATGCTATGTATTACATATCTAACCATTGTCTGGATTATCCGAACTGTATAGGTATCTGTCCATTCTATTATACTAACTTATTGCTTATTTCTTTGAATCAGCCACCGAATCCAAACTGGCTTTTCCCTCAGTGTATTCATGCTTTTTGCAACTTAATTGCAACGTGTGAGGCATGGCTCGGCCTTTGCATTATGCATGAGCCGACATACGGCTCGTTATTATCATTTTGGGGACTTCTTTCGGGGTGCCTACCTGCCTTCTTGGCACTAATTGCAATTAAACAATAATGCACGCAGAGGAAACAGCGGTGGAACAAGGTTTTCTTTCTGGAGGGACTCCGTAAGAATTTTTCCAACTGAAATTCGTTTAGGAAAAATGTCCAACTGGCTTGTAATTATGTTGCGCTCGCACTTTTGACGGCAAAAGGCGTTTAATTAAATGTTAGCGACAGCGCGACAGACCGAAGGGGAAGACAATTAACAGGACTCATCGGCGTTGTTGCTGTTGTTGCTGTCATTGTTTGTATGTATTTGCATATCATTAAGCCAGGAAAATAGCTGAAAAGGCTCCTTTTGAGAGTGCATTATCAACATCTGACATCTGACTGAGGACTAGAGGACTCGAAGGAGGCAAGTGTTTAATTGCCTAGAGAAATTGCCACACAACGAAGTTTGTCTTGGATAATGAGCTTCAGTCTTAGGCCCAGCTGATAGCTGATGGGAAAGCAGCTTTCACTCTCAATTTTTCTCTCTCTGAGCCTTAAATGATAATTGCGTTTGAAGTCAGTCTGATCAACAGAATTTCAATTGACCCAGGCCCACCGCTAGAGCCAGAGTGATGCCCATCGTCAGAGCCCATTTTCTGTAGCATTCAGTTTGTTCTAAGAGCCACTTAAGAGCCATAAAAAATCAACACCCAAAGTGCCCAATTTCATTACGCATAACATTTCGGCCATCTTCCGTTCCCACTCCACTCCCATACATACATACATATACGTAAATATATATCCGTATATATCTGTATATACCCTATAAACCGATTCCCATTCAGCTCTCAATGAGCTTGATGTGTTTTTCCATTTTTTCGGGCATTTGGAGTGTAGCAAATTCAACTGGGAACTGCTTCTGCTTTTCCTCTCATATTAAATGCATATCGCAATACGAATGTGTAAATTCTTTTTTGTGTGTGTGTGCGTGTGTGTGTGACTGAAATCATGCGGGAGGGAGAGAGAGCCACAGTTAGGGAGTGAGTGAGTGAAAGGGAGGAAGCGAAAGTTAAGCGGGAAAAAAGCGCCGCATCTCCCATGCTGCATGTTTGTGTCACGTTCGCGACTTCATTCGAAATTCATGCATAATAAGCAGTCAAGTACAGTCACCACCCATCCCACACGTACACACACACACACACACATACACACACCAATACATCATAACCGAGCGTGTGTGTGCGCGAGGGTGTATGCATCATCATGAGGGTCGCTGGGGTCGGCACTGGGTCTGGGAGTCGCTCGCTCGGCGGTCGGTGGCTGCTGCATAAACAAGCTCCAATGTTGGAGCTAATTTTATTAAAAAGCAACGCCAGCAGCCAACATCCAACAGCCAACAGGCAGCACAAGAGCTAAGCGAAAAGGCAAAGGCACTCATCCAGAGAGAGGCAGAACCCGCACAGTGGTTCAAAAATAAGGAGAATCTCAAAAACTATAGCGCCTTCAATCTACTCAGAATCCCGATACAGATCAAGACTATTCAACAAACTGCAGCAGGCCACAAAGGCATAGAAGACCATAAAGGAATCGCGTAGAAAGGTCATCAGTGCATGCTTGCCAAAACTATGACCCTTGACGGGATGCTTGATACGGTCGTAGCACACATCGACCTTTGTATTATTTTCCATCAAGTCCAGTCTCTAGAAGAAGTCCAGGGTGACGTTGTAGTGCTTGCTGCAAATCTTCATAGTAACTCATCCAACAGGTTTGTGCGCTGCTGAAATAATGGCTACGTCGTTCACGTTGTCGACGTCGGTGGCTTTGGTGCTGAAATTGAATTTTCCAACGTCGCAGCCGCAAACACAAAAACCGCGATCAAAATCTATGCACGCACACATACAAAAACACTCGCTCTTACACTCTCTCCACGACCATCTACCCCCTTTATCCCGGTACCGAATATCGGAAGTTCATTGCAGCTGTGAGTGAGGCTTCAACTGTGTTCCGAGTTGAGAATCGATCAGTCAGTTGTAATTTCAGTTTCAAGCCTCATTATCCCGTGGTCAATGCTCTTGTCAGCCCACTGTGTCAGCTACTGCGACAGCGACAGCAATTGGCCCTCTGTTCAGCCTAGTTGAATACCGACATCCCGCTGCTATGTAGTGCAGTGTAGCAGTGCCCGCCGACTGATGGAGTCTCGTCGCCTCCCACTCGCTCACTCTCTGCCAGAACATAAAAATGCAACTCTCGAGCATAAACAAACATAATGCGTACCCATCCTACATCCTCCGTCACCCCCATTCCCAAGCCCATCCATAGCGCCATAGCACAGCATCGCACCTACAGGAAGCAGGAGGCATGCGGAAGGCAGCGGCTGGTTGCTGGTGGGAAAAATTTATGCGAAACGAAGTTAGGCGAAGCGCTTAGCATACAGCAGTGGAAGCAACGAGGCTTGTTCCATTCAGGGCTCCTACTTTTTTCCACTTTCACTTCCATTTTAATTAGATACATAAATTTCTAGGTTTATAGAAGCAAAGTCCGAAAGGTGGGCTGCTCCGAGAGCAGGGAATCGAGGTTCTATCTGGTTTTATTGTCTCTGTCTGTTCAACGTTAAAGACTTGTTATCAGTCTGGATAAATCCTCATGTGAATACACATCGGTTCTCATCGGAATGGGTTTAAGTATTCCCCAAAAGGAGAAAGATGAAAAGTTGGTTGGATTTTCGTGAATGGGTAGAAACAACAGACAGCCATGGCAACAGCCTGTTCTCTTCGGTTTGGAGTCCTCTATAAACATGCAGCCGCATGAGCACTTTAAAATTAATCGCACGATTTATGACGCTCAATCCAACCGCTAATTTATAAGGCTTAAAGCCCATGCCAGGCCTCCTCTGGCCATCCACCATTCGAGTGTACACTCGTACTCGTATGAACGAGAAACGAATGTACTCGCGTGTCCCCGCCGCAGTCCACAAAACACTTTGCGCATTTAAAATGAATATTCGCAGCACTCCTGCACGCAGCTTTTGAGCTCGTTTTTGGATGGAAATGAAGGAAGTACCGGGATAAAGGGGATAGATGGTCGTGGAGAGAGTGTAAGAGCGAGTGTTTTTGTATGTGTGCGTGCATAGATTTTGATCGCGGTTTTTGTGTTTGCGGCTGCGACGTTGGAAAATTCAATTTCAGCACCAAAGCCGCCGACGACGACAATGTGAACGACGTAGCCATTATTTCAGCATCGCACAAACCGCAAAAATTTAATGTGAGAAATAATTTAAAACAAGGAGAAGCTCTTCGAATAAAGTATTTGTATTGAAAGATACCCCAGGACCACTCGTACAATCATAATTTGTTCTACAAATTAATGGATCCATGGATAGAGGATTTCTCCAATCAGTTATGAGATCCCTTTTCCTTTTCTCCCCTTTACTGATGTTCATTATACCCCTTCTGTTTCCAGAAGTAAGGGGTACTCTTATTGAAAAAGCGGTTAGCGGAAAGATTACTTCCACTCACCTCCATAGCCATAGCCAGCGCCATGTGGCGGTCGGTGGTTTTCGTTTGTCATATAATTTCCACTGTGAAATTGAAATGAATGCCAACGAATAGAAATCTAATTAGCAAGTATTTCCACAACTTCAACTCCAGCTCCAATGTGATTCTAATCTCGCTAAGTGCTTGCACTTTCATTTTAATCGCTTTCGCATTCTGCGTTTTCTGCGCAATTTTTGATTAATTTTGCTCTCTGAATGTTTTCGACTTTCAAATCTTAAATAATTTGGCACGAAGTCTCATTATCGTTTGCCAAAAGGGCTGCTGTTCACTCCCTGCCCCTAGAGTGGGTGCTTCTCAGCTAAGAAAAGTTATAAATTGCTTCATAGTTTTCCTGGTGGCATAAGTTCTCCCTCTAACTCTCCTTTCCCCCTACCCTGCTCTGTTTTGCTCTGCTGTGTGTGTGACTGTGTGCGTAACAAAATTAAATGTGCGCTAAGTAACGAGATATGTACATACATATGTGCTCGTGTGGGAGGAATAGTTGGAATAGTCCCTCTGTGTGGGGTGGAGGGTGTAGGTGAGGCGCAGAACGAGGCTGCTAGTCCTCGGAGGCTGCTGTCTAGTCTGTGCATTTGGTAGGACAAATTAAAAGCACTTGGAGATTCCATTTTATGGCCATTCCCATTCCACGGGCCCCCAATGCGACGAAGATGCTCTTGAAAAATTATGCATATGTTAGAAGTCAACGAGCAGGTCCATAAATTCTCTAAAAAGATGGGAAAAGTACTCTGGGAATATGGGAATGTGTGTTCGCCGCAGTGGGAATCCGAACCAAGCTCGAAATTGATTTGGTTTTAGTTTGTAGCCAAGAGAGTAAATGGCATCTTTAGTATATATGTATGTATCTGTATGTGTATATATATGTCTGTTTACTTGTAATTTTATCTGGCAGATAACTTTAATGGGTAGAGTTCTGTATTTTGCATGGAAAAAAATATATGAATACGAATATAATAAACGAAAGGATACGAGAGAGTAAAGCAAGACCGGCCACGGCAGGCCATACAGTCGCTCTTTTGTTACCCTGTTTTGGTGTTGATTTATAGATATCGAGCTGACAAATATTTGTATGATTTGTGACAATTTCAAGGATTGCCTATGAACCATATGAACTCTTAAAACTACTTGGCAATCGATTCCTTTACGTTTCCCCATCTTCTTTAATTTTTTTACCCACGCTTAGCCAAGACTCTTGAACTGTTTAAGTGAAAGTCTGTGTTCAGTTCAGTTCAGTTCAGTTCAGAGAGATGGGCAAACCCCTTCACAACCAATTGAGCTTAATTTGTGCTCTATTCAGGCTCCATCATCGTGCTCCATCATCTCTCTTTCCCTCTCTCATCCCCTTTTAGCTGTCACTTGGCAACTCATTAACGTTGGGCCTCCTCCCTGATGCTTTCTAAATGAAAGGAGAGTGCTGCTATGCCTAGCTATCGATAGCACCGAAAAGGTTCAGGTTACTCTGTCACTCCTCCTATACTACGCCACCTCTCCTCCCTAAAGCACGAGATTATAATCTGGTACAAATGAGAAAATCCCAGAAAACCGACAGATTAAATTTGTATTCCAGTTGTATTCCAAAACGGATGTGGCCATGTGTGCAAAGTTGAGTTCCCTTACAGATTATATTCCTTTCTCGTATGCCTTTTTGTGGGTGTACGGAGGGTGTGCGTTTTGTATGCGTCGGTTCATGGGTGGAGCCGGGAGAGTGTGGAGCGGAAGACTTAGTTACTCGCCAAAGGAGCATGTCATTATTTATGGGAAGACAACAGAAATTAAACACAAATATGAAAGAGAGTGGTGTCATTTCAGAGGTTTAGTAGGATATATGATATGTAATATAGTCTCCCCCTCTCATGCAATGCCCCTGCTCAAGTGGCAGAACTGGTCCGAGTAATTTAGAGAAAATGTTTGCCTCTTTTTGTGGTCAGGGTATGGGTCTGGGCCTGGTCCTGGCTTTTCGACTGCCAGTTAGTTAGCCAGGGGCCAGGCGGCAGGCCGCCGCACAGAGGCCCCACAAATGTAATTTTGTGTAAAAATTTTCATGAATGAAATCGCTGTAGGAAGGCACGAGTGGGGGCACGAGTGAAAGCTCCTGGGAGCTTAAAAGGGGATTTCATTTGTAATTGTTCTTGGAAGCAGCAGCTCCAGCAGCAGCTGGAAAATGGAAAACTGGCAACAGTTTTCGGGACAATGAAAATGCACCAACGAGCAAATTCCTTTGCGTCATGTTCTTGAAATAAATTCTAACATATTCATTTACTCTCGGAATCCCACAATGCAAATAAATTTACCATTTACTGAGACCACAAAGGGATGTGTGTTTCTTTGGGAGTATGGGTGAGCCATAGGTTCTGTATTTCACCTGGCTCTGCCTCTGCAACTGCCCTGCCACTAATGTCTGACAGCTTAACGCCTCCCAATCATATTTCATTTGGGAGCCGATCATTCGCAATGCAATTTCCCCAGTCATTTGTCTAGTCAGCCAAATTACCTACAGGGGAATGCATTTTATATGGGACCTGCTAATAGGAGGTTTCCATGCACAGGCATTGTATGGGGTATAGAAGGCAGACGGTTGCACTCGACTCAGTTTTTGTGGTTGTGAAAAAATTGCTGCTTGATTAATGACACTGCCACACAAGGCTTTCAATTTCATTTTCTCCTCCAGCGGATGCCACATTCCATGGTGGTTCTGAGGAGACTGTCCTCATCGATTAGGGGGAAACCTTATCAAGAGTTTTTCGCTTTTTTAGAAGGTTTCTCTCAGGGTTTGCCCTGCCATTTTCATGGCACTAAAATCTTAATAATATTCCGCATATATTTGCCCTATTCCCCCTCCCCTTTGCCAGTGAAGGCAAGAAACTTTACGAATTACGATCATTCCCCATTGGCAACTCTGGCGGCACCTGTGCAACGCTGTGGCAACGATGCAACTGCACTGAAAATGCATATATTTTCTATGAATTATATTTCACAGCAGCGGCAAACTAGGCTAAGAAAATGTTTCGACAAAGTTCCCCCATTGCGCCATAAATTTCGTCCCAAATGAAATTGCGCAGATTTGCAAACAGGCTACAAACGTTGCCAAAGGTTTGCTTTCGCTCACTTTAATATTTATGAAAACAAAAGGCGTGTTGTGACACAGCCAGAGACTCAGGCACTGTATTTCAGTGGATGTAGATGTGTGTCTGTCATTCATTTATGCATGTTCTGTACATATTTGATGGCTGTCAGCGCGATGAGATGAGCCCGGGATTCAGAATCAGGACGAGTCTCGAGTCTCGGTAGCCCCCGACTTAAGTGCCCTTCATCATATTTTATGTAGCCCCGAGTTTTATGTGTTTTAGAACACCAATCCACCTCCTACATAGCTGCAGCTCCAACCAGGACTCGACGTTACAGGAAATTAACACAAGTAAAAATTGGCAATAAGAAGAGACCCATTCGGGCAGGGTACGGCAGTGCCAACGGAGCTACAACCGAGCTACAGGCCGTTTGCGTCACCAATAAATGTTCAAATGAGCCAAGTTATTTACAGTTGTTAAGAGGGAGGCAGTAGCAGAGGCATGCCCCACAATTGTAGCTCGTAAAACAGCTTAAATGATTGCCGAAATGGCCGACGGGGTGTGGTTGTGGGCCAAAGGGAGGCTGTGTTAAGCCTTTTACTGCGTAGCTTGTCCAAAAATTCATCGTAAATAAGTGGGCAGAAAATTCTATGGAAATTACCGGGGGACCACGCCACCTCCCTTTCCACCCCTAGGGCTGTTTGGGAAATTCCTGGGAACCCGGCATATGCCATCGAACAACTCTTTCACCCAGCTCTCGCTCGCATCGCGACTTCTTTCTCTTTTTGTTCTCGTTTGACGTTGGGCAATTACCGCCAAATGAGTCCGAAAAATAAATGCACATTAATTGTGCTTGTTGCTGCTGCTTTTGTAGCTTATTTTGGCCATTTTAAAGTTTGGATCCTGCATCCTGCCGCGCCAAAACAATTTAATTGCCCGGCCAAACGCGCCACTGCGTTCGCCACAGAACTTGCACATGGAAAAGTTTTAAGGTGTTGGAATGCTCAACTAAGGAATGCCCAGTACTGGAAGGAGATGTCCAACAGAGCATCAAGCACTTATTTTCCTGTTGTCAGAAGAGAGCCTCAGCTAATCCGGAAATGTCATTGCTCTCACAGCCAATCTCAGCGTATCCTCTCTATCTGTTTTTCGTATCCTGTGTCTCTGCTGGGTACACGAATGGGTAAGGGGCAAACAGGAACATTTGCGCGGCTTGTTGATTGTCGCGACACATTGCCCAAAAACGTGAGCCGAATGCCAGGCAGCAGGAAGCAGCAGGAAAGAACACAGGAAACCGAATTACAGATACAACAACAGAGCCAGAGAGAAAGAGAGGGAGAGGTGGGAAAGTAGGGCGGGCGACATCAATGGGGACTGAATCACAGGGTCCTAGTCCTGAGGTGGCGGCAGAGGTGCATTTAAGTATTTCACTTACAGCTTTTATGGCAATTGGCGTGAAAATTGTAAAAATGCATTTTGCTGCCTCATTTTTCTCTTCCGCTTCGTTCCCTGTCGCTCTCCCTCGCTGCTGCTGTTGTTGCTGCTGCTTCTGTGTGTTTTGCCAGTTGACTAAATTGAGTTTCAATTGCCGACACATGGCCCATGGATGGTGGCACGTGGGGAATTCTCTCAATTGTTTTCTGTTTTGGGACACACTGGCTGGCTTTTCCATTATTTATGGATGGCCAGCTGCATGGCTCCACGTGCAGGCTGAGGCACAGGCACTGGCCCACGCCCAGGCCCAGGCCCAGGACACGATCTAAATAATTGAGCAGACAGCTTTCTAGTGTGCTCTATTCCAGAGCATTTGTTGACTCTTCTTCAGAGGCCGGAGGACATTGCAAATTGCCCGCTCGGTGTCGAAATGAGGACAATGACGTCACCTTCAATGTCGTCAGAGTTGGCTTCTCTGCCGGAGACAGAGCTTCACTCAATCTTAATGCCATTTAATTAATTGCAATGCAACTGCTTCTGATTGACATTTCCTGAGCTGCTGCTGCGCTGCTAAGCCGTTCTCCATTGCCACTTTGACCTCTGATAATTCATTGTCGCATGCTCCCAGCTGAAGGCATGCACAAATCCCAACAAATTTTAGGTTAATATCTCTGGTATTTTGTGGGGCAATCGTCGATGATGATTCATGTTCATGTCTAAGCAGACAATTCTCTCTTTGCCGAATGCTAATGCCAATGCTAATGCATTTTGTAAGACATTAACAACTGTTTATTCATTGAATTACGACTATGCTGCGTGTACGTAATGTGAAGGTATGGAATACGAATGCAGAGGCTGAGTGCATTCCATTTCAGTGAGTTTCCTTTGTTCGGGATCGCTTGTCTGTTTTAAAAGGTAAGATTTAAAGGAGAGTCTTGGATGCATGAGATTATATTCATTGGAATATTCTGTGTATACTTAGCATGCAGTTAAATGGAACGAAAACTTAAAAAAGTTTGAGTTAATTGATTAGTGAGAGAACTATTTTCTTAGTCAAACATTGCGTATACGTAATTATTGTTCTTAGTCTCTTGTGGCGTACACTTAATTTGCGGACATGGTTTCCTCTAGTGGAAAAACTCTATTCCTTCTATGCATTTGTGTTTTGTTTTGAGAATTGCCTCGGTTTTTTCTCTTGCGTACGCTGCGAGCATTTCCCCCGTGGCACTTGCAGTAGCACATTTATGACACCCAGAAAATAGACAGAAAAAACAACGGAAAGCCATCAAACAAATGGCTGAAGGAAAATGATTAACTCTCCAGAGCAGCACCCGCATCCCCCTGCACTGTTTTTTAGAGACACGCACCAGATGCCAGATATGAGAGGGAGCAGGAGTTCGAGCCAGGAGCCAGGAGCCAGAATACAGGAGAAAGACCAGCGACAACCACGCAACAACTTTTTGCTGTCATTTCGAGTATATTTTTCATTTTTATGATGAAGAAGAGACGAGTATTGTGCACTGGACTGGCCATTCATTCACTCATTCATACAGCACTGGCCCCTCTGGCTGCTGTGTCTGCGTCTGCTTCTGGCTGATTCTGCGCTCATCTGGGAGACAGAGATTAATGAAAAGCCCTCGCATTTTGTTAATTTTGACAACTTTTGCGGTGACTCCGAGGCGAGTAGAGTCCAGGGGCATTGAGTTGTAGCCACCAGTAGAGCGGGACTGAGCAAATTTAATTGCTAACTCCTCCTTCTACCATTCCGCGCATTCCATTCCTCATCCTGCCACAGTCGATGGTCGCAGCACAGCACTCATTATGCTCGACGGCATTTTGCATTTTGTGACTGTTACTGTGGTTCATTAAACTTTTAAGTTTCATTTGTCATTCCAGAAAGAGGGGCATGAGGGTATCCAGAGAACAGTGGGGAGAAACAATTGAAATGTATTTGGCAGATAAAACTTTTGTCATGGCCGCGTTTCTAATTTAGTTGCAGATTACTCAAAGGTGGCAAATGACTAAAACTTCAAGCCCCATCAAATCTGTCAAAATGTCAGGCTATAAAGGGTTGGCCGCCAACGAGAGAACGAGAGTTTTACAGCCACAGGGAAGGATACGGCAAAGGATAGCAAGGAAAGGGAGGGATAGCCCTGCGCTTGAATGTGCTAATTGGATCATGAATGGGTCTTTGTCGAGATGATTTTGCCTGACTCCTGGCCGGGATCTGGGATCTGGGGTCTGGCATCTTCGCCTGAGGGTTATATGTACATGGGGTATACACTCTAGTGGAGAGATATTCCACCGCTTTACTCTTTCATGTTTGCTTAGTTCCTTCTTCTCCTGCTTCCTCTGCTGTTGCTCCTGCTGCTCTTTTTGCCGGGAAAAACTCGTCATCCATTACAGTAATTAGATTGACAAGTTATTTTCTTTGTTCTTTATGTATTTACTACCTCATTAATTTTATCTGTCACTATGTAACTCTTCGCATTTTCCTCTCTTTAGTGCCATAATGCACTTTGCTAATCGATTCGTTACCCCCTCAGCCAGCCATTGCTTCTCTGCAGAGAGAATCGTTGATTAAATCAGACATTAAAGATACCCTACTTAAAGGAGCTTTAAATGTTAAAGTATAGCTTTGATGCGTTCTCCCTCTCCGGCTGGCACAATTTCATCTGTTGTTGTGTTGCTCTGCTCTTCTTCTCACCTCATTACCATGGCAATGGCAATGGCAGTGGAAATGGCAGTGGAAATGGCAATTACCAGCTACAGAAATGGTATGGATACGCGCAGATCGAGGAGTATGTAGTATAATATCTCCACACACATTAACTGTTATATTTCTTATTTAAATTGATTGTCGTTCGCTGAAATTACTTTAATTCAGTCTCCATTCCTCTCTGCCATCTAGCTCTCTTTCAGTTTTCATTACTTCAACGCTTTTATGCATTTTAATTAAAGTTTATTATGCTCACGCCCACACACATACGAAGACTGGAGGAACAGCCGTCACTTCAAGTGGGTTAACAGGAAAAAAGGCAGCAGCAGGAGCAGCAGAAGAAGTGGAATAACTATTGTCCCGGAAATGCAAAGTTGCCCCCTGTGCCGGTGCCCCCACAGCGTGACGAGTGCGAAAAACGCTGGCCCCAAAAGTTGAACTTTTGTTAATGAAAATAATGCAATTACAGCGGAATTGCGGGGAGGGGAGGTGTTTTGGAATTGCAACTCATGTGTGAACGTGTTTGCGGTTTGAGAGAGGGAAAAGCGGAAGACGGAAGACGGACGGGGTACCGAAAAATAACTTTTCGCCTCGGTCCGTCTGTCTATCCCCACTCAACCGATCGGATCCATTCGTATTCCCATTTACCATTTACCATTCTCGTTCCCCATTCCCCTTTTCCATGGCTGTTGATGCTGTGTTTGTTTAATGCAATTAAGCGGAGCGGAAGTAATTTCGCTCGAGTTGCCTTCTGACTGACTTCTGACTGGCGGGAGTGCTCGTGGTTTTCGTTGGATTGGGTTTCAGCTGCCGCTTAAAGAGGCAATCTCTCACTGAAAACGAGTTGAATTCTAGCCACTATTCGATAATAATGAATGGAGAAATAGAATAGAATGTAGCTTCATTTCAGATTACTCTGAATCTTTGACTTCTTTGAACCCAAGACTTGGCTGTTCTTAAGCCTCATTGGAGACAGACCCCAACCCCTGTCAGATCTCGGCTTATTTGTCTATGACACTCCTTCAGGGGATATTAGAGGATGTGGAATGAAGGAAGTGAAAGAAAAAAGTTTTTCCTTCTTGCGCCCTCTGCCAGAAACATTTTTGTTTCTTTTCTTTTCTTGTCTTTTATTTATTTAACTGTGCTCAAGTTTTAATTTCTTTTTTCTTCTCGGCTCGGCATTGTTTCCGCTCTTCAACCTACTAAAAACCTCCATCACAGACGGCAGAGACGACGGCAGTGGCAGTGGCAGGAGCAGAAGCAGGAGCAGGCTACTTGCCTCAAGTTGCTGTTGCGGTTTTGTTGCCATTTCCTTTTGTTTGGCTTTCTTCTCGCTTTGGCTTGCGGTGCATGTTAAAGTGGAAGCAGCACAACTGAGGAGGCGCCTCTGCACTGCTTTCCTGAATTTGATTACCGCCTTCATAATTATTGTCACAGTGTTTCGGTCACAGTCTCAAGTCTGGCTTTGGCCTTTCCTTAGCCCATCGTGTGCGCCTCCGTCTTGACATGTGTGGCACGCTCAAGCCCCTAGGCCCGTGCAGACCAGATTGCAGTTTGTTGCAAGTGCGAAAAGTTGTCCGCCCAGCAAACAAACAAACAAACGAAACGAAACGTAGAGCAGGCTGCAGCAGGCAGTTGACAGGAGAAGTTGCGACTGGGACTGGGGCTGGAGCTGGGAAAAAACTAAAGCGTCACCCACTATGACCATATGTTAACAAAGTTTATGCAGCTTTGTTGCTGCCACCAGCAGCAGTGGCAATAGGCAGAACCACCCAGCAAGGACATTTCAAAGGAAAGCCTTTCCTTCCATGGAAACCCCTCCATCACCCCCTTTGGGTGATACTTTCTAGCGCCAAGCTTTCGATCAACTAAAGATGGGATATACCAACACCTAGTCGAACCAAAGGTGCGCCCCTCTACCACACCGTGTGACACAAATGCGGCTAATATACATCCCTCCCCTTCTTCTAGACATTCCTCTACTTCGTATCCTTCATAATTTAGCCCTACCTCATAATTTAAATGGGCAAACCGAGCAATAATCCTTAATTGCTCATTTTGCTTAAGCATCTTGTGCACTGCTCTTCCCCTGCACAGCTCTCCCTCTCCCTCTGCCGTTCACCACTTGCCAGCTCCGTTCCCCTTTTCGCTTTCCCCTTTCTTTTGGCTTTTCATTTTCATTTAAAATGCCCAGCGCAAACAGAGTTTTTCCCGGCATCGTCAAGCGACAGGGAGGGGTGGGGCAAAAAGAGTGTGAAACTTACTCGGGCAGGACGCGGACTCTGTACTCTGCTTCGCTGGCAGGTATTCCATTATGCATGTGCCTGGTACACACAATTTTAGGCCTTTCAGCGGCCGTCGCATGTGTATTTACCCTACGTGCCACCCCTAACCCTCTAACAGAGAGGGGGGTTCCTCCAGGGGTAGGAGAAAGGGTTACTGCTGGAGGGAAAGGAAAACCCTGCTGCACAAAAGACGGCACAACGATGTCGACGGATGTTCACTTGCAATTCACGTGCAACGTGGCGTATGCAAAATATTTGCATTGATAAACAGCCACTGCCACCGTCCCCGCACGGACGCGTGTGTGGCAATGAGTACTTTCTATGAGTGTACGAGTGAGTGTTTGAGTGAGTGCTCGGGGCCATTACATACGAGTACTCATACGAGAGTGGTGGTTACTCGGAATTTCTAAATTCTAGTTGAAGGAACAAGGACCCCAATAAAATTTGAATATTTCCTTCCTTCTGGCGTTTTGGTATAGAGGATTGCAAGAAGAATATCTTAATCCTAATAAAAATACGCGATGCCGGAATTAAAGATTAAAACCTGTAAAAAAAAACCCCGCACAATTTATTGCGATTCATTTGCGGGGGCTGGGGGATGCTTACAATTTAATTGAATTTCATTGCAGCTCTAAGCACATTCCACATTCCATCAAATACGAGAATACGAGCACGGTAAAGAGCAAGCAACCCACACACATGTACGATACACAAGGATGAAGGCGATGAAAGGAGGGACAGGACGACTCACATGCCTCACGGCACTTAAAGTTTTTCATTTAAAGTTTGTGAAAGGTGGCTCTCACCTTCAGTGACGGTACAGGTACAGTCCCCCGTTCTCTATGCAAAAAGCTTATCGATTGGCACATAGCGACACAGCACAGGCAGGCAGGCAAGCAGGCAGGGGGCCCCACTGTATGCAACGGAATTTTTATTATATCCTTTCAATAGCAGAGCGCGAGCCATTCAGGAGCGAGTTCTCATGCACAGCCACCGTCAGACCCACCGACAGACCACTAAAGGTTAGGGCCAACCACAGTTTATTGATTATTATTAACTGCCCAAGCAAATTATGCTAATAAAAAAAAGAGCGACCTTGCCACAAAATTATTACACGAGTGTATGGAGAGCGTACGGGAAAAAGCTGTGAAGGATCTGCTCTTTAATTGCGCAATTGAGTGTAAATTGCCAGATTGACTCATTGACGCAGACCAAGGAGAGAGGAAAAAGGAGGAGCAGCATCGAGAGCTCTAAATGCAGTCGATGTAGCATGACAATGCCCCAGTCCCACTGCCGATATCGATGCCAATTTTTTCTACAGCTGAGAGCGAGCGAGCGATGATGATGATGCACTTCATTGAGCAGAAATGCAAACAAGCAAGAAAAAAGGAATCAACAAGGAGCAACAGACGAAACAGGAAAAACCCATGAGCAGGAGCAGCATACATCTGCGAGTATTTGTTTTTTTATTTTTGCATGCAAGACAGACGTACAGATTGCCGGCGATAGCACTCTAGCTTTTAGCTTTTGGAGCAACAATCTGCTGCAGCCACTGCCACTGCCTCTGTAAATTGACAAGGATCCGCCACAACACAACTTGAAACCAATTAAAATAATTTAACATGCATACGAGTACTCCTCTCAGAAGGGGATTTGCTAGCCTTGCGCCTTGCCCTTGCCCTTGCCTTCAATTCAGAATTTCAAATTTACTCGGATTGAATGTGTGGGAAGATCTTAGAGTCGTGTCAGCAGTTTTGACAGCCTTCTGGCTTTTATGGCATCCTATGCAGCATACTGCATTATGTTTACCCATTGCCACATCCCCAGCTGCAGCTCTTGCTCTCTCCATTGCATACACACGAGGCATGAGCCATGACAGGACTGGGACTGGGACTGGGATACAAGGAGTTTCTTTCAATAACACAAATTTCGTGAGCAAAATACAATTTAAGCGAGAAATACGTAAGTGATAGCTGGAAACAAACTATATGTATATTCAATCTATATATAAAGACACACAAGGAGACACAGATGGAGACAAAGACAGAGGTGGATATGGAGTCTGGTGGGGAAGCAACAGACAGACATGCAGCCAGGGAAAACAATTTAATGATGTTGTACAACGCTTTGTAGTCAGTCCTCACTCTCTCTCTCTCTCTCTCTGTCTGAATGGGATTTTTTGTTTTTGTATCAGTGTGTGCAGGAGGAAGAGACAGCTGCTGCACTTAACTGATTTCGAGTTGGTCAACGTCAGGGGCAGGCGGTACGGCACGGAGAGAGCGACTGGGAGGCACGACCTACAGCACTCGGACTTAATTATGACAGCAGATGTGTGCGAAGGGGGAAGCGGACAAAATGTAGCATAACTTTCAGCGCTTTGCCTATTTACTCAACTTTTTTGGCGCTGCTAACAGCTGACATCCCAGCCAGAGTCAGAGCCAGAGCGTGGTGGCCAGGCCAGGCCAGACCATCGCCATTGTTGCTGGCGTTATGGTCCAGTCTTAATTAAACGTAATTAAAAAGTTAGCCACGACACGCATTCGTTAACGTGCTGCAAAAACATTTTCGCCCGCATATTCCCCTTACTACAACTCTCTCTTTCTCTCTATTGCTCTCTTTCTCTCTGTAGAGCTACAGCCTTGAATGTGGCAAAAGTTTTAGCCAAGTCGAAACCTTTTTGCGATCTCTTCTCTTTCTGGTTTTTATGACTTGTCTACTTTTGCCCCTTTTATGGTCACTTCGAGGGGGAATTTTTGCGCATAATTAGACAAAGTTTGGAGAGAGCTTTGCTCTGGCCCCAAAAACTTTCGCAGTGGCCCCACAAATGTGCGAGTAAAAGTTGCCCCGCAACGAAGTCATACAAGTACGAGTGGAAGAGTCCTGCCAACAGATTTATTTCCACACACAAAGAGAGCACTGGGGCACACGCAATCCTACCTCTACCTATGTATAAGTAGAACTCTGTTATCAATTTCCCCCTTCAGAACATTTTTTATCGCCTTCTAGAGAGCTGCAAACTGTCTCTCAATTTGCTGGGGAGCTCTTGAGAGGATTCCACTCTTAGTTGACTGAGCATTAGGAATTGATCTCTACTTTTATGGCCTTGTTTACTCCGTCCGTCCGAGATGTCCAATGTGTCCAAGGTGTCCAAGCGTCCAAGCTTGCCAGCTTCTCTGAGTGTTAGTTTATGGCAAATGAAAATATATATAAAATAAATAAATGTATATAGATTTATATGGTTATGCCCCATGCCCATGCCATCACCTGAACCCCGGTCACCCAGTGGTTCCCAAGCAGCTGAGCCCTGTTTATTGCTTTCATTTTTCTCGATTTTATTTTGTTGTTATGGCTCGTAAATATTTTATGTTCGCACATTCTTTCTCTCTCGGACCGAAGAGCCTTTCTTTTTGGCTCTGTTTTTTCTGCTGCTACTGCTGCTGCTAGCGCCGGCTTTGATGCCTTCACTTAGCATCAAGCCAAGTGTCAACACAATTCCGCTTCCACCTTAATTGATGGCCATAATGCACACAGCTCTGCTTACCCTTCAAGCCTCTTCGGTACTCTCTCCGTCGGCCTCGTCTGACAATGATTTTAATGCCTGGCAACATGTTTGGTGGGGAAGAATTTAGTGAGGCATAGATACATATTCGTACAAACATATATACCGCTGTCATTTTTAACACCTTTTCGGAGCCCCCTACGTTGCCTCTCGTCTCGTGTCTCGTGCCTCGCACTTCAATTACTTTAATGAGGAGATGGGAACCGTATGCAGGGGAGGTGTGTAGCATGCAACATGCCACAAATGTCTTAAGTGCCTTGGGCGGCAGCTTCGTTGTCGACACTTTGATGGCACTCGACTGCCAAGGGCTCAAGCACACACACTCACGCGCACTCTCACTCCCTCATTGGCGCCTAGATATTTGTGTTGCATACTTTTCTGGGCCCCGCGCACGTGTTGAGGTATTTTTGACACATGACGGCCCCTCCCTTAACTTTCTTTTGGGGTGAAGGTCACTTTAATTTCTGCCTGTCCCTAAACACTCTATCTTCAAAGGAAAGGAACCCTTTAAAGGACCTGGGTCCCCAATTGTTTACTCAAGAAATTAAAACAATCAACGAACCAATGTCTCTTACTCGGTTTCTCCTTTCCATTCCCTCTGTATCTCTGTCTGTCTCTTACTCGGTTTCTCCTTTCCATTCCCTCTGTTTCTCTCTGTGTTTCTCACTCTATAAGCGCTTTGAAAACCTTCTGAATGGGAGAGGGAGATGGAAAGGGAGAGAAGACTGAGAGTGGGAGCAGGCAAAGGGCAAAAGTAAAATACGAATCCAAGCTGAAAATGTGTCAAGGTCCGCGGATTTGAATTTAAAAGCGAGCCGCAGACCTAGCTACAGTCCTCGCCCAGCGTTCTTATCCCGAGTTAAGTAAGTGCGAGGCTTGAGAGCCTTTCCCCACTTTCACCCATAAAACAGCCATTAAACGAGCGGCAGAGAAAGAGAGAGAGAGAGGGATAGAGAGAAAAAAGGCAGCTAAGCCCGCGAATTGCAGCGCGAACGTATTTTATTCCCAAGTCCTTCTTTGGGGCCCCAGAGAGAAAAGGTCACTGCGAAAATGATCAAAAAATATTTGATGTTGGGACAAGTTCAAAGAGCAAGTGGCAGCCAAAAAGGGAGAGCAAACAGAGGACCACTTTCCACTAGAGTAAATCTAAATAATGAAGGCTGGCTGATTGAACTCAAAACCACCACAAACCATATATAAAAACATGGAAAGCATTTCCACGTCTCTCATTTTCCACCAGATACTTCCAATTAAAGAGAGGGACAGAAAGAGACAGAAACCCCGAAGGAGAGAGAGAAACACCTCTCTGTAAAACGTCAGCTTCTTGCCATTTCGCAGCTGTTTCGCGGGAACATGGTTTTCCTCTTTCCCACATGACGTATGAGCAATGTGCATTCATTTGCAACTAGATTGCTCATACGCCATGTTATGTGTCGGCGAGTCACACGTCAACTGCTTCGCCGAGCATTGAATCTGAATCTGTAGCTGTAGCTCTGTCTGTGGCCCTTCTGTAGTATATTTCAGCTAATTTATGCATCTGTCCCATAGACTCTATTACACATACGACACGTTGAACAGGAGCAATTTCGGCCTTCACACTGCTTAAAGTCATAAATCTCTCAACTCGTCTTCTGGTCACTTTATTGCTGTAATAAGACATATTTACTTGGGGACACGTAACTGCTACTCGTAGTCATACATTTGAAAGGGTTGCCGCTTGCAACTGCTGTACATAGTCTTGGCCCGAGGCAACAGCAGGATTTACGAGTGCTAGTATATGTGTGCGAGGGAGAATGCAATAAAATGTCTTGTCAACATTTCATAACTCACTTTGTATGCCTCTGTGTGGCCTCAAACCCTCCTGCTTCCGGTTTTAACACACACAAAGGCGGATGAATGCCCCAGACACACATGCAATTTGGGAGGGGTGTGGGGGGGGGGGGGATGAGGACTCTGTCTGACGCACAAATGCCCGACTGCCTGAATGTCTGACTGTTTGCCAGCCTTTTCACGCACTCATTTGTAGCTGCAAATGTACAAAGTGTTGTAATAAAACATCCTTCATATAGTTTCGCAAAAGATAATGCTGCCCCTGACGTGGTATTCCTTCAAGAGAATGATGATAATGGTAATGAAAGCACCCAAAGTCATGTGTTAATCAAAGACAGGTTTTCGTCCCTATTTCGCTTACTCACGATTGAAAGAAAATTTTTGTATGTATGTAACAAAAGAAATGATTTCCCAGAATGAAAACCCAATTCAATTGCCTGCCCAAAAGGAAGCACTTTCATTTCCTTCCGCCCACTGAGCCTCATTCAAATTAGCTTCAACTTTGTGTGTGTTTCAATTATTTCAAGTACTCCTCGAGAGAGGAAATCATCGACACAATTGATTAAATTTTACTGTCGTCAGGTGTCCTGCTTTTGTGCTTCGATTTGGGCCATAACTTTTTTCGTTTTTCGTATTTCTCTATTTTTCCGATTTTCCTGCACAGTCTTGTTTTATGCCCTTCTGCTCATGCTCATACTGATGTTCCTCGTGCTGCTTTCGCTGCATGTAATTCTACACCAAAAACACCATCAAATGGCAATTTTTACGTTTATCTAAAATGACATTTATGTTTCCCAATGGTTACATTTTATATCAAATTGAAATTGCACAAACAAACATCTTTTCGGGTCGTCTCTCTGTCTATCTCCATCTCTCCCTATCTTTTTCTGTTTTCTGTTCTCTTTTTCGTTTTCTAGATGAAGTAAGAGAAACACAGAGCAGTGATGGCATTGGCAAAGTGAATTTTTAATGGTATTTTGATAAGTTTCTAGGCCAGTAGTCTTTCTCTCTCTCTCTCTCTTTTCGTGTGTTTGCTGTGCATCCGAAGTGATAACCGAAAAACTGCAAAAATGTTGATTAAAAGAGACCAAGATGCGTTTTCTTGAGCATATTTCGAATGCATTTGCTGAGTCAAGAAAAGTACCAAATATTTAAGCGATATCAACTTTGAAATACTGTAACGATCTCTGCCATAAATTTCTCACAGATTTCTATGTAATCTCCCCAACCAACTGCGTTTCAATTTCAGAGAAGTGCTTTACAAACACAATTCTAACGACCAAAATTGGAGACGTATTTCACTTTTAGGGTTTTCGCTTAAACGGAATTAATATATGTATATTCAAATAGAGATACTGTGTATCCACACCACACGGCCATATATCATCGGGCATATTTGTATGGGCACAAATAAATATGCCCTAAGGCTGGCTCTGGCTCTGCTTCTGGTTTTGGTCAACAATGCTGCAATGCAAACAATGTCACTTCAAAATGTCACACAAATCAACTCCCCAGCCTCCTATCTCTCCCTGTCTCTCTCTCTGGCGGGGGCGGACCATCGATCAAAGCGCATTCGCTTAGGTCCTCGGCCAGCAGAGCAGAGGAGAGCATTCGGTAAAAATATCATTCAATTGTCAGCACTATAAATGTGTGATCATAAATCATGCAGACACACGCGCACCCCTACGGAGGGATGAAGGTGGCTGGAAAAATAACTAAAAATAATACAAAACAATAAAGAAAAAGGAGGAGCAAAGAGAAATAAGCAGAAAGGTGAAGCCGAAAGATGGAGCCAAAACCAATAACAAGAAAGGATGGCCGAAGGAACCGAAGCTTTAGATACACTCCCCGAACCATAATCTCGATGGTACATGGCTTCATTATCTATACTGGAATCGACTTTGATTTCAGAATATATATATATATATATATATATATATGGGATTGGGGTATATTGAGGGAACAGTACAGCCCAGCTGATACCAAATCAAGCACAAGAATAGGTGAGGATGCCTAAGGTGAGAATAGCCTAAGCTACTGAGTCGAATTCTCGATAACACTCTCTCTCCCACGTTTGGTCTCTCTTTGGGGAATAGGATTAGTCGTTGCGAACCGTCGATGAAGAAAGACATCATTTTGAGCTCGTGCACATTGAGCCGTATCATTTCAATCTACCTTATGTAATCTTAATCATTTAAACTTGCTACATTACCCAAATAAAGATATATAATTTGTAACCCTTCCATATATATATATATATAAAATATATGTATATGCATAATAAGCCAGCATAATAATCATAATACCCTCAAGGCAGAGGGTATACAAAGGCAAAAGGGCTGCGACCACGACAAGGCGAAGAAGATGACTTTGGTCCTTGGCGCCATACCAGAGGACGCCAGGACCTAAACAGGGGTACACACGCACACGCCTGCATGAGTGCGTGTGTGTATGTAAGTCGTGAGTTAATAATTTATATATTTATGCCGCTGAAGCGTAAAACGAAGTTGAAAAACCAAACCAAAGCCAAAACCAACAAAGGAATAATACAATAAAAAAATACACATAATAAAAGAGCTGCAAATGGAGGAAATGGGGGGAAAATGTAACAGGAGGCGTAGAGCGGGAGGAGAACAATCCACATATAAGCCAGAGACCCCCATCACCATTCAGAGGCATAAGCATACGCACACAAAGACACAGAGGAATGTCATGAGAAAATGGCGACAAAAATCGAATTGCGTTTTCCTCGTTTTACGCCTCACACCTGATGGAATGCCTGGTAGGGGATAAGACCTGGAGCCTGCAGCCAGCAGGGGGTTTGGGATCAAGAGGAAACTATAGAAAGGTTCAAGAGTTCTGGATTAAGTGGGAACAATAAGAGATGGGTGCGAGAGCTTTTTTTCGTTTGCTGTATGGCAGTTGTTAAGTGAGAGAGAACGATATGTTCTGCTTTAAAATCTACAAGTCCACAAGTCAAGTCCCAATTCAGTCTCTGAAATACATATCTTCTTAGCCCTTCCTGACGCATTGGTGGCATTAGGTATGCTGCAACTACTGCAGAATGCCGAGCACTCTACTATGTGGCATAATACATAATTAATACTGGCACACGTACTGGAGTGGAGGAATGGAGGAATCTAACGCCAAGGCTAATTTGGCATAGGCGCATGCAGTTCGTGTATAAATCACCTTGAAAGGACTACCACCAAGGCATGGGGTGAGGGATCTGCTGAAGCTGCTTTTGTTTTCGAGGAAACTTTCTAATTGCCACTTTAGCTGGCAACACGCTCACGCTCTCTCACTCCCTCTCCGAGTGATTGTGTGTGTGTCTGGAGGGTGAGTGTGTCCAAACGGCAAACAATGAAAGCAAGCGGCATGGCAGAGCAACATCATCAAGTGGGAGAAGGCAAAAGAAAGTAAGAAACTGCAGAGTTGCAGAAATTCCTCATCTATGAATGCTCCCCAGCAAAGGAAAGGGAACAAACATATTGACCAAACGACGAGTTGAATTATCATAATCTTCAACCCTTAAAGAGGAAATTGCAACTTACTCTTTATATCGAACCTCCAGGGAGGGATGTGCCTGTGAGAGTGCGAGAAAGTCCTGCACACACTTGAAAATTTCTCAAGTATACACCTAACGGACATCGTTTTGTATAACTCATTATAAATGTACAGCACACAGAGATATACCCCCATGTGTAAGTGGATACACATATGTAAGCTCGTACCTATTGTTTGCCCAGGAAGGAACCCACCCCTTCCGGAACGCGATGTTGCCGCTGTCCTTCCTGCGCTCTGGCCTGAAGCATAAAGCAAGGAAAGCAGGAGCAGCAGGAGCAGCAGGAGCAGCAGCAGCAGCAACAATTGCAACTAAATGGCCCACTGTTACTGTTTGTCTTCCCAGCCCCCAAGTTGCCAAAGTTGCGCGTGAACATTTTATTAATATATATATATATATATATATATATATGTATATATACTCGTACACTCGCGTACAGGGAGAGTGGGTGAAATTTTTTTCATTTCAAAAATGCTTCAAACTAGCAAAATGTTCGCTCTTTTGCCTCTTACTGGGGTCCAAGGGCAGCTTTATCATATTTTATGAGTTGCGAGAGCGTGCGATGTTGTGAGGTGTGGGCGAGACATGACCTGAGCCCCGGCCGAGAGCTTCAGCACTTTCACTCTTACGCAAAAAGTTCAAGGACTTTTTAGCATTTATAAAGCAATTAAAATTTAAATGAACAATTTTCGGGGCGCAGAATGTTTTACTGCTGGCGAGCAGTCAGCAGCGGGTGGGCGAAAGGCAACAAATTGTGACATGCAAGTCATGAAATATTTATGAATTATTCGTTGAATACAGTTAAATAATTGTTGGCATTTTCTGAAAGCATAAAGAAAGACACAGCAAGAGACAGAGAAAGAGAAAGAGGACGGGAGGGGCTGCAGCCTTGCCTACCCGTTGACCTTTGTAAATTGTGTGTCCCAAGTCGAGACGGGTCGAGCAATTAGCTTCATTTGCCCGAATTTGCACTGGGCGCACATAAGTAGGCAATCGTTTTGTTTCCAGCCATCATTGCTGGCTGCCATTTTCTCAACTGTCAAAAATTGCAACGCACCCGCTCCGACAAGTAGGCAACAGATACTGTAATTATTGCTCGTTTCCTGTTACCGCTTTTTTGTCCTGCGTTCCCTTGGATTCTGATGTTTAATTTCAATTGAAATAAATTAAAATGAATAATTTAAATGAAAATCAAAATTAAGTTACAGAAAGTGCTGCCAATAAGAGGACCTTCCTTCGTAAGACGATTGAAAATAACAATTCCTTTGATGGACTGAAGTTCCGAATGAGTAGTCGTACATTTTGATAATCTTTCTCATTTCTATCTAGTAATCTTCATCCACAATTCATATTCAGCCCACAATATATAGCTCTCAATCATGGACAGAGCCACGCCTTGCTTCCACCCAAGCTATACGCGCCCCACAGCCAACCTGAAAGCCAATTCGTATGGTAATTTATCTTGGCCATAATCTAGATGCAACCTACGCCCCCCAAATGAATGTTGTGGGACATCATTTGTATCGACTGTGGTCTCTGGTATTAGCTTCCCATTTCCAAAATGGCCGACTTTCGGTAGGCATTTGTATTTGTGTATAATTTGGGGTGTATCTGTGTATGCGCGTGTGTGTGTGTGAGAGCACATATTTCCATTATAAAGTTTTGGCAGCATTTTGTTTTTAGCGCATTTCAATTATGATGAGGGTCAGTTTTGGTTTTGTTTCGTTTCGTTTCGTTTTGAAACTTGTTTCGGATCCAGCGCATTAACTTTACTACCGACTTCCACGGCTGCTGCTCCTGCCACTGCTGCTGGGGCCATAAATTACGTTGACCGGACAAATGAGAGCGGGGCATGCAACAAGCTTTCGAAGTACTATCCGCTCCCTTTCTTATTTGGTGGTTTGCAGCACGCGAGCATTAAAATTAAATTGAAAATAAATAGGGCCACGCAGCCACCGTGCCACAGCACACGGAGCGATGGAAATGTCAATAATGAAAAAAACTACCCAAGGAGAGCACATGTTTGTGTGCTTGTGTGGGTGGATCTGTGAGTGTGGCTGTTTGCCTGTGTGCGCTGCGCAGCTGCCAGAAGTCAGGCGGCATTAACCGGCGCCAACCTCCCACACGGCGAAATCTTTAAGGAAGCTCCACCCCGAAGGCAGCTTCCGAAATTCGAAAGTATGCGATGAAACATCAACTATAAAGTGCACACTTTATTCGGCCCCGAAACCTGTTGTCTCGTTAACTGTGACAACCCTGGCATTCAGGCGGAACAACAACGACAACGACAACAGCAACAGCAACAACAATTATGGCCTCTTGTCGACATTTAGACTTAATTTAAATGCAAGACTGAAACAAAAGGGGAAACCCATAGAATGAAAACGAAAAGAGCAACGAAACGAAATGGAAGGAAAGGCACGGAACGGCACGGGTACGGGTACGGAAAAAACAGGTAACACAAAAGCCGCTCCGCTCGACGTAACGTAGCGTAACGTAATGGTTGACAACAACAACACACAAAATGTATATAATTTATATGGATTTTATTTGTTGCTGTTTTTTGCTCAGCTGCTGTTGCTGCCGCTGTTCTTTCGCGCAAAAAGTTGTTCATTTCAGCATTTAAGTTCGGGACAAGGGCACAGACTCCCCGCATCATTACCCCCGTATCCGTGCCCGTACCCATACACGTACCCTTACCCGTACTCGTACCACGGGAGCTCTGGCTCTACATCCAATCGAGTTTCAGTTAGCCCGGGATAAGCACGCACACACACACACACGAAACACGTACACAGATACACGCACACATGTACACATCATACCGCTTAACCCAATTCGATGTCGAAAAAAAGAAAAGAAACTCAAGCTGAAAGCTAAATCGCAAGTGTCTTAGGCAGTTGTTGTTCTTGTTCAGAGCGGGGGACGCGGCAAAAGGCCGGTTACGAGTGAGAGTAGGTTGGGGTAGGGTGTCAAGGATGCTGCGGGGTTAGAGGTTGCAGGATTTGGGTGTTGGTTTGGATGCGTGCGTGCGTTTGGCAGCAGCGGGGAAGCAGCATTTGCTGTAGAATGATTTTCAAAAATGCTCTCAAGAGGGATGCTCCAGAAGATTAGCTTTCAATTGGAACTAACAGGCATTACTTCTCTTACGACCCTCGCTGAACCTCAAGCTAGGCAAAACACAACTGAAGTACGCGCTGTGTCTGCTGTAGATAGTTGCTGCTCACTTTTCCCCCTAAGTTTTCTTCGAAACGAAAGCAAACTGGTCCCCTCCTTCCTGGCCATGATTAACTTTCCTTTGAACAACGTCGAAATGTGTGTCAAGTTTAAAGCGTCAGAGACAAGACGATAATCATAACGACGCGATAACATTAAGGGAGGAAGAAATCACCGAAAACAGAACAAAACTGACAAGCCTCATTGCCCGATAGATGGTTTCCATTGCCAGGGAATTTTCTCTCTGATTTGACAGGAGAACTCGTGCGTGCGTTAAATTGATTCGCACCCAAAGCAGCACCAGTACTCGTACCAGCGGTGGTCCAGCTTTATGACACGAAACGAGGAGAACTTAAAGCTCCATCCTGATAAAATATGACAAGGATACAGTCAGCCGCCCAACGAAGAGGGAGTTTGTATTTTACAGCAGATCAGCCCTTTGTCACAGTTCCGTTTGCCGTTTCTCATGGCTAACCCAAGCCCAAGCCACAGCCCAAGCCTTTTGTCCCTGGTCTCAAGTACGACCAGAAGTGGGGAAAGGATCCATTGTATTCCTCTGTGTTTGTGTGCGATATGTGGGTTTGTGCAGTAGTGTGTGACTCTCTCAATGAATATGAATCTCCCTTTCGCCTATCCTTCGGCTCCTGTTTATAATCAACTAAAAGCCAAATAATCAAAAAGTCAACACAATGCTAAAAAAAAAAATACCCCAAGAAGGAGCCAAAAAGAAAAAGGGGGTAAAACATTGTTTGCGTTTCGAGGAAACTAAGAGATGGGCATTCTTAGAAATATGTCCATGATTGGTTATGTTTCTGAGAATCTTTTTGAGGTATTCCCCGAAGTTGCAAGGTCTTTTTGATGTTTGTTGTGGTGCCTTTTGGAATTCACTTAAAACTCAAGGTTCTATGCAATTCACACCAAGATCTTAAGTTTGCTGGAGATTTTGGTTAGGAATACTTTTAACGAGGTAGCGAGAAGCAGAGGTTCTTCTCTTTGACTTTAGTTAATGAAATCTTAAATTAAGACTTATCCTAAATCAAACTGAATTAATTTTAAACTCTATCCTGATGAAAATGTTTAAACTACACTGAATTTCAACACAAACAAGTAAAATTCTTAAGGTATTCCAGCGATTTCCCATTATCATTAATAAGAAATACCTCATAAAGATTCTACCAATACTGATATGCCCTCCCTCCACATCACATCTCTCTGTATATATCTACCTATAAATATAGTATACATACATATATATTGAAAAACCAACGATTATCATTGGACAGACAAGTCCATGAAGCTTGTCGCTTGTCACTTGCCACTTGGCAGGCGTTGGCCATAAAAATCAATGAGCGCTTTTTGTCCCAAAAAAAAAAGGAAAATAGTTGGCAGCTGACAACGGAACAAGCGGGGGTACGAACACACAGAGAAAACTGTGGTAAGATGTGAGGAGATTTTTTAAAGCTTTCTTGCGACCTTCCTAACCCTCCACTGGATTTTTAGGCCTTACAGACGCTACGGTACCAGTATGTGTTTGTAGTAAACTTATAAAAATATCCAAATACAATAAGGCAGGAGTGGCAGTAGCAGTAGCAGTAACAGCAGAGGTTTGGTTGGTTTGGTGGGAGGGGGACAGGCCGTCCACACAACATGTTGCCTACTTTTTGACATTTTCAACATGTGTCCAACGCCTCCCGTTCTTTCTTACTCTCTCTTTCTTTCAATCTATGTTTGTGTGTGTGTGTGTTTTCTATTTTATACCCTTCTTATAAAGGGTATTCTTATTTTTAACTGATTCTTTTAACCGTCAGAATCAGGTGCCATAAGCAATATAATTTATAGATATATTCTATATCCAATCAGATGAATCATACAAATCTTAGTTTTCCGAAGAGTATCGCAAAGTTCGGCGTACAACGATACCCTTCCTTCCCTTTTTTTCGTAGCTTTTCAGCGTTGACGTTTGCGTTGATTTTTGACAGCTGCCTTCATACACAGATACACACGCACACAAACATGAAAAAAATAACAAAAACTTTTTACCAAAGTTGAGGCAGATTGCTTCTGCCTCATTCCTTCCTGCTACCCAGCAACACTCCTGCTCTCCCTTGATCCTGCTCGTGCTACTGCTACTGCTCTCCTCGCTCAGTTATTGTTAGAATTTTTGTGCGTTAGATGTGCATACTTTTTGCTCATATCTCTAAGGTTTATGTCAAGGTTTGTTTTTTATTACTTTCACATACACCATCCTTACGTGCGGATGTATGCGGATGCGGATGAGTGTGTGCGCTTTTTAGGGCTCATACTTGCGACATTTTTTCGTCGTTCCGCTCCATCTTTCACTCACTCTCTCTCTTTCTCTGTGCCACAAATTGCAGTTTAAAGTTGACAGCGAAGGGATATGAGCACTTACCTGTAAGTAAAAGAAAGGTAAAACGAAAGCTGATTAAATATACGACAAAGGTACGTTGCAAGAAAAAACTCTGTAGTCTGGACGTGTGTGTGTATGTTTGGGGTAATACAGTTAACATTTATAGAGCCATAGAGCACAGTGTGAATGGCTATTGCCATGGCTATGGGACAGACAGAGGGAAAGCCAGATGGTTCACTTCCTAAATGGCAAATGCCATCCCGATTATCGGAGACTCCAAACTGGAGACTGTAGACTGGAGAGAATATCTCTGGAGTAATTGTGTGGAAAACGACTTCGAATCGAATCACTCTGAACATTTATTATTCCAAATATTCAAAGAGAATTTTTGGCCCCAGAAAGAGAGTCGATTGGATTAGATGGAATTTTAGAAAATTAATTTTTCATATTCAGTGTTCAGTTTTCTTTAATAAAATCGAAACTGCAGCCGAAAATGCTTCACCTTGTGGGGGATGCAGTCCGTTTCGTAAATGTAAACTGGAGATTTATATGTTTGACTATAAATTACATTTAGTAGCCCAACATTTAGCTCGATAATTGACTTAATTCTAAGTTTACAGCTATGAAATGCACTGCACTGAAGAGTTCTCATCAATGATTCCAGGACATTCCCATAAGCCCATTTTAAAGCCTCCTTCCACACACTTTCGACTACCGCATTACATTGAATATCGAATTCCATTTGTCAACTATTTTGGCTCTGGCTCTCCTTTCACACCCTCGTACCAAGGACTTAACCTGCAATTCCAATCAATTAAATGAAAGAAATTGTAGGCTTTACTCCAGCATCTACTCGTAAGGATTGATGTTATATACAAATTGTGTTATTTTTGCGATTTTTGTGCGCCAATCAGAGCGCAGTATGCAAATAAAATGCAAGGGAAAGACTTTTGGCGACATTTCGAATGCATTTCGCAATTGGTTTCTGTTTGCGCAGCAAAATTGAAAATACAAAAGCCACAAAACATAGATTAAGATTTGTATGGTGTAGGGTGTTTCTAACGATTCTAGATGGACATGGAAGTGGACATGGAGATCCACCAGCAGAAAATCGAGCATGGAAAAACATTGAACGTTTGACTTAAATGCACAACGTGATGCGGCAAAATGGGGGAAAATTCAACATTTTCCAAACGGCAATACAACAAGTCAAATATTGATACTAGGCGGGGGCCCAAGCTGAGGCCAGGGGGCCAGGGGGCCAGGGTGCCAGGGGGCCATGGGGAGGGGCATTGTGTGCCAGAAAAGGGATTCATTCCCCTCCACGCCACACAAACCAAAGGACGAACAACGTACAACGACGAACGACCAACGACGAAACACCAAAAACTCAAAAAAGTGCACGCGCCGAACAAAACAAACAATTTGGCCAGAAAACTTGGCAAAAGCAATTGCAATTGCAAAGATGGTACTACCATAGGGGGTAGCAGAGGGTAGAGGGACGATGGGGCAGGATGGGGCAAGGTGCGTGTTGGGGTTGAGTGGTGCATGGAGCACAGGCCACAACAAAGTTGTTGACAATGGCAAACACGTTAACCAAAAACTTTGGCACAAAGATAAACGCAAATAAATTTGCCAACTTGTTCTCTCACTCTTTTCACACAGCCTTTCGCAGGAGTTTGTCTTGCTGTGGGTGCTGTCCCTGTGTATCCCTTTTACAGACGGATATTCAAAGGGAAAATGCTTTACAAAGTACCAAAGGTTTAGAACACAGGGGGGATTAGAACACCCGCATGATCGGTGGGGCATGTGTGGCAGTTGCAAGCTGCCGAGGAAATCTAAGCCCGCATTCAAATCACATAAATATTGTAAATGCCTCGGACTTTGATCAGATTTCTCGGCCATAAACGATTTTCACGGTTTCAGAATCACACAATTCACGAACAGAAGGAAACAGGCAGCGGAGGACAAGTCGGAGAGCCGGATAAAGAAACCACAGATTTACATTCATTGAGCAGGACTCTTCCACACCCCAGCTCCTTCCCAAAAACAAGTAAGCAAGCAACCGACCAACAAACCATCCAACCGAAAAAAAATATACATCTCCTGTGTATCTCTGGTGGCATCCTTCCCTCTTTTGTAGCTGTATCTGTGGGGGTGCATGGCAATGTATCTTGCGAGCTGTGCAGAGATTTGCGACGCATGACACTCATAAGTAAAATGCCGCTGGCCCAGCTTCGACTACGTGAAGCTACGACTGGACGAAGACCAATGAGAAATCAAACCGAGTGTATCCCTGAGCTTAAGTCAGTCCCACAGTGGCACATGAGGACGAGAAGCGAACAGAACAGAACAGTACATAGTTGAGCAGAATGCACAGCGAGAATGGAATGGGATGCTCAAGAATGAAATCTCGAATCTGTACTGATTATTCTTAGCTTCGCTTTCTCTCAGTGTTCTTTGAACATAAATCGTTTTGCGGCTGACCATCTCCACCACTAACCGCTCCATATATCCCAGCCATTTCTCTCTATCTCTCAGGCTCCAAGGTCCAAAGACGGAAGCCACACAGCCATTTCTCCAACATCTAACAAGTTGTCGATGGATTTTTGGCTGAGCAGTTGTGAGACATGGCCACAAAGCGAGAACACCACCAACAACGGCAACAAAGTATGGCAGCAGAACATAAAATAAGTCCGAGGAGGGTTGTAAGAAAAGTTTCCATAGCGGAAAAGAACGTATAATGAATCGGAAGAGGCTTAATGGGATTACTAGATGAAGATATCTGGCTGTGAAAGCATACTTCTCAATCCACCCTCGACAGTGGTCCCCATCTGTGGGAGCATCTTCAGTAGCATATTGGCTACACTTGTTATTGACAGCTTTGTTGCTGCAGAGACTTCTTTCTCTGCACTCCCCTTCTCTTCCAAGGAATGGCCAAAAGCCGTCGCAACAGTCCGGTTAACTAGTTGGCCATCTACACGTACAAAGGGACCACAGCAACAAGGCATGCAGGCAGGCAGGCAAGCAGGAGCGGAGGAGCGGATTGGCATGAGTGACAGGGCAATCGCTAAATCATTCCAGAGAAGCAGAGGTCCACTGGCACAAGGAAATCTCTCAGGATACTGGACGTTAAGGACATTACAGCAAAGAGTTCAGTTTCAGTTCAGATGCCAATAAGGCCAAAGCTTTTTGGTCATTTTTATTGGCTGCGAAAACTGTCAGAGTATGCGGCCAATTGCGAGTCCAACACTCGACCAAACCACACTGCTCTTCACTTCACCTCGCCTCGCCTTCATCCCATTCGAACGGACGGGACATGTATGCGTATACGTAATGCGACGCGAGGAGGATATGAAAAATGTAATTAAAAAACTTTTCTTTCGGCCAAGTCTTTTGTAATGACCGTGGGAGGTGGGGCAGGGGCAGGCCACTGAATAGGGGCGTGGCGGTTGGCAAGTGAGCATAAGCCTAAGTTGCAAGCCAGTAATTTGCAGGGGGCAAGAGGCAGGGGCGGGGTCCTTTAAATGTGCGACGAGTGCCATTCAGTTGGATGGGCAGGCAGGCAGCAAGCTTTTTAGCTTCCCATATATGCAACACATGCGAGTGGCAGGGACACCCATGGGGGCAGGGGCACAGCGATTCATGTGCATGTAAAAAGTGCTCATTAAAACATATCAACAAGCTTTATGGCAGTCTCCTCTCCTTCTTCTGTCCCTCAGCACCGTTTCATCCTTCCATGTTGACGTCGTGTCGTCGTTTTCGTTGTCGTCGCCGTCGTCGTCGTCGTCATCGGCACCGACGGCAGTTAAATTCATTCATAAACTACGTGACAAAACGAACGGAAATGTAGAAGCGGAAATTGCCAACAAACACATGCACACACATTGACATGTACACACATACAAACACACGTACACACCCATGCAGTCAAACATTGAGACTGAGAGTGAGAGAGAGGAGAGAGCGGGTTGGGCGGAAGGACGGATGGACGGCAGGCACAAAGTATTCTGGCATTCAACCGCCGCCATCGGCTTACCCTGGCATTTACAATCAATTTGGAAGCACACCCTGATGCAGAGGGAGAGAGAGATACCCTGTAATGTGGGACAACACAGAACCATCGAACTTCCAGGAGCAAAAAAAAAAATAATAACATTAAGTAGGCAGTTGGCAGACTCACTTTACTGCTCATTCATACACTCATTCCGTATTCCTTACTCTGCAAATATCTCATATTTCCATCAGTGATTTCCCTTCTTTAAGCCTACTCCAGGGTGCTCTTCAGGTCGACCTTTAAACATTTCCATTCATTTCTGCTTGCTTTTTTATTTGGTATCGAGTGTATGGTTGAGTGTTCCGAACCGCCTCCGCCTTTGCGTCTCTCATCACCTTCCTCCCACCCTTTCGGAATCAGCAACACCATCAACCATCACCAATCATATTACATTTGCAATATTTCCCTCTCCTTTGCTCAGCGATTCAGTCATCAGATTGTTTGACAGATGCGTGGGAGGAGAGCACGAGCAGAAGAAGGGAAGAAGGGAAGAAGAGAAAGTGGGGAACGATGATAGTTGGAGGCAATGGAATCTCATAATATTGATAGTAGAAGAAGAACGATGAAGGTGGAAGAGGGGAAGGGGAGACTCGGCAATAAAAATCGAGTGTATTTTTCTTTGCTTCGATTTCCGATTGAAATTGGATAGATTTTCGGATTCCGATAGAGGTGCTATCCTCCAAAACATTGCAGAAATATTCAGCAAATAGAAAAGCAATTCCTCAAAAAAGCATCCATAAGACAGGGATAAACCCTTTACAAGAACTAATTTTCCCCGCCATTAAATTCGCTTTCTTTTCGTGGTACTCAGATACGTGGCATACTCTCTCCCTCTCTTAGCAGCAGGGGGCTAAAAGGGCTGTTCCTCCTGCTCCTGCTACTCCTGCTGCTACTGCTGGGGCTACTGGCTGTGGGCTTTAATGCCGTGAAAAGCTTTTAGTTGTAAGCTAACAAGCTAACGTTAAATGCAACTGCAACTGTAACTGTCGTTGCCCCCACAGGACCTGAAGGACACACCACTGGGAGAAAGAGGAGGAGGAGAGAGAACTGAAAGATGGGAAAGAGGGAGAGACTGAAACAGATAGACACACTTAAAATAGCAAACAACTCAAGAGTAGCTGCTTCTGTGGTTGACCCAATTCAACCTTGACCCATTTCCCATATTCACGTCCACGTCCACTGCCTGAGCCACTCTACCATACGTCTCGCTGAAAGCTCGAACTATAATTAAATGTTAATTAGCAGACACAACAACGGAGAACAACTGGCGACTGAGTACAGGGGACAGGGGACAACTTTAAATGGATTGAATGCTGTTAAAGAACCATCTCCTACGATTCGTTTCGTTATTCGTTTTTTTTTTCTTTGATCCAGCAATGAGGGGCATGCAGAAGGCAGGCCCATTCATTTCATGGTAGATAACAATCAATTCCAATCTGTCAGTATCGTTTCACCTGCTCAATATGTATTCATTCCACACGAAACGCAACGCAACACACACAGAAGAGAACGAGGGCAGGACCTCCCTACTCTACCCTGCCCAACCACCCAATCCAATCCAATCCTTGGACATTCGTGAGGTTCACTCTGGGTTCTGGTTCTCCTTTTCCTGGACGATAAATGTCAAAGTCAATGCGGTATACTCGTATTCTCTCCCAATTCTCTAGCATTCATTCATTCAAGGTCTTGTCGCTTTGTAAAAATATACAAAATTATTCGCTTTCGTATTCGCATTCGCATTCGTAGGTGTTGTCTTTTTGTCTCTCTCTCTCTCTTCCTAATAGCTCTGTATCTATCTCTCTCTTCCTAATAGCTCTGTATCTATCTCTCTGGTACTTTTTTTTGCTGAATAATTGAAACGATAAATTTTACACACAATAAAATGCTAGAAATTCAATAAAGTTTACAATTTTACAGTGCCACATTTGGGGCGTGGCATTGACATGGCATCCCATCGTTGTGGGATGTTGTAACTTGTTGTAACTTGTTGCTATCCATGCGAAAGAGAGCACGACGGAGGAGAGAGGGAGAGGGAGAGAGAATGGCAGAGAGCATGAGAATGGGACATGCATAAACATGATTTTATGTGCACACAACACGACAATAAAAATCACGCATGAATTTCATGGATCCCCAAACTCAGTGTCGCCTCCATCCCAATCTCTGTCCCTTCCCCTCCCTACGTGCCACTTGCATAAACAACTAGGCAAAGTATATTGAAAAGAAGGTAAGATACAAAAGTGAAAGATTCTATTAACGCATAGTTCCCAAGTGAAAGGATTGGGTGCCAAATAGGGTGCCTTACTCTTCTATTGAATATACCCTGCAGCGGAGAGAAACAACGGCTAAGGGAGAGAAAGAGAGTGAGAGTAAGGGAGAAATAAAAAAGGTCGTCGTGAGAATACAAAAAACCTCAACACGAGTAAAACAAAATGTAATTACAACAAGGACTTTTCAACAGCAGCATTTTGCACATTGCAACAGCTTTGTCAGAGTCAGAGAGAGCAAGAAACAGAGAGAGAGAGAGAGAGAGACGGTGCGGGGGGTTACAGATGGAGAAGAAGGTGAAACAACAATACAAAATAGTACCCCCGTCCGTACGTGAAATGCAACAATGTGCCACACGCACGCAGGACACAGAACACAGGACGGGAGGCAGGGTGCATGGCACACGCACACGAATGTGAGTGCGAGTGAAAGTGAAGGTTAGCTACGGGACCCAGCTACGACGACGAGTTTATCCGTGTGCCATACACCGAAAGGCAGCAGCAGCAGCAGAGGAGGATTTGGGGATGGGATGGGTATAAGGACAGTCTACACTTGAGCTTTATTGCATACATTAAGGGGCCAAGGTGCGCCGCAGAGCAACACATGCATGCAACGAGTGCAAAGGAGCCCCAGATCCAGTGCGGGGGGCGGGGTGTGTGTGTCGGCTGGGGTTCCGTTTTGTGTTTTACGTCTATTTTGTTAATGGACATTGTCGTTTTCTATTGCGAGAAGAGCAAGAAGAGGAGGAAACTGACAGGAGAGAAGGGACACTATCATAAATCAAGCAACAAATCTAAATTCAGTCTAAGAATAATACGAAATATACGAAACTTATGTATGTGCCTGACTGATGGCCAAATCCAAGGAAAATAAGGGATTAGATGTCAGAAAGATGTCTACCGATCTACCAATCATTGAAAATGGAAACCCCTGAAAATAGACCTGAGTAAAGCCTTTTTGGTCTTACTCTCACGTCGTATTCTTCAGATTGTAACACCACAATCGTTCCCCAGCTGGACAGGGAGCCCCTTGAGTACACATTTCACTTAGTGGTTGAGCGATCAACATTTTGGGCAGCCCCATCATCATCGTTGTAGCTCATAACCATAGTCCCGGATCCCACATGAATACCAAACAGGAGACCGAGACGCAGACGGCGGAGCTACTGCTCATTGTTTGGCACTTAGTCAGGAGGATGTCGGCGGCGGTAACGGCAACGGCGCCGCTGCCATGTCGATTAGATGATGCTCCTCTAAGCTTCTGCTGTTGCCGTTGCTGCTGCTGCTGTTACCAGCTGCCGGGAATCCCCCGCCTGACTAACGAGCGGCTGATGCGACAAACGCCATTTGGCTTTTAGGTTGGTTAGGAGGTTACCAGGTTGAAGGACGCGTCGCATGGGTTTGAGGTGTGCTGTGGAATGGTGTGGTGTGGTGTGATGTGCTATGCTGCGTGGAGGGATATGCACCTGCAATAACAAGCTGAGGACAAGCGACGACGAGATGGCGTCGACATCCTTGACATGCTTGCGGGACGCCATGACAATTGCACGATGAATCCCGACCTCTGACTCTTGCCTCTGCCTCTGCCACTGCCACTTCTTCTGACTCTGAATCTACCTCTACTACTGTCTGTGGGCATATTTCTTAATTAAAACGCTGCCGTTTTGGTCTCAATTAAACGGTTGGGGCGCCAAACACAGTAACGCACTTTACGGACTGCACTTTCTCTAGCAACTGTTGACAGCAGCTAATGGGAGTGGAAATGGGAAATGGAAAAGTCCCCCCTTTTGCACGAGCACCAGACAGGAGGCGTATCAAAAATTCAACTGTCTGTCAATTATGAGAGCAAAAAGAAAATACACACTTGATGCTGTCTACCCACACTCTGACAACAAAGGAAAATTCTCTCGCATATAGCATACACACTGATTGGTATATGTATGTATATATGGGAAAAGTTATTGAATGAAACTCGCAAACAGGACTTGGACTTTGAGTGAAAGAGATACGAACCCACGCATTCGACTCTCTCTCTCTCAGAAGTCTCATTCTCTCTCTTCTGTCGTGCTCTCCCCTGGAATTGAGCGAAAAAAGAAACGGGAATAAACATGCGCATCCCCGAATATCCTTGAAAAGGGAAACTGGATGCGAAACGAATCTCAATTCCAGATTTTAATTCATTATATGGCCAAATAACTCAACTCAAATTGGGGCTCAAGGGAGCACCAGAGTGGGGCTCTCACCTGCCACACTGTCCCCCAAACCTCGGCACACGCTCCACGTTGTTAATGTCACCATGGAGACAGGATCCAGGACCCAGGATCCAGGACTCTGGACTGGGGACTCGTGAACAGCGCCCTAGCGTGGAACTATGCAAATATCTCGACGCACAACAAAGTAAAATTCGCTGTGGGCCTCCTCCGCCTCTTCCACACAGCCAGCCAGGCGAAATTTGCATGTTTTTCTTTCTGTCTGTTTTTCCGACAGACACGTTTTAGGAAATGGGCGGGGGTGGGTTTGGGTGAGCTTCGTGCTGGGGGAAACTACAGACAACCCAAGTCAGTCAATTGGGTTGCCACAGTCCCTTAGTCTGTGGCCCCCTGCCATATATATCTATGTTATACATTCACTTTCATTTTGGCTGCCGTTTCGACACTCGCACACCGCTGCCGCTGCTGCTGCTGCTTCTGCCATTGCCATTGCATACATTAGGGAGCCCCTGCGTTGAGCCTTCGGCCTGCTGTTCTGCCTGTTTGTAATTCGCTTTGCAGTCGCCATGGGCACAATTATTTTTTACCTTTTATAGGGCATCGCGCTTAGGTCCCGCCAAAACGGCCCGACTCTTCTCTTTTCCTCCTTGTATCTTTTTTTAAACGCTCCACAGCTTTTAGTGCACGGGAGTGCGGATAAGAGTATTGAGGGATCGGAGGGCATTGAAGTGTCTGGCAAACAGCCACAGAAAACACTTTTAATTTCTGGCTCCCCCTTTAAGGAGCGATACTCGGCGTAGAACTGCGTCATCAGGGGATATCTTTACTAAGCGATACTTTGGACTGTGCGACTGGGAAATGCTGACTATGGAGAGGGATCCTTCTCGTCATTATTACGCGATTTTAGTGGTTTTTGTTAACCTTTTTACACATGCTGTTGCCAGTGTGAGAACAATAAAAATGAATTCTAATCGAACATTTCCTACCACTTCATAAATAAACCTCTCGTTAAACGTATTCATAAGTTTTGCTTACTCATTTTACAATCAATAACCGTCTTTTATCTTATGTTCTTAATGATTTATAGATTGAAATTTTATAGAAAAACTTTTTACTTTGAAAAACCGCTCAAAGAGGGATATGAACGATTGGTCGTAAAAATGAAATTATTGTTAATTGGAGGGCCATTAATTGGGGTTTGGCCATAAAAAATAAATGTTGGTACATACATACATATACATACATATGTATGTATCTGAATATTTAAGAAATTTATTGAAAATGATCAATGATAGCCATAACTATTCTTTCTACTTGAAACCATTGCTAGAGATTGTCTCGCAAATTTAAGAGGTTTAGAGGGTTTGTTTTCCCATAACCATAATCATTTCGGATTTGCACACGTTTTAATCAAAGGTTAAACTAAAACAAGATCCAACGCATCTGATTGCAAATACCTTTTAAAGGTAATTTCGATGTAAAATGTCCTTGGAATGGAATACGAAATCGTAAACCGAAATTTACATTCGAGAAACGGAGAGAGGGGAGGAAAGGTGAGACGAAGGTAAGTGGAGAAAGGTGAGAGACAGCTCTCTTTCCCGCATCCACACTTCGTCCCCAGTCTAGCTACTTGTTTCGTTTTTATGACATTTTTAAGTAAGTCGCGCAGCTTGCAGGGTACTCTCCCCCTGTCACTTCCTTCCCCTCCTCCTACTCTTCCTTCATTATTTTTTATTCTTTCTTGTTTTTCGTTTTCAGCATCTTCGTTCTTTTTGTTTTTGTAATTGAATGCGTTAAATTACAGCAAATTTATGCTTATCAAGTTTTTGTTTCTTCTCTGTTCTTTGCTCTCCATTCTCCCCTCATCCATCCCCTCTCTACTTCTGTCGATGTCTGGGGGCCCACGAGTGCTGTTTACGGTTATTTAGGCGCAGGCACTAAGTTCTCTCTCACTCTCTTTCTCTCTCCCTCACACTCTCTTTTGTATGTGTATGTGTGTGTGCGTGTGTGTGTGTGTGTGTGTGTGTGTGTGTGTGTGTGTGTGTGTGTGTTTTTTACGAGCCTAAGGGGGTGGGTGTGGTGGGTGAGGGAGGCACTGGGATTGGCCGTATAAAAAATACTTATTTGCAAACTTTTGTGGCGGCATCGCTGAGTCATTCAAGGATGACAATGAGGCGGAACTGGGAGCCGGAGACGAAGGCGAAGACGCGGGCCGATACTGGCTAGAGGATGCCTACAGGTGCCCCAAGGGCAGGCGCGGATTTAGAGCAGCTCGGGGATTAAACACATCCCCCAACCCATGCAGGGCAGATGGAACGCTCTCAGCGAGAACACGCTCCCATATCTACCTCCAGAGAGGTGGCAACGTGACTCACGAATGGATACGTACGCTCCCTTCCCTAGCTCTGGGTGGGTGCAATGCTGGGACAAGGTTATCCCTTGTCGGTGGCGCCACGGAAGTGCAGAGCGCGTAACTAAAACTTGTTTTCCTCGCACTGCAGCCTGCTCCACTTTCGTCCTGCGCCAACTGCGGAACAACCTTGAAACTTCCTCCTGCGTACACTAAGCGGAGAGAACCGAACAGAACGGAACGCAACGGAGAATGAAACGGAGCCGGAAGCTCTAACCGGAGCCAAAGCCAAAGTCAGAGTCGCAGTCGGGGGCAGAGGCAGAGCCAGAGTCTGGTGTGGGTTATCCGCTTTACCTGACAGACAGAGGGAGTGCCATTACGAGAGCAAAGGACCAGGACGAGTATGAAGTTTAAAACTTGGGCTTAGGCCAGAAACCAGGAGCAAGTTTACTCCAGTGCGTGGGGCAGTTCTCTTCCAGGATTTTAGCAGGGATATTAACAAATATATTATGGCCAAGCAAGGCTCCTGCGGGAAATGAATGCAAATTAAAGCTGAGAGAGAGAGAAAGAGATAGAGAAGAGAGTGGAGAGCAGAGGATTCCTTGGGGCTTTACCGTGCAAATCCAATAGAAATTTATGTCATTTAAATGTACGAAAATGCGTAAAATTCCTTAAAATAAAATATATGACCCGGTCATATATAAGCACACAGACGACAGCAGGATGGAGGACGGGGGCGAAACGCAACGTCCCGCAACGTCCCTGTCCCGCAACGCAAGGGCAACGCTTGACACTCTCAAGGTGCTGCAGTCAGGACAGGACCCGAAATGCCGCACAATTTATGCGTTTGCCAACTGCCAAACAACAAAGGAGCGCTATCAAAGATATAACGACTACAGGATACCCACTAATCAGATGTACACGTGTATTTTTAAGTTAGCTAAAAGAAAAAGTACAATACTACGTTCAATACGAGATATATTACAATGAATACAATACACCCATATTCTGTACCGTTTCAAAAGTATTAAAAGGCCACGTTCAACATGGAATGTTGAATTATTGTATTCTGGCTGTATCCCTCCGCCTTGCTCTCCTCTCTCCGTACTCTGCATTCGTTCGGCAATTTCCAAACTGCTGATTTTCCAATCAGTGCACACTTTGATATCGCTGCGATGAGGCAGCTTATTGAAAATATTTGTCTTTCGCCGCCAAGCGAAACCCAATCCGACGACCGATGCGATTGCTGTGTCTTCATTAGTCTCTGTCGGAGAATCAGAAACGGAAACCAAAGGGGAGAGAGAGGGGATGCAGGGAATACAGAGCAGGGGAGTCCAGGGCACGGAGCACAGAGCACGGAGCACAGGTCAGGACAAAGTCAAAGATTTCCTCGTCAACTCCCTCAGCGATGCTTAAGTAATAACTTTTCAGCGACAAAAAGACAATGGGCTCAGGACCACGACAAGGAGCAGGCCCAGGCCGGGACCTGTCACACGAGGCAAGAAGAACTTAAGAGAAGAGAAGAGAAGGGCAGCTGGCAGGAGAGACAGACATTTTCCATGCGTTTCCACTGGACAGCATTTCACAGGGAGAAAGGCAGAGAGGAAGCAATTAGGATTAATTGATTGGTTCGTCGATAAGAATTAGGCTTTTATTGTTTGCCCAGAAACTCCACCACAGTAGTGGTTTTAAACAGAGAGGCTGTTTATATTGGGAGGATAATGAAAACTCAAGGATGTAAAAAGTTAATTTAAGCCGGAAGTTCATTTTCGAGACTGTTGTTGGCTAGCTTTTTCAAGTGTAAAAAATTCAAGAACTCGAGACATTCAATATTTATCATTTACGATCAAACAACGAATTCTTGCATTTTTGGGACATTAGATGGAATTCCTTACAATACGAGTATCCACCGTTTTCCATGTGCATCCCTACTGCCCACTCAAAGTGGAAACACTTGGAAGCAAGAACAAGCGAGAGAATTGACTCGAACAAAACCGCGCGCCGTGCCGTGCCGCAGCTTGTTATTTTTGTCAACAGTGGGGCACATGAGACTTCATTTTGTCAAAGCCACAGCACGGGATAAAATGAAAAAAAAAAAAAGAGACAACTTTTCAACTCTCGATGCAACTTAAAAAAAGGACAGAAATACACTATATAAAGTGGGAAGGAAGTGGAGGAAACGCATGTGTTTTGTTCTCTCTCTTTCTCGAGGAGTGGAGGCGGTGAAGCCCCCGCTGAGGAACAGATGGCGGATTTGAAGTGCGGCCTCCTGGGGCTCCTCCGTCGTCCTCCGTATGACAATTGTATTTTTTCTACTTCAATATTTGTCTCATGGCTCTCCCCTTCTCTGACGCCCCTTTCTTTTCCCCCTCCTTCTGTCTGTCTGTGTCTATTCACCATCTTTGTTTTTCCAACTTTTTTCCGCCCGCTTTTCCTGGCAATTGCCGAGCAGCTCAGCGAGCAGTGAAAACTAAAAATATGGCCAAGTTTGGCTCTGGGCGATCTCCATGTGAATTTATGGTCCGCTTAGCGTGGGAATTTCCCGAATGTACCTCCCACACCCACACCCCTCTACGACACATAAGATATACATAGATATACATATATATATATATCTGAAAGATACAGTGTGTGAATGTGTGTGCTTTTTGACTTTGACTTTTTTACATTTTTTATGGCGTTTTGTTCGCAGATCAGCCACCGCCTGCTTAAAGCACCGTGAAAATGCTCGCAAGGAAATTGAAAAATCGGATGCGGAATTGAATAATGTTAGAGAGGGTCGCAGGGCCGTGGAGTGTCACCTTGCAAGGAAAGATTTATGCGTAGAGGAAGGAGGAAGCAGGAATAGGAAAAGATTTCGCATTTGAAATTGATAGTGGTACATGAGTGCGGGGATTTGTTTGCAGTAGCATTTCCACGCTCTCAACGGGAAAAGCGGAAAACCCCAAGCACTTGTTAACGCAAATGTTAGTGTGTGGAAAGGAAGGCGGAGGGTAGACGCTCGGTTCCCCTTTTAAGTTTATGGAAGATGAACTGAAAGAATTCAGGCTGAAGGTGGTGTGAAAAGTGCAACAATTTTCCCACCCATTGAACGCCACTTTTCTCAGAGTTTCTCCCAGCCATTTCATCAGAAAAGGGAAAGTTCTTTTGACTGTCGGATGAAAGACAAACAAAGGTGTGGGAGATGGTGTCCTTACAGGTGCAAGGAGTGGCACACTCACCTTTAATTATCGCCAGAAAGATCAACAGGACAAACAGCGACAGGGACGACGGCAGCGAGGAGTCCATGTCCTTGGTTTGCTTGTTTCGCCTGCCACTTGGGTTGAATAGCTGCCTGACCTCCGACTGCCTGCTGCTGCTGTTGCTCCTCCTCCTCTGGGACTAGCAATCCTTGCCTCGTCACCTTGGTTAAATAGTTGGCCAGGGTTTCTCCTCCGTCGCCTCCTTTCAGGCAGTCGTCGTTCGCTGTATCCGCGATGATTAGCACAAAAGCGGGAGCTGGAGACAAAGAGCTGGAGCTTGGACCGGAGACGCACCAACGGAGGAGGGTCAGAGTTCAGAGCGAGTGTCAACAATGGCCGCCGGTGAAGGCAGTCCGTGGCCTTTCCCTGCTCTCGGAGCGTGCTGCAGCGCTCATGAAACGTTTCCCACTATTTGCTCGCTCTCCTGCCGAATGAATCTCTTAATTCTCTGGGATACTCTCCTCTCCTCTTCAGTGCTTTGATTATTATTTTATTCTCCTATTTTAGAGCAAATATTTGGCACGCGTGTTCCGTTTGCTCGACTCGGATTTTACTGCGGTTGCGGCTGCTGCGGCTTCCTCTTCCTTTTCGGGGTCTGGGCTCTGAGGTCTCGGGTCTTCGGTCTCCTGGTCTTTTCCAGGCAGAAACGTTGCAGATTTAATTTCCGGCTTGCCTGGTCACAGATCCTTTTGTGAATATTTCTATCTCTCTCTCTCTCTCTCTTTATCTCTCTGTTTGCTGCCGCTCCTATTTGACTAATTCTCTTTCGTTTTTTTTGATTTTCTTCCTTTTACCTAGGCGTATTTGCTTTTTACTATAATTTACATAATTTGCACTTGTATTTTGTTTATTTTGGTTTTTGTTTTTGGAGCTTGAGAAACCTTAGGTAGCAGTTGTTGTTATTCTTTCTTGTTGATAATGATCCTTTCCTTTTTATATCCTCATTAAGTTCAGTTTAGTATCGTTGTTTCGTTCAGTTTTTTAATTTTTAGCTGTGAATGGTAGAAAACAGGAAAAAATATAATATAAATATATATGGGTATATAATATTTGTAATAAGGAATAAAATAAATAGAAGAAGAAATCGTCAAGGGTCGAAAAAACACCTTAAATTCTTTGTTCAAACTTTACTGAGCAGACTTTATTAAAATTCCCATAAAACTTTCCACAGCAATTTCTTCTTCAATCTCGAATGTCAATCTGAAATACTGAAATATCTACAAAGGCTTTTATTCCAGGATATACTCGAGTATCCTAGCAAATGTTGCTTAAAATGTCCACTAAATATTTAACAGAAGTTGAGAGCGAACCTCAAACCAAAGTTCTGCTTGAATTTTTATTAGAGAATACAGAGATATCCTCCGAGAAGTCTAATTAAAAAGTATTTCCATATATTCTATCGCTCAAATCGGTTGCCATAACCCTTCCCCTCCATTCTACTTTCCTCCTATCAACTATCAAAATTATTCAGAATCTTTGCATTCGCCTCTTCATTCATTAACTCTCCGTCTTTGAGGTTTTCGTGGATACACAGAATCTTAGTCTGGACCTTTGATGGCAAATCCTTTCGGCCGCAGCTTGGCGGACTGCTTAAAAGGAACCGCAAAGAAAAGTCCCACAAAATACACGAAAAACAGGAGAACTAAGGCCAGAAAGAACCACAAAAAAGCAGACAACAGAGCAACAGCAAAAAGTTGGAGCAGACTTAATGTTTAATTAAAAAATATATTCTGTTAACCCCATTAAGTGGTGTTCTTTTTTTTTTGTTGTTGTTATTCTTCAACCCGATTCCTGAGTGCGGGAGAGGGGGCGCCAATGCTTTGTCGCCTTGGAGGCTCCACCTCTAGATCCATTGACTCCCCAAACGCACCCCTAAACGAGGGGATGGCTGCCACTGGTAGCAGGGCATCCATTGATTAGTTTTTGTTTTCGGTCAACAAACTTGAGTAAATTAAAACAATGAATTTGCGTAAAAACGCGAGGCGCACAAAAACAACAGCCACACAAAACGAAAAACAAGAAAAAAGAGAGGTATCTACGGGGGTCGAAGCTATTGATACCCTTGCATATGCGTGGCAAACATTTAGTCAAAAGCATAATACCCTCTGCTCTCCGCTCTTGAAGGGCATACAAAAATGCAAGGCAGAAGCAGAAAAAATAACAAAAGCAAGCGAAGCGCAAATTAAAACAGTGGCTACGGCTGGGGCCAGGCTAGGCCAGAGAGAGGGTATGTTCTGGAGGAGGTTCTGGAGAGACGGGGAAATGCAGTAATTGAAATACATGTGGTGGCGGCGGCGGCTGCGGCATGGCTGCGTGTGCCGTGTGGCAAGAGCGCCAACGACGCTGCCAAGCAACAAAACAGGAGCGATGCCAGGATGAATGCCCAGAGTACCGAGTATTTCGACGCCAGAAGTACCCGCTACTCTCAGATATAAAGCAAGAGAAAATAACAGCTATAACCAATATCACAGCTTATTCTTCCATATCCTGCTGTTAAATGAGAACTAGATGTAGTGGAATACTATTTCCTGAGAGCCCATTTCTACATTCTACATTCTACCTGCTTTCGTGTGGTACACAACATACCCTTAAATCCTACAGTGTACTCGATACAAATATCGCAGCATGGCTTTCAGGCGCCGGGCCGTACTGCCACAAAAAGCCACAATAATTTACACGTGCCAGTAGGCAGACAGAGGCAGGCAGAGAGCGGGAAAAGGAAAAGGAGAGCATAGACCACACCATCTTAGGGATAAACTAAGTCCAAGAGAGGGGGGTTGAAAGAGCTTTAATTATGATGGAAAATTAAAATATTCAAGTTATTTGATTCCCGAGTGGAGCAACAGACAGAGAAAGAGAGAGAGCGAAAGAGAAAGAGAGAGCTAATTTCAAACATAACCCCCAAGGGGGCAGCTTCCCAGCACCCCTCTTTCTAACTCTCACTTTCTCTTTCGCTCTCTCCCGCTCTGTTTCTCTAGAAGTATCTTTTGGCTGCGTCAGCTGTTTGTGTAATTAGAGGTTTTATGAGTTATGTTCTCTCTATTTGTGCGTGTGTATCTAGAAAAAGGCAAAAGCAAATGCTAGGGTTTTTCGTTCTCCTTGTGAGGGTGGGACGAAGGAATGAGAACCCTTGGCCCTTGTCGCGGCTAATTAATTTCAAGTTTAGTTTCAGCTCGTTCCAATTTTCTGGCTATATGTTTGTGTGTGTGCGAGTGCCACAAAGCTGGCAGGTAAAAAGTTTCAAAGTCAATTTAATGCTTCGCCAATGATGAGAGGCAACAGCAGTGGCAATCTCACACATACACAATGAGCCTTGAAATTGGAAAGAGTAAGGGTACCAGCCGAGCAGCAGTCACCCCCTGCTCTTCCATCCCGCTACTAACGACGGGTTAAGCTTGCAATCGCTTAGGCGCGACTAAAAACGAGCAAAAAGTTGCCTCTGGTTTGGGACTCGTTCTCAGGCTCCCCTGTGGCTGGTGACTAGCTGTGCTGCTTGCATTTTTAACATGCTGCATGGCCTCAAATTACCTGCCAAGGATGCCACACACACCACTCCCGTGTGGTAAGTGGCCCACAGTATCCGCTTTGAGGTTTCAACTTTTTGCGGTCGTCTGTTCATAATTGAACCCTCCAGCGGCACACACATCTACGGGAGAGATCCATGGAGAGGGCTGAGCAAATTTGCTATAGCTGCAGCAAATTATGCTCTGGGGAGGAGGAGGCTACTTATCGGGGATTTCGAGTTGAATTAGAGACGATCCTAACAATGGGCACAGATTCCCTGGCTCCCCGATGATTCCTGCTAATCAGGCGGCTAAGTGCGATTCGAGAGCCAATCAAAGTAAAACTGCATGTAAAATGAGCTTTCAATTCAGAGTTTTAGAGTGTTTTCGATATGGCAGGCAGACAGATACGGACACGCACACAGAAGAGGTGGCTCTCCCTCTTGGCCTTCCATTCATTCATTCATTGATTCATTCATTCAGGCAACTGCCTGAATTCAATGCACTCTTATACACTCACACACACTCCCTCAGCACTCGTGCGCACACACTCAAACACTCCCGATGCACAAATATTGCCCATCGATGAACGGCGGGCGGTTCAAAAGTCATTTCGGCAAAATACTGCTGCATACTTTTGTGCGGCAGCAAGCTGGCTTTCGAGTGCGGTTATTGGTGCCCCTCTTTGAGGCAGGCAGGCAGCAGCAGCTGTATCGATGCAGGGGAGCTTTGGGAGTAGTGGCACTGGTAGGTGGAGTGCTGGAGATGAGAGAGTCAAAGCTTTTGTTAGCACAAAGCCAAAACAACAAGTGCTATGTAATTACAACAACAGCACAAACGACAAGGGAAATGCAGAAAAGTGCAGCAAGAGGGGAAGGAAAAACAGGGAGAGAGGAAAGAGAATCAGAAATGGAGACAGAGAGTGAGGCTTATTTGTTTTGCGGCTGCTAGTCAATGGTGATGGACTCGTGCGAAAGGGAACACAAATCACGAGGGAAATCCCTGGATTTCAGGACTCAAATACTCCCAATGAAATGATGATTCAGGAAGCGGCAAGCGCACTAGCATATATTAAGATTAATGATATCTGTTGCCATTCTCGGGCCTAAACTGCAGCCACGTGACCGGACAAGTTGTCACGCACACATCTCCAGCCTCGCCTTCAGGGAGACGCCTGCCTGTTGCCCATCCACCACATCCACACCAACTGGGTCAGACATCGCATCGATAATGATGAGGATGGCGTTGCTGATGGCAATGCTAGGGATGCTGATGGTGATGTGGATGTGTATGCGGATGAGGATGACAATGATGATGACGAGTGGGAGAGAATGGAGATGCGGATGCAGATGCATCTGCATGATGATGATGATGGTGATGAGCAGCTGACATTAGAAACAATTTAACAGCCATTGGCACAGTTTAATTAAAATTGCGACCAAAAAATATTCAACTATAATCTATTGCAGGAAAAGATATAGAGGGGAAAAAGATACCCAGAGAGAGGGATAGAGAGAGACAGAAGTTAATTTGGTGGCGTAAAACGGGAAATGGCACAGCAAACAAAGACAAAGACAATGGCTACCAACCACCAGCCGGGAGTCACCCACCAGGACACATCAGGACACACCAGGACACCCGCACACACACAGATGCAGAAAGAGAGAAATTAAATTGGAAATGTTATAGTACGTGCAGCAGGCAGCAGGCTAAAAGGAAACACAGCAAAGGCATCCTGCAAAAAAGGAGAATAGCTGAGAATGCATGAGTGTGTGTGTGCAACAACAAGTGGCCGCCAGGACACGGCAAACGGATGCTGTTGCTGTGGCTGCTACTGCTGCAGGATGCAGGATGCAGGACTCTGTGCCCATTATACAAATGGAGGCAGGCGGCCTCTTATAAGTTGAAAATTGTCTCAGATTTTCCAGAAAGAAAAATGGGGGGAAAATGGGTAGGGCAAAGACACGGGAAAGCAACAAGCAACCAGCAACGGAAGGATGGCACGGGAATACGAAAGTTTGATGCCCTCTAAAGGCACACGAAAACTACTGAAGAGGAAACTATTCAGCAGAATGCAATTTAATAAACATTATTTCAGGGGAAACTACTACTCCTAATCCGAGCATAAAATAACTTGCTAGATATATAGTTATAGTAGATCCAACCCCATTAAAAAGTTATTCAACTCCGAGGAAGAGCTACAGCGATCCCCATTCGGATTCTCGGCCATCTTTCAAAGGGACAGACAGCCAAGACAAAGACATGGCTGCAGTGGCAGTGGCAGTGGCAGTCGCAGTGGCAGTGGAGGACTGCCAAGATGCCAGATGGAAGAGAGGAGATGTGTGGGGATCCCTGGGGAGCCCACAGCAGCAAAGGAAAGACCCAACATTATTTAGGTTTAATCAGCAAAGCAGATTTGCATACGACAGTTCGGTCGGTTGCAATGAAATAAACCAACTGGAATCCCAGTATTCAGTATCCAGCGAGTACCCAGAGAGGACATCGAGAGGGAGCTGATGGAAATGGAAAGCAGGAAATACATCAAACAACTAAGGTGGGGGCTGCAGTGTGGGATTCGACTGAAGGAAAAACTATTATAAACTGTTGACAACTGGGGAAATGAACTTTTCGGCCGAAATTGCAATCGTCCATCCTCCAGCCCAGACCCCCTGCCACAGACAACCAATTTTCAGTTCGCATTTCGCAGTTTTTCGCAAAAATATTCTGTTCGAAAAGTCCACCACAAAAATTGCCAAAGATCGTGGGAATTTCGATCGAACAGAAACCTCAGCAACTTCCTCAAAAATACAAAATATTAAAGAACGAACCACCACCAAAACAGAAACCCAAAGACTCCCCCATCGAAAAAGTTGTGCCGAATTTTTAATTGATGCTGAGCTGGCAAATTTCAATTCGTATTCGTAATTTCCCTTCCACTATAGTTTCGGGTGTTCGTTCTGTTGCCATTTTATGGTTTGCTCCCAGTCCCAGTGCCAGAGAATTAAAATCAAATTAAGCAACTTTCAACTTTCGAAAGCTCTATGCGACAGCAACATCCGGGGGTGACAGGCAGCAAGTAAAAAACTGGTACGGGCTTAAAGAGTTGCAAAATGCATCGTGTTTTGCATCCGCTGGACACTGAAAATTGCTCCCCAAAAAAAGAATTGAAAGGAATAGTGAATAAAACAAATTTTTTGGTCAGCAAAAAAACAGTCAAAATTCGGGGAGGAATTTCAAAAACGTCTTTATGGAGGAAGGGTGGAGTGACAGGGCAGGCCAACGAAAATTGCTTTCGGTGATTTTTATTGGATTTTCGTGTGTAATATGAAATTCATAACACAACCAACAACAACGAATAGCCGACAAGAAGAAGGGGGTCGGGGATAGGGCTACGGCTGGCTCCAAACTGCGATTGCGTTGGCGACGATTTGCAGTTTTTCATGGAACTATCTTTATGCCATTTTGAATTTTCCTACGCTTTTTTCCACCCCCCTCTGGACAGCGCTGAGCTCAACACTATTTGATTGCTGGTTACCCGACGCGTCGCTCTGACAAGTTGCATGTCCAATGCCCTAACAAAAGTGAAGTTGTGGCATAACGACACGATTACTCCATGTTACGACATGTTACTTTATAAGGAAATGGGGCAAAAGGAAAGACACTTTTCTGTGGATGCAATAGACACACCAAATCAAAGCTTTTAAGGGCTTAAAGTTTCATTAACATTCTAGATTTAAAAGCACTTTAAGTAGGTTTATCTTTAATTCAAATTATTTCCGTCCTTCATTGGGAGCACCTTCTCTGGGAGCACTGTTTTCTCTATTTATTTCCTTTTCAGTGGACTTACTTTTCATTTACCTTCACTACTTTTTTACTTTCTTTAGTTCTGTTTTCATTCTGCTTTTTTGCTTGTTTGATATCCTGTCTTCCTCCGACTCTCACCTACTTAACTACGTTCTGGCATTTTTCTTTCTCAGTTTTTGTGCCCCAAACATCTGCTTTCCTTTTCTTTCCATTTCGCTTCCTGTTCTTGTCCAGCAAGAGCTAGGGTATTCCCGATTCGTTATGGCTATCTCGGAGTCATAAATCCTTCTATATTCTCCCATCTTTTTTTTTTTGCCTACACACCCTGTGTGGATTCGACTTGTGTTTGAATTGACTAGACAAAAAACTGTGTGGAAATTTAATTTCAGCATTTGCTGATTCTCTCCACTTATGGTGCATTTAGCTTTGTTCCATTACGTTCTGTTTCTTTTCCGTTCCGTTCCTTTCCCTACCGTTCCTTCCTAGTCTGTTTATCGCTTCCCTATCTTCACTTACTTAAAAAATCTTGTAGATTCTGCTAATTTCTTCTTTACTCCGTTATGATTCCTTTTTTTTCATCCTTTACCATTGCTTTTCTGTTCCTATTTTAATCATTCCCTCCCGAACAGTCTATTCCGTTTAATTTCCACTTTTAAATTATCATTTCCACTTACCCAGCAATTTTGTTGTTGAGTTGAAGTTAAGGTTGCTGCTGTCGTGGGTGCTGTATCTTGTGGTTCGCTTTGCTTGTAGCTGTTGGTCTTCTGGTTGAATTTGTTGGATATTTAGTTGCAGATTTTCCCAGTCGGCGTTGTGCTCCTGATGACAGCAGCTGAAAACTGTCGGCGACCTTTTCGTTTTGAAGATGGAACAAACACAACAAAAATGTTGATGAATGTTCCATAATTAATAGAAAGACTTAATTACTCTTTTTTTTTGTGTTTGTTTTGTTTGTTTGTGTGGCTCCTCTTTTGGCTCCTCTTTGTGTTTCTGTTTAGGTATTTTTATATTGGTTTTAATTAGAAATTGATTTTAATTTAGTTGCTGGTAGGCTTTTAGCTGCGTGCATATAATTTTTAGTTTTCTTTTTTGTCGTTTTCTGATGGATTGATGGCAGTGGCAATTGATGATGAAATTGCTGTATTGATTATTTGCTGGATTTGGATTGCTGATCGAATGATGGATAGATTTTGAGCTGGCATTTTACTTTTTGGGCTTCTTCTCACTGGGCATTCAGCAGAAAAGATAGAGATACGGATGCAGGTGCAGGTGCAGACGCAGACTCATGGATGCGAGAGAAGAGATGCAGATACAGATACAGATGGTTTGGATTTCTGTTTAGCATAATTGATTTAAACTTTAAGCTATTCTCTCCTCTTTTTTGTATGCATTTAATTAATTCTTTAATAATTATGAACACATTGTTGTTGCTGGGGGTTTCCTCTTCGTTCATTCGTTATTTATTTGCTTTTTTTAATCATTTTTTTCTGTGTGGTTTTTTGTTTAAATATTTGCATTTTGCATTTATTTAATGAAAGCAAAAACCGTTTATTTAAATTGCATTTTATCTGAATAACGGATGGGAGCAAAAGAGAGATAGGAAGAAAAAAAAAGAGAGGGAGAGAGTGAAAGTGTGAATATTTATTTAGTTAAATGTTTACTCAAATATTAACTGAGAAACTAGTGGGGAATAGGCTGTCATTTCATCGATGTATATCTGATGGAGGGACTCAATCAATCTGTCAGTGCAGTTTCCAGTTTTCCTTTGATTGATTTCCCAGCCACCCATCCCGTGTCTCCCATCAAAACAAAAGACTGGCTACTAAGCCAGAATTGGCAATCATCAGCCGGAGCTTAAGCATTGTTCGCCAGACACATTTTTATCTATTCCACTGCCTGTTGCACTGCCACCACACAAAAGGTAATTGGATAGGGGAGGGAATCCCAGTCTGAGAGAAGGATATTCCAGAAACGATGGACCCAGCTTCGGCTACGGATATATCCATTTCCCATTCTGCTCCCCCCACTGAAAACTGTCACAGACCATAAAAATTCAATTCTGAAAGCGAAACACTGAAGCAATAAGAAATAACAATTGCCTCGGTCACGCCCGGTCCTCTTCCAGTCCAAGTCCAATTGTGTCCATGCCACACCACCTACACAGTCCCATTCCCATTTCCAACGCCCATCACGTGCCACAATTTACGGTCAAAGTTTCGAGGGTCGCAACCATCGCAAAACTGTTACGAATGCCAACTAAACATTAGTTTAATGTGGCTCCTCGTTCTCGCCCGTGGAACGTACCCCCAATGATAACTATATAAGTACTCCGTATTCGGAATGGTGACCACGGAGCAGCGGCAGGCAGCAGGCAAAAAAGTTTGACAAAAGTCACTTGGAGGAGCCGCAGCAGCCATTTGGAATATCCGTTATGAGAACACAATCCAACAGAATCCAGAAAAAAGAGTGAAGTGAAGAAAAAGAAAAAAAACGAAAAAGTGGATCCAATATAAAGAAGGGGAAGTGGAGTACAGAAAGCCTGAGTGCTTAAGAGTCCAACCACGAATGAAGCTAATCGACTGAAGAGTCTCCCTGTAGTGATTCCCGAAACTAAAAGTGGGGCTCTTTCATTTTTTCCAACACTATTCTCATAAATCAATCCGTTATCGATGGGTGCGGAATTGACAACTATTGGAATCCAAAGGGATCAAGAGGGAACGAAGAATCACAGTAAAGTAAAGTAGTAAAGGAAAAGTACAACATATTTAAGAATAATTAAGAGATCAGGTTTTGTTATTTATTTCTGTCGTTTCCCATAAAATACATGCACCTCAGAAATCTGTATTCATTAAAGTCAGTATGACGTTCCATAAACGTAATCCACCCGACAAATACCCTGGGGACGGCCTTTGGGAGGAAAATGATAAAAAGAGTTGAGCCACTGACCAAGAGACACCCAAAAATAAAGCAAAGAATGAAAAAAAAACGGCGATAGGGAGAAAAAAGTCCCAGTCACTCAGCTACTGGGGATTTCTTTGTTGTAGTTGCTTCCCTTATAGACTTTCGTTGTACCCTTAAATGATGGGTATAATGATTATCAGCAGATGTTTGCGATGCATTGAACGAGGAAGTATCTTCGATCTATCTATCTGAGCGAAACTTTTCTTTCTGTTATCCTTCCATGTCTTTCCTGACATTTGATAGCCACATTAGATCCCAATTGGATCACATGTCATACGAGCAATAGATCTGCAAGGGTATCAGATGCTTCGGTATCCGAATTTAGATTTCCTTTCTTTTCATTCATTTTTGTTGTTGGATTTTGTTGCTGTTGCTGTTGCTGCTCTGTGTTGTTGGTAGACAACGTTGTTATTTATGACAATTTCATTGTCTTGTCCACTTGCTGCCCTTTTTATTTCCGTCTTTGCCTTTTGCTTATTTACTACCACACATACAGATAAACAGGCAGACACACACATACACAAACACCCACACTGAGATGGAGAGAGCTGGGGAGCTCTCTGGGCTTTTGTGTAGCATACTTTTGTGCGCGCGGCGTTATCAAACGTTTTCCGCGCTGTTACTCTTAGGATTCTCTGTATGGTGTGTTTTTTTTTAAGCATCCACAGGATGTGTCTCCACCCTACTAACCAGTGACTAGGACATCTTTTAAACAGCTTTATCTGTGTGTGCCTCTCTCTCTCTCTCTCTCTCTCTCTCTCTCTCTCTGTGTGCGTGTGCATGTGCATGTGTCTGTATGTGTCTGCATGGTTGTTATCAGTGGCACAGAACTCATCGCCCATTGATGGAAAGTTTGAGTGAATTTTCGGGCTACTCATTTTTTGACTCATAGGGAGAGAGTGAGAGGGAGAGAGAGAGCGAGAGAGTCGAGTGCTTGGAAACAGACTCAGGAAGTGGGGACTCTGTTTACACTTGGAAGCGCAGTAGGGGGCAAGAGGGAGCAAGGCGGAGCAGGAGAGCCAATTGTTGCAAGCGCTATACACTGCTTACTGCTGCTGCCCTTTTGTTGTTTCTATATTAAAGAAGGAAAGCGGGTGAAAAGCTTGCTGAAAACGCTGTGCCACACACACAAAAACACACCCATGCAAAGACCCAACACCCACAAATATTTATGTATAACCAATTTTGAGTGTTGCCGTTCGTCCTTTTTTTATTTTTCTTTTTTTGCTGAAAAATTGATGAAGGCAAAAGTGGCTTAGGAATTTATTTAATTAACCCTAGACTGTCAGAGAGAGTTAAAGCCACAAACTCTCTACTTCGCCCTCTCCTCTCCTTAACGCTCCACACTCTCTGAATGACAGCAAAATTGTCTTTTAAGTGTTTTATGAGTGCGGCATGATTTCAAATGATTTTACTCTGTCTCTGTCCCTCATCTGTTTTCTCTTGCTGTTGTTATTGTTTTTGTTGCTGGCATGTGCTCCAATTCCCCCAACAAACACACAGCCACACACACATATGTATTTGTATGTATGCATATATAGACATACAGAGAGGCAGAAGTACAATGACGGGGAGCACACGAACAAAAAGGAGGGAAATAAACTTGCAACTTGTTTGCGCGCCTACTGCGTCTCTTCTTTTACTGATTAGACGTCTCCTTTTGATGTACGTCTGATGAAAATCCGTTAACCAAGCGAAACGAAACGAGCTTTACTGTGGCTATGAGGCTATGGCAGTAGCTGGGGCATCCTGTGGCAGGGCATCTGTGGCAGGGCACTGCGGCAAGTGCAGCCACCTTAAACAAACATAATGAGCAATTAAAAAAACTTTCCTTCCCTTTGTTTAACAATTGAAAGAGAGGGCCAAAAGAGAACGAAACCAATGGATGGATGAAGGATGAAGGAAGGGGTAAACCTTCTAACATTATAAAATTAAGATTAAAACAATTGAAACTTGGAGAAAGTAGAAAGTACGTGAATAAGAGCAAGCGTGGGGGAAGAAGAGAGGAACATTCTGCAGCTATATTATTTGGAAACTTAATATTTCATTTCAGGGAGAAATTCTATTCGTTTTTATCTTTGTACCACATTTAATTGTCCGCAAACAAAAAAAATTCCCTTGCATTTAATGGCCGAGTTTTGTGGCTGGAATAAGATACCCCCTGGGGGAAAACACCTGAACCATTTGAAAGTTTACACCTTCGGGGCGGACGCGGTCTCTCTCTCATTTTTCGGCTCATAAACTATTTGCTGACCCCGCACCATTTCCAGAGCTTTGTTAATTGCTTCTGCCACCACATTCTGCCCATCCACATCCACATGCACCTCCCATTCGAACTATTCCTGCTCTTCCTTCTCTTATTCCTACTCTAAGAACTGCATGAACGTGTAGTTTACGGTGGATAATATTCCATTTTATTCATAATAACTTTTCTTTTAAGGATCATGGTCCTGGGCCTCCCTGGGCGGGAGGTGGGGGGAATCTTTAAACTCACTCTCCTTTTCCTCCCTCTCCACTCCCTACTGGTGCATTCCTCTATGGGCTTCATAGAGAATTTCTTTTTTTTTATACCCGTTACTCGAAGCGTATAGGGGTATATTAGATTTGTGGTGATAGTGGACGAAGAAGGAAGCTTTTTCGACCCATAAAGTATATGTATATATTCTTATTCAGCATCAATAGCCGAGTCGATATAGCCATGTCCATGTCGTAAAAAATATAGAAATCGTAAGCTCACCTATTTATACACTGAGTGACTACCGGGTATGAAGTAAAGCCGCGGCCTTTGCCGCGGTTCACAAAGTCCCCCACGTTTTTTGTCTTTATTCCTGTGAGACTGAGCGTGGCCTTCAACCCACCTCCTCCATGCCGCACCACAACTGTCTACACAGTAACCCCCCCCCCCCCCCCCCCTTAACACTACCCTCACAACCCCTTTCGGTTGTATGTTAAACCAAAAAGTTGTAAATCTTTGAACTTACGTTTAGTGCAACAAAGTCGCGTTTTCATATGACGAGAGCATAAAAGAGTAAGCAACAAGAAAGTTTACACACACACACACATCCCAGTACAGAAGAAAGAGACAGAGAGAGTGGAAGAGACAGAGGCAGAGTCAGAGTCAGAGTGTGAGAGAGAGATGGGTAAAGGCCAAGTTTAGTGGGTGAGTGGTAGAGGGGGGAAAAAAGCGCCGAGCTCGACAGAAATTCAATGCTGGCGACGAAGATGTTGTTAAAATAAAATAGAAACGAAACGAAAACGAAGGCAAACGTAAGATGAGCAATAAAAAGTGCGTAAGAAGGAAAAATAGAAAATGCCAAAGGAAAAGGGAGACAGGAGAGAGAAAAGAGAGAAGGTAAGGGCAGAGCAACGATGACGATGTCGAAATTAATACGAAAGAATCACATTAAAAGTTTCAGAAGGAAAGGAAAAGGCAGCAGCAAACAGCCAGCAGGACAGGACAGGCAGGACTCCTGTGAAGCTCTCCTCTCGTTTCGGTCTGCAGACTGACGAAACGAAGCTTTTCGGTTGGGTTAAAGACGAAACATATTGTGCGTAGACGCACACTAACCCGAATGATGGCGCACAAATACACACGCATACAGACAACGTGTCCATGTTTAAGTGTTTTGGTGCAAGTCCTCGGAGCAGGAGCAGGAGAAGGAGGCACCAGGAGGCAGAAGGGTGGCCATGCGGAGGCCAGGTTGATGAGTAAGACGAGGGTTGGGATTTGGGATTTGGTATTTTGGATTTGTATCCCCGCACCATTGCCTCCTGCAGACAGATAGACACACACACAAAAACGTCCGTACGCGTACACGACACCCACACAGAGGCAGAGAGAAAGTGGAGCAATTTCGACAACTCCATTTGTATGGGTGTGTATCTGTGTGCGAGAGCAATACCTTTCCCCACTTATACACACACGCACACAACTTTTTCCATTCTTTTTCTTTATTATGTCTACTCCTCAGACGCTCTGAATCGACTGGATAGGAACGGGGAGAGAGTGTGGGGAAAGGGAAATAGAAAGGACAGTAGATAAGGACAATAACATCGAAAAACATTCGAAATCAGAATCATCATAAAGAATACTAAGGCAGGTCGAGGGCATCGGAACAATTGAGAGAGCAGGAACTGGAGCTGGGACACCCAAAATAAAATAAGATGTTTGTTCAACACAAAAGAGATATAGAGGTAAGCTGAACGGATCAGGAAAGCTTTCTTCATTTTATGTACATTGTGGATGATATGACGGCTCTAATTGGAAGGTTCCATTTTGTATATTAATTTGCTTTATTTGATGGGTTTATGAAGCTTAATTTGTATTTCATTCATCAATTGAGTAAAACGAATTATTTATATGCCCATGCAATATGCAACAACTAATTCCAATCCCAATAACAATTTAAATAACATTTTCTAACTATTTATACGAAATATTTATGAAGGAAAAGCAATGTGGCACCTGATTTGCTGAAAATTCCAAATATTTACGAATTTATCACCCAGCCATAAGCTAATCCTCCTATCAATAAAAAAAAAAAACATAAAAAAAATAATTAATTCGAAGAAAGACAATACAGAATATTAGCTTCATTTGGGAATCAATAGCGGTCTGAATTCTATATAGTTAAGGTAAAAATAGGCCTAATATCCGCAACAAGATGCCACACTATATCCACAGAAACTACTTCCTTAATTAAGTATTACAAAATAACTTAAATGATTCACTTATATATAATTGAACCTATTCGATACACAATTTTAAGCCTCCCCCGTGAGCACATCCATCCACTGAAGGTTTTATTTCCGACCTTCAGCTTCAGATGCCCCTTAAAGTCTTAAAACACACGGCATCAATCGACATCGGCATCCGTCCGCTTAAGGCGCCATTGGAGCTCACTCCTGGGTCTCGTGTTACCGAGCTTTCATGTTTGCCATCCTCCTATCCACAGAATCACTGCCCCGCATCCCTGCTCGATTCCCGCGGCAACTATCGATGTGCTTCTCTGCGGCCCAATTTTTTAAACTACAAGTCTCCTAAAATGTGAACTAGGCACTGTGTGTAGTCAAGCAAAATGATTGATGAAAAATCTGCGTGTGTACACAACTTGCCACTCAACACGGCACACTCACACACACACAAAAATTCGTATCTCACATATGCAGCCACACATCAGACACACAGATACACGACCACTTACGCCCACTTAGACACGTCGCGTTCTGGTTGTTGGCCCTCTCTGTTTTTTTTGGGCTTTGGGGCATCTCTCTTTTTTTAGGAGTGTGTGTGCTGCTGCTTTCTTCAGTTGTTAGTTTGGCAGAAAAGTTTTCTTCTCCTTGGGGCCAAAATTGAATGATAAGGAGGAGGCAATAGGCAAGAGGTAGGAGGGAAGAGGGAGGCACCTTGGTGAGAGGAAATGACTAAAAGAAAAGTTTTTCTTTTGGGCAACTGATTGATAGCAGTGCAAATGTTAATTGCATAAGGATAGGGCAGTGGAAGGATGTGTGGCTGAAAAACGGGGGATAATAGCTAGGGAGACGTGATAAGGGGCAGTCACAGAAAAAACAGACAATTTTTGTATGAAACGCAGTGGAACAAAATCTGAGCACAATGAAATGGCAATTTAAGTTAAGAGTGCAATTAAAATTTAATTATCGCTGCAGCAGCAACATCAAAATCCTACAATAATTGGAAGGACCCCCACACAAACACACTAACACAGATACAAAAACACACAGATACAGACGTAGCTGGAAAAACAAATATGCGTTTAAAAAAGCCATGAAAACGCTCTTACATTGCGCTCTAATTTTGAAACCCAATCGAATCAATTCGAATAAAACAACCAGTCAAAGCATTAAGAATAAGGCATCCAAGTGGAACGGAAAGGAAAAGGAGGAAATCACCAGGGATTTTCTACAGCCAAGGAAAATTTGCCCCGATTCGTGCAGATAACTGTCAGAAGCAACAGTTTATAAGCCAAATAACTGACATAACGACGAAGACGAAAAAGGAAAACTACAAGACGGATCAGATCCCAATATTGAGTGGAAAATTGCTGCATTCACGCACCAATAGTTTATGTACAAATTTGCCTTGCGAATTATTCAGTTTTCACAACTTTATCACTCTTTTGAAAATGCATTTCCATAATTTTCTGTCGAAAATCAAATGAAAATAATAACTTTTTAGTTTTTAAATGAAATAGAGACTAAATTCACAGAGCTTTTGTCTCTGGCCAAACATTTTGTGGAAAATTCAAATAAAAACGTATCCGATAATGAAAAAAAAAAATAAGAGTAAATCAACACAAATTTTGTCAAACGAAATAGATTTTTATGTTTGATATCATTTTTGATATCCGCATAATATTTCTATGTAAATAAGTAGCTGGAAAATATTTTTGATTTGCTTTTGCTCTAAAAACTAATATGAATTGGGAGAATTAGAAGGACAGAAATTAATTTCGCACAAAAATTACTCGTCTAAATGGTCAGAAATAGTTTTAAATTTGTCCCTTTGAGGTCGAATAAAAACAGACAAATACCGAATTACACACAATGCATTTCCACGTGAACTACTCGCAAAGATATTTTATTCTAATTCAATTTACCCGAGTTCTTTTCTTTCTTCCCCTTTCAAAACAAACAAAATCTACAGAAATGTTGTCAAAGTTTCAGCTAGCTGCATTTTCACATACATTTATGTTCGTTTTGCTTAATTTTCTCATGCCTTGCGACCTTTCAAACCGAAGAAAATCAACAGCAAACAAATATTCAAATGAAGTTTCACACCCAATACAAATTACCCAATATAATTTTCCACTGTTAAATAGCGTGAACATTATTTAATTTAATTTTCTGTCTTTTCCCTTTTTTCTATGGATTTCCCTTTTTGTACCGAAAAATTCTGCATGGACAAGCAACAATTACACGAAATGTTGAGTGAGCATACTCTTAAGCTGTTGCACCACAGGAGTGCAGCGAGGGATTTAAATGGGATGAAAAAAGGAGGGAAGAGGGTATAGAGAGCAGAAGATGTAGGAGAGGATGGAGCAGTAATTTGTAAGATTTTGTTTACCTTGGTTCTTGTTTTTCAAGCGGTAATTATTTAATGGAATTTTAGTTAGATTTCAGCTGTTTGTTATTTAATTTTTTTTATGGAGACACACTTTTTTTGCTTTAACTGGAGTTTTAGGATACGCACACGGACACGAACACACACACGCATAGAGACGCGGACACTTACACACACAGACACACACACTGGTACGCACGGGAGGATGGTCAGAGAGTAAAACTGGAGTTTTGTTCTGGACTCAGGATGCTGAAACGTTGTAAACTTTATTCTAAGCAATAATCTGTCTTTCTGTCTTTTCTTTTTGGGAATACTCTTTCTAGCTGACTCTACTGACTTATCTTTTGCACAAAAACAGTTGGTTCAAACGGTACACGGTTAACGCAAGGCAGACTTTCGCGGCAGCTCAGCTCGGAGAGAAAGTGCGTCCTGTCTGGTTGTACCCTAACGAATTAATGCGCTCAACGCAGCTTTTCACACGGACATGGACCCACGAGCACGCAGCATCCACATGGAGCATGAAGCACGAACGGAGACGAATTCTGTGCTGTGCCAGGAGAAAAGCTCTCGCTTGAGCTTGAACTTGAGTGAAAGCTCGGCCCCACTCGGCCTGGCTGGAATGTTTACAGTTGAGCAGAGCAACAGAGCGCTGCCAGCATCGACTCTGACTTCGAAATCGGGAGCGGAGCGTGGGCAGCATCCAGAGATCTGGTCAACGTCTCAACGCAAAAGTATACCTGCAAAAGTAATGGACACCGATGTCGGGCGGACATCGCTCTATGTGGAAGTGGGGGGGTACCCTTATTAATGAGCGACAAGTGTGCCACGACTTCGAGTCCAACATGTGCGCGGTCCCTCTAGCGGTAGTTGATGAGCGTCCAATATTTTAGTTACCAGGAGACAACGACAGCTGAACCGATTTATAATGACAGAGACAAAAATCAAAGCGTTATTTGCAGGGGAAGAGACAGGGACAGTCACAGCAAAATGGGACTGAAGATATTGCAGAGAAAGTTCTAAGAAAGGACAACGACACCTACGAGCCCAAGCCACTATTAATTCGTACGGCGTGATTTTTTACGCGCATGTAATGTTAAACATACGATACTTGCAAAAATAATGCAGATATCAGATCAGATTTCCGCCCATCGGTGGGAAGAGGAAGCAAAAACTGTCCGCCAAAGGAGCTGTCACTATCCATAAATGAGTTGAATCTCACTCCACCCCATATAACCTTGAAACAATCAGCAGTATTCCACTCATCCACACCCCTAAACATTGTTTGTGTGCAGCTTACAAGCGATGAATTATAGAAACCAATAAAATTAAGTGCATTAATTTATTTGGCTCTTGTTTTTTCTGGACTTCGAAAAGCCAAGGGCAAAATAATCAAACAGAAGAGCAACGGAATGGTCAGAGGATTATATTTGATGCATGCTGCACAAATTTATAAATTTATATACCTCTCAGCCTCAGGCCACAGATTAAATTTGCATTGGTGTGGAGTTATTAAGTGCAGAAAGTTACATTAATGGGTAGTTGATGGAAAATGGGTTAGGCAAACGAACAAAACTAGAAATGAATCCCAGACACATCGATTTCTGTAATTTAAACAATACGTTTTCATTCTCTATTTCAGTTTCAAATTTGAACTTAAAAAATCCGCGCTCGAGAAGCCAGGATTGCCACCATCACAATTGTAAGATATCTTTTCTTGCTCGGCTGTAGTGGTTTATTTGAGCCAGTAAATTGATTCGATAGTACCGATAGCCGAACTGCTTTCTACAAGAACAATTTACAAGCAGTTCTATTTTCCGCGGTTTAACTCAATTTGCACATGTTGGTTGGTTTTTTTTCATCGGTATATTTACGGTATATTTTGAAAATTACATGGTATATTTCGTATATTCCTGTGGGTACGTTTGGACCGCTGAACGCGGTCACACTCAGTCCAAAGGAAGCAAAAATCATAGAAGCCGAAAAAAAAATGCCGGAAGAAACGCAAAAAATCGACCTGTCTGGAGATGGTGGCGTGCTCAAGGAAATCCTCAAAGAGGGTACCGGCACCGAGACCCCGCATAGTGGATGCACCGTCTCCATGCACTACACCGGCCGCCTGGTCGATGGCACAGAATTCGATTCGAGCGTGAGCCGCAATGAGCCCTTTGAATTTGCGCTCGGCAAAGGTGAGACATGAGAATGCAACCAAAGTCGCAGTTTCTAGAATTTTCTTTTTCGCTATTTTCCTTTGTCTTAGGCCGCGTTATCAAAGCCTTCGACATGGGAGTAGCCACAATGAAGATGGGCGAGCGCTGTTTCCTGACATGTGCTCCAAACTATGCCTATGGCTCTGCCGGCAGTCCGCCCACCATTCCGCCCGACTCCACGCTGATCTTTGAGGTACAGAACACGGTGTAATGCCTAGCCAGTACTATATATCTCAATTCTCGTTTGCAGCTGGAAATGCTGGGCTGGAAGGGCGAGGATCTGAGTCCAAACCAAGACGGAAGCATTGACCGCATCATTCTGGAGCCGAGCGATAAAAAGCGGTCTCCATCCGATGGTGCCTTCGTCAAGGGTAAGTCAGGGTTTATCTAGATTCTGTGGTTGCCTTAACCTCATTCGGGGTTTGTGATTTGCAGCCCATATATCTGGGTCTTTCGAGGGTAAAGTGTTTGAAGAACGCGATGTGGAGTTTGACTATGGCGAGGGCAGCGCTATCGGTCTTGTGGATGGTGTGGAGATTGCCCTGGAGAAGATGAACATAGGAGAGACTTCCAGGTAAAGCTGAAAGAGATGGGAGGGGGTTAAAGAAAAAACACCGTTCCAACATCGATTTTCCCTTAGAATCACGATTAAACCAATGTATGCTTTTGGCGGCACGGGCAATGAAGCATTTAAGATTCCACCTAACGCCACAGTCGAGTACAAGGTGAAGCTGATCGACTGCGGCAAGGGTCTGGAGGAGTGGAAGCTGAGTGACACCGAGCGAATCGACGAGGCCAAGGTGTACAAAGAGAAGGGCACCAACTACTTCAAGAAGGAGAACTGGGCCCTGGCCATTAAGATGTACACCAAGTGCAAGAATCTGCTGCCGAACAGCGCCGACACCAACGAGGAGGTGAAGAAGCTAAAGGTGGCCACACACAGCAACATTGCCCTGTGCCACCAGAAGTCCAACGATCACTTCGAGGCCAAGGTGGAGGTATGTGGACGTAGAACGGGTACACTTGAAACATTTAAATTGTTATTGGATTTCCTTCAGTGCAATGCTGTGCTCGCCCTGGAGGCCAACAATGTAAAGGCTCTCTATCGTCGCGGACAATGCAACCTGATCATCAATGAGCTGGAAGATGCCCTGGAGGACTTCCAAAAGGTTTGCCATCACACCATAGAGAAAATCCTTACTTGCTAAATGAATATTTGGTTAGGTTATTCAATTGGAGCCTGGCAACAAGGCCGCTGCCAACCACGTGGTCATCTGCAAGCAGAAAATCAAGGAAAACAAGGACAAGGAGAGGAAGCTGTATGCCAACATGTTCACGAAGCTGGCGGCCAACGACAAAGAGGTACAATATGCCTCAACGAGTGATAAATAAATAAAGTTCAACCCTTTTTCATCCCCCAATTCGCTTGTATTTCGAAGACCGAACCACCGCGCGAAACAGATGTGCTCAGTAAATGCGGTGAATGGTCCGAGGAGGATGCCAAACGCGAAGCTGATCTAACGCTAGAGCGCGACAACATAATTATGATCTAGCCGAGGAAAAAGGCGATCAATTGTTTAGCATTTTAAGTACTTTTCCCTAATGGTCGAGTGAACGCCCTTAAATATTTCCACATCGAAAATCGAAAAAATCCAATCATGTAACAAGCAAAAATGGTACTTCATTATATGAAATATAGAAATAGCATTGAAACCTGTTTACCTTTTCATTTGTCTCGCGACAGCAGCTGAAAGCTCGGCCGCGGCTCCCTGTCGCGCAGCCACAGCGGCGACGTCGGCACCTGGGCCTTGATAAACTCGGAGGCACGGAAACAATAGCCGGAGCAGAATTTCTTGCGCTCTGTGATATCGTAGACCTTGTTTCGCGATACACTAATTTGGTACTTTTGATTGGGTACACTGCAAGTAAGTCGGTTAGTCAGGAGCCACATTTTGGAGCGTCCACTTACTTTTGCAAGCCATTGGAGCAGAGCGGGTACCCGCAGTTTTGGCTAATTTCGCGCTCATCCACAATGTCGGTATAGTGGTGGGGTGCGATTTCCCAAAGCTAGGAAGGGGGATGTTAATTTACATTTTCTATACCAACAATAAGCTATAAATACCATGGCCAGGAATTCCGTCTCTGCTACGCCGGGCTCTAGGAGTCGCACGACAATTTCCTGTGCCCGCGCAATAGCCACGCGCTTTTTCACTACCGCCGCGATGAGCTGTTGCCTGCAATAGGTAATAAATTGAACATTTGTCAATGGTAGGGAATGCATTTAAGATCCCATTGGGTTACCTTAATTGGTCATTTTTTTCTTCCGTCATGTTTGCATTTTTTTTGACGCAATTTTACAAGAGGAATAGCGGGAAAACAACTGAAGGCAGCGATAGGAAAATTTATCGATTGCCCAGTGCGGTCACACTGAAACACACACTGGAAAAAAAAACAAATAAATAAAAAAAATATGGTTTGCGAGAAATGCCAGGAGAAGCTGACGAAAGTCTCGGCCCCAAATCCCTGGAGAAGCACCACCGCCCCAGCCGGTGGACGCAAGATAAATGAAAATAAAGCCCTATCCTCCGCTAAGGACCGATACAATCCCATAGGAGGCACGACGCTGGCACCTTGCCGGTAAGAAAAGACCAACCAAACTACATTCGATTCCTGGGGTAGATAACAATTGGGATTTCTCATCATTGCAGCATATGTCGCCAGAAGGTCCACCAAACGGGAGCCCACTACTGCCAGGCATGCGCCTATAAAAAGGCTATATGCGCCATGTGCGGAAAAAAGATCCTAACGAATCTAAAGAACTACAAGCAGAGCTCAACGTGATGCAATCCATGGCGAGATGGCGCAAGAAGTTTGTATTTAGCCTAAACTATTTCTAGACAACAGGATAATTATATCAGATAGTATCAACAAATGCATAAATAAGTACCTCAGACCTCCGTCGTTGTCTTTTCCCTTCGCCGCTTGCCACTTTGGATCTGCAAGGAGTAGCTGAGCGCCTCCTTATCGAACTGGAGCGGCATGATACCCAGATCGCCGCTGTAGCGGTTCTTGGCTATCTGCAAATACTTTTTGCCCCGCACCGAGGTGAGTCGCTTGTCCTGAATGATGAGCACATTGTCCGCCTCCTGTGTGGCTTTGGCCGTGCCAAAGACGGAGCTCGTGGTGAGGTCATCCTCCTGACGCTCTTTGCGCGGATGCATGACTAGCGTGACATGGACATTGTGATTGGTGGCAAAGCTGCGAAAAGCTGCAATGATAGCATCCTGCTCCCAGAACTTGTCGCCGCGAATTGAGGAGACTCCCATCATGAACTGAAGGTTGTCGATTATCACATGCATCACGTCGTGCACGTAGGACGCGTGCTCGATGGCCTCCAGCACTGGCTTCAGGGGCTGCTGGCCGTGGAAGGTCATAAAGTAGAGAGGCATTCGCTCGAACTCCGTGGCCCAGTGATCGAACTCCTGCAGCTTATTATCCAAGGGGTAGCCGACGTATTGCCGCAGCAAAGTAGCGGCCAAACGGGTGTTGCGTATCTCGAAGGAGCCCCAAAGTGTCGACACGCCCTGCATGGCCAGGTCGAGCGAGTACTCGCTCATGAAGGTGGTTTTCCCGCTGCCCGTGGGTCCGGTCAGGATGGTCAGCTCTCCCCTACGGTGGCCCTTGAGCAGCTTGTTCAGCACTGGGAAACGCTTCCACTTGACGCCGTTCACCTTTTCAATGTTCTGCAGCTCGCTGAGTATGTCATTCCTCATTGCCCCAAATGTGGTGATGGCCTTGTGCCGCACTGGGGTTGCTTTGGTTAAAATATGCCGAAGGTTGAGGCGACGGCGTAATGCCAGGTGGGGCGCTGGCTCCGTTTCGGTGGCTCTGATGAGGAGGCAACGTTTTTCATCTATCTTTTGGGCAAAGGCTCGGGCAGCATCCCAATTGTGACTGCTATCGTAGTGCAACCAAAAGACCAGCTCCTTGAAGCGCTCCAATCCAGGCAGACATTCTTGCGGCAGCATCTTGAGCTCGTACGGCAGGCAGACAATGCAATCTGAAAGCAAAAACGGCAATCTGTGAGCTGTGAATCCCGAGGGGATCAAACGGCTGTACGTACGCGTTTCGATGTTCTGTGTGGAAAGGACAATAAAGTCGAGTAAATTGCTGACTAGAACCGCTTTACTTTTGTTCCCCACACCATGAATCAGCAGCCCCGACATGGAGGTGCCCTGAAAGGTCTCCTCCTGGTGGTCACTTAAGTGCAGCACCTTCTCACCGACCACCAGTTGCGTTGCGTTCCGTAGCTTGAAGTGCAGCAAGTTCTGCTCCGGCTCAAATTGGGCGCCAATGGCATTCAACTGCGATTCCTTCAAGCCTTTGATTCCTAGGGCATCACATGCCTCTGGTGTCACATCTATAAGGTAGGAAAAGCGCGTATCATATATTGGCTGCCTTTTTTGGGGGCGCTTGTAGCTGGCTGGCGAAGGGAGCTGATATGCCGCCAGGGCATTGGTCAGCGAAGTCTTCACATCACAACTTGGACAGATAAAGGCGCCTAAAAAGAGGAATCTATATAGATAGTTTGTTAATGAAAATTCCCTTCGTTACACACCCGTCCGCTTGTTTACGTAAGCCAGCAGCCCTTGCTCGGCGACGCCTCTCGACAGTGCTGCAGCTGGCTGCCTGTTACGTTCACACAGCCGGCACTCAAATTGTAAGCACGTGTGCCCATCCTTGGGAGGTAGATTGATCTGTCGCAGTTGTTTCTTAAAGTCCACATACTCTTTGGGGTCCAGTGTGCACTCAGCATAGTCTGTATCTATCTGCGTTGCGTAGTTTTCCCTCCAGACTCTGGATTTGTTGTTATTTATGTGCAACAGCGGTTTGATTAAACCGGCGCGTCTCATGATACATGTTATCGATCAACTCTGTGCAACAGGCCACAGCCAAGGCTAGTGTTTTAGAAGTATCCCGCAATTAAGGTTTTGGAAGCCATTAAAAAAAAACAGACCGTGCTCCCAGTAACTAAATAATAAACCAAATGGTTGCATCAGATTGCATTTATGTGAGTTTTAGCTTTTATTTCGCTTTAGATTAATAACCAACTGCGACTCTGTGATGAACTATCGTTATCGACCAATCATATGCGCGGTTTCTTTTGAAACACAAAATTTGATGAAAACACCTTTATAAATTCGTTGATTCCAGAAAATGAAAATGCAATTTCGCTGCGGGGTTCTTGCCAAATACACGAGAGACTCTCGCACTAAGAAAACAGAAGGTCCCAATCCCCATTACCAAAGAAATGTCGTACTGGTTTACATTTTATATTTTGTATGTATTTTGATTTATTTTTTATTCAATTGATGAGCCTAACACCCAAGTACTGTTAAGCAAACGCCATCCAGTTAAAGCCATAAAATAGTAAAAATCTGAAATTAAATAAAGAACGTATTAAGCAAGGAACGTACATAAGCACAAAGCAAATTTATATTGAAATTGTTAATCAGACGCCTAAGCCCATCATTAAGTCGAGACTTTCTGGTGGAAACCGCAAAAGGTATTTAAGGTAATCATCATCTAAACAAAGTGAATAGCACATTGCTTTTATATATTACCTTTGCAAGAGGTAGAGTTACGAAGTGCAAGAGTAGTTGCGCAAGTAAAATACCGACGTATTTGCTGGAAAAAGAAACAGATTATTTTTTACGAAGAAAAACAGAGTACAAGATATATATTCGCAGAGAAATGCTTAATCAGACACCTAAGCCCATCATTAAGCAGAGGCTTTCTGGTGGAAACCGCAAAAGGTATTTAAGGTAATCATCATCTAAGCTACTCTGATTAATCCATGTGATAAGTGGTTGAAAATATTACCGTTTTCACATAGAAATACCACAGGCCTGGAGTAACCATCAGATGCAAGTCATAACCTCAAAGCAGACATCGAAATCTGCAAATTAGGATTAGGAGAACATTAAAGATCTAGAATAAATAATATTTTAGCTTTGAAGTTACTGAATCTTTAATCAGCTTACATTTTATCTGCATGATTATCTCAGTACAGGTCTGTGTAAAAATTCATCACTTTGTTTAATATTATCTAAATTTAATGCTTACCTTGTTACCAAGACTTTACTGCATCGTCTTTGTCCCAAGTTTGTTCTACATAACCTAAAATATAAAAAACTTATTAATGAAAGAATTTACAAATTAAATCGCTTATTTCTTTCTTGAATCAGTTTACATTTTTTCCGCACGAGTCTATTCAGTACAGGTCTGTGTAAAAGTTCATCACAAGAAATAAACTGCGCAACGAGAAGTAGTCCTTACCTCAATGCCCAGAAGAGTCTCAAATGGGCGGGATGCCCGAGGTGTCTCATCGGCCGCTGGGCCTTGTGTACGCACACTCACGTGGCGACACAATCAATTTGTGATCACAATTTCATCAGAGTTCGTGGTATTTATCCCTGCAAATCAAATATCTTCAATTAGCAGTTGTTTTATTGAGCACACAGCCGGAAAATGTAAATTAAATGCCATCAGATTGCCGAATAATCTTTAATGAACAGATATTGTTCAACGAAACATTGAAAGATACAATGTTAAGTCGAGAAAAATGTTCTTTCAGTCTCGTCATCAGTTTCATCATTTGTGGCTTTGCATTTTTTATTTCACTATATTTTTTTTCACTGATTTCCATTTGCTTACCATTTTGCTCGAGTTGTCGAAGAAGAGTGAAGTCACATCCGGGCGCACGTGGAAATGTTAGAACGAAAATGGCGGAACAGCTATGTTTTATCTAATATCGAGGCACCGCAGAAATGATTTCGTGGTCTTTCGATATATTTCAGCGCTGCTTTGAAGAATAATGGTTATATCGATACTAATCGCGAAAACAGCTGATGACCATAATAGTTGTCTACACGTGCGCATTTTTAATTTTATTTTAAACTGAAAATACCTTAAAATGGTAAATATCAATTTCCATTAGAATGTCCCCTGTAGTAACTGATTTATTCTTTCGCCAGGGCAAGCAAAAAAAAACCCAGAAGGTAAAGAAACAGCGCAATGCACAGCTTAAACGCTTGATGAAGCCTACAGATTCGCGTCTGAAGGACCAAATTCGGGAAAAGCGGAAGAAAGCCGAGGATCCGCATCAGGTCAAAGTGCACGAGGCCACACAGCAGAGCTCGGCGCTCTTTTTCCAGTACAACACGCAGTTGGGGCCGCCCTATCACATAGTCCTGGATACCAATTTCATCAACTTTAGCATTAAGAGCAAATTGGATATTGTGCAGGGAATGATGGATTGTTTATATGCAAAATGCATACCCTACATTTCAGACTGTGTGCGCGCCGAGTTGGAGAAGCTGGGCAACAAGTACAAGCTGGCACTGCGCATCATTTCTGATCCCCGATTTGAACGCCTGCCCTGCCTGCACAAGGGCACTTACGCCGATGACTGCATCGTGGAGCGTGTGCGCCAACACAAGTGCTACATAGTGGCCACCAACGACAAAGATCTTAAGAACCGCATTCGAAAAATACCCGGCGTGCCTATCATGTATGTGGCGGCCCATAAGTACGCCATAGAAAGAATGCCGGAGGCGTATGGCGTGAAGGCGTAGACCACTTTTTATAGTTCTATTTTACCGATTAAAAAATAAAATTACGTTAAGCTCCACAACATTATGTTTTACTTTGAGAATTGAGATTTTTAAGTAGTGCTTCAAGTAGATAGGCTGAAATAGGAAATGAAAAAAACCAGTATATATTTTATGTTGTTGAGTTTATTCAAAACCATTGGTTCGCTCTGTTTTGTCAAGTCTAGGCATCAGCGTGCAGACGGGCTGTGGGCTTGGACAGGAAGTCCGAGTATGCCTGGTAGGGAGTGGAGCCCAGAGGCATCTCCTTCCACAAGTCTGGAGTGAGGTAAGCGTAGGTCTTGGCAATGGCAGCATAGGTGGCCTTTGCGAAGTTACCCAGGGTGCCGGTCGAGCCACGGGCCGATGTGTAGCAATCCTCAATTCCAGCCATGGTCAGCAGCTTCTTGGGGACGGGAGCCGAGACAATGCCAGTACCGCGGGGAGCGGGAATCAGACGCACTGAGACGGAGCCGCACTTGCCAGTAACCTTGCAGGGCACAGTGTGGGGCTTGCCGATCTTGTTGCCCCAGTAGCCACGACGCACGGGCACGACAGACAGCTTCGCGAGGATGATGGCGCCACGAATGGCGGTGGCAACTTCCTTGCTGCACTTGACGCCCAAGCCGATGTGACCGTTGTTATCACCGATGGCAACGAAGGCCTTGAAGCGGGTACGCTGACCGGCACGGGTCTGCTTCTGCACAGGCATGATCTTCAGCACCTCATCGCGCAGAGACGAGCCCAGGAAGAAGTCGATAATCTCGAACTCTTTGATGGGCAACGAGTACAGGTAGATCTCCTCCAGAGACTTGATCTTGCCTTCGCGCACCAGGCGACCCAGTTTGGTAACTGGCACCCACTCCTTGGAGTCCTCCTTGCCACCACGTCCACGGGCACCGCGTCCACGACCACGACCGCGTCCACCACGGCCCCCACGAGAGCCAAAACCGCCACGGAATCCACCACGGGCTGGAGCTGCGTCCGCCATTCTGCAATCGAACAAAAAAAAAACAATATTTCGTTAGCATGTTGAAGTCTACCAAAATCAATATCAGCATTTAATTATGTGTACTTGGATCAGACTCCTAAGGCCATCTTTAAGCAGAATGCTTTCTGGTGGAAACCGCAAAAGGTAATTGAAAGAATCATCATTTTACGCACAATTAAATACTTTTTTCACGAGTGGCTGCCATCGCCATTTTGAAACACGTGGTTTCCCATAGTGGTTATGTCTTACTCTGAAATATCATATCTTTTGTATTTAACATCAAAGGGAACATGTCGCAAATATTTGTGCTGGCAGGCACACAAATGTGAGCATATTTTTAACCAATTAAGTTAATTTATATTAAATTCACTTACATGTAGGTCTATCAAATGTGTAGGGGTTGAGAGACAAAAACGAAATGGCCGAGAAATGGAAGTAGGGATGCTAAAAGTACAAATTAATATATCGATATATATTTTTAGCTGATATATTTGTAGGTGATAATTTTTATATCAAATACATTAATGTGGAATATTAATATTATTTAAATAATTAATATTATATATCTCTTTGCAGAAAATTGAGCAAAGTCTAATGTAATCAACTATTAGATCAGATTTACCCGCTACTTTTCATGTTCAACGATGCACAGGGCAGCTCAAAAATAATATCGGTATTTTTGTGCGATTACGGGATTAACATTGTATATAGTGTGACAACGCGAGAAAATCTGCACAAATGTTTCTTAATTGTACATAAATAAAGAAAAAATGGTATATAAAAGCCATGAAAAATAATCGTGAAACAATAAAAATGTAAAAAGTTGGCAGGCGATGCCGTAAAATAATAGAAACAAAACATGCATTTTTCTATACCAGACACGCAGGACCTGGGCTCGCCCACGTACACCGTCTATAATATACACATAAATGGGATGGAATATCATTGTTGTCTGCGGTACAAGCAACTGCATTCTTTAAACGAGCAAATGCGTCGGAATTGCTCAAGTTTGAGTCTGCCTCCTTTTCCTCCAAAAAGGTTTCTACCGCTAACCAATGGGCAGTTGGAGACGAGACGCAGTGGTCTTGAGCAGTATTTGCAGATCATTGGTCAGGATGCACGCCTTGCGCGATTGCCGTTTCTACATCAGTTCTTCCAGCGTGCTCAGCTGGACACGGCGCTGGCCGAGGGCAATGTGGGCAGCGACAGCGAGGAACAGCAGCTTGAGGTAGAGGTCTACACAAATCCGAATGGAGCACAGTTGCTTGTTAATTGTAATGTGCAGCAGAATGCCAGTTTGTTACTGAAGAGCGTGTGCCGCGAACTGAATCTGCCAGAAGAGCTGATGAAGTTTTTTTGTCTGTACCTGATGCGCAAAAAACGGGAATCTGACGAGCTCGTTCTGGTGCGTCGCCTGATGGACTTTGAGTCGCCATACATAACACGTCTTCATGCTCAGCCCTGTCAATTGATGCTTCGTACGTGTTACTGTGACTCAAGCTGGGATGCCAAGCTATACGGGAATAAAGTGGCCCTAAACTTGCTGTATAACCAGACCGTGGCGGATGTGAGTAGAGAATGGGTTGTGATCTGTTCGCCTGGCCTTGGACGCCAATTAAACCATCTTCAGATGCAAGGGCGATCTTTGGAATACATGGACATAGTGCGTGACTTGCCCTCCTACGGCTGCCTACAGTTTGAGGCGGCGAATGTTGACTATCCTGACCCGAAAACCATGGCTTTGGTCAGCATTGGCAACAAGGAGCTCAGCCTACGCACGGCACGAGGCGCCAAGATATACGAGACAAAGTTTCGGGTGACTAGGATGCGCTCATGGCGTGTCAGTGTGATCCACAATACGCTGGAGTCGAGGCATGAACCCTCACAGTTGCAGTTGGCATTTGAGTATTTGATTTCGAAGCAAACGCTTCGCTGGATTACTATACACAGTGATCAGGCCATGCTTATGTCCGTGACCTTGCAATCAATGGTGGATCAGTTGTTGCATGGCGGAGGCGGGAAAACAGATCAGAGTAGCGATGATGAACAGGACGCGGGAGCTACATCAGCCGCATCCACACCTAGCTCGGTATCATCGACATCGACTTATGCATCTACTTCGTATTCGACAACGACAGCGCCTATAACAACGCCGCCAGTCAAGTTTCTGGCCGAGGACTTGGCTCCCAAATCAAAACAGCAGAAACTAACGACGTGCCGCACTTTTGGAGCTGTGTTCTTTCGCAACGATGTGGCCAATGAAGCGTTTGAGGGTATTGGGGACGATGATCTCTGAACAACGCTAGCCAAATTATTGGGTGCCAAACTAGTTGAATTTCTTGAATATATAAATATCCGCATTTTGTAAACACTGTAATGTAATTGTTAGCAACACAAATCGAAACCGCACATTTCAAGTAACACAGTTAATAATTTTTGAGTGTATATAATTTTATTTTCTCGGCTGCTTGTGAATCCTAAGGGAAAATGTATGAAATGGGAGTTTTATTGTATAGAACCGGTGATGTATTGATGAATGCTCAACAAGAAAGCGTTTTCTTACCATTATTATTTATAAGAAATGTTGAATTATTATAAATGCTCTGTAAATGGAACTTTTTTGACACATTTATAACCTGCTTATTGTTTAACTCTTATTGTAATATATGTATGTGAATCTTTTTATGTTTACTCTTAAAATAAATACGTTATGCATTTGGAAAAATAAATGTACTGATAACTACTGTGTAAAGTTCGTTCTTTACTTTTAGGAACCTCTATATTATTGCTTTTTTAAACAGGTGTATGACCAATTGTGACCTAAGTACCTTCCTGGTCGCTTAGGATTGCCATAGACGCTATGTTGACAGTACGCGTTCGAAATGAGCAAGAAAATCGATTTGACGCGCCATAGGAAAAATCGATGAAAATAACTGCCACTCTTTATGCTACTATCGTTGCAAGCATCACATCATATTCATCGCCAGCACATCTACATTCATAATACCTATCGATGGTTCGGGTTTCGCCGCCGCGAAACTATTTTCTGTTTTGTTTGATGTCCAAAATGATACAAATTAACCAAAGCGAATAGTCGATTTTTCCCGAGAAGAATGCCCGCGTAATTCAGCTTCCGGCAATGAAGGGCAGGCCATGAAACTACTATCAAGTTTTATAGAAATAGCGGGACTGGACTAGTTGGAATTTGCGATGGCGGCTGGAAAAAAAGGAAGAGATAACGAAAATCGTCCCGAATTTTAAAAAGCAAATTGAATACACTTTTGACTAGCAGTGATTTATTACAAGTAAATATATGGATTCACATAAAAATTGAGCCATAAATTAGCGCTGAGCCCGCAGAAACCGAAGTCGCCTTGGACCTCATTTGGTTAGTGTGTGAAAGTTAGTGTCACTCTATTGCTGGTTCCAAAATAAATATGTGTCGCTTATGTCTAGGTAAGTGTACGAGTAAGATAAATAGAACAGAAGGTTTGCAGGCCTAAATGCAAGTCGACAATAGTAACGATAAATGATAATGTCTTGCCCGACCATCAACCCCCTTGATCCCAAACTATCTGTGGATCCACACTAGTTGCACCGCCTAGTTGTTGTTGTGGGTATAGTAGAGGACCGTGTTTCCGGGCAGCTGCCAGTGGGAGGCCTTCAGCTCGATAAGTTGCAGCAGTGTCCGACGGATGGCAGCGGCCGAGTCACCCGCATTCAAGAAGGCATCGCGCACGAGGCTCATCAGGAGCTCCAGCTGCTGAGGAAGCTGCTGCTCCACGTCCTGGCCAATGCAGGTCAGGACATAAAACAGGCACTCAATCTGGAATGAAAGGGATCCTATATAATGATCTCATTTTTGAATCTAAGGGCAAACGCACTTCTGATAGCGACCGAATCGGCGGACGCACACAATCCTCACAGCACTTGGACAGCAGGCTGAGCAGGACCAATGGTGGTGGTGTTCCCTCATGGTGGGTGCGCAGCTGGATTTGCCGCCGCTTCAGCTGACAGAACATCTCCGTGAGGAAGGCCATGAAGGCTGTGAAACGGACGCGAGAAGGTGACTTCATGCCCTGAATGGCAAACAGTAGCTAAAGGAACAGATAAATCATGGATTAAAGCTTCGGATAGTTTTCCCTCATGAGTACCTTCTCACGCTCCTGGTACCATTGACGGCACGTATTGAGCAACGCCTCCAGGAAGGTCTCCTTCTGCTCCCTAGCTATGATATTGAGGCATAGACGGGAGATGGGCAAAGCGAATCGTCTGCTCTCCACCGCCCGCTTGATGAACTGCGACGTGAGCTCCATGAGGCAGCGCGAGTTCAGCTGATTGGGATCCTCCAAAGCTGTGTCGATCAGGACCTGTATCTCCGGCGTGAAGCCTCCAATGTCAGACATCTCGTTGCCCAGGCCGAGTCCTAGACCGGCCATGCCACGGGTGAGGGCATCAGCCGAAGACAGGGATTTGGAGCGTTGCAGGGCATTGCCGTTTATATAGGGATCGATAGAGCCATTGAGGTTCGGCTGATAGTTCTGCTGGAACTGATTGTGGGATGCCGAAGACTTCTGCTGCCCCCTAGTTTCCGGGGCAAACTTTACCCGATTCGTTGTCTGAAAGGGATGAGAGTGCTTAATGAGAGACTATGAGAGACTATCCTGTTATCTGCCTGCTTACATGGAGTATATTGCCGCTGGATGGGGAGTTCATCAAAGGCAGTTGGCCACCCGCAAGGGGACTGATTGGATGCGTGACCAAAATAGAGCGATGGTGGCTGGCCTTCATTCCGCCGGGCATGTTGCCCAGCGAGAGACCCGCCTGCCGTCTGTTCACGTTCACATTCACGTACTGGCCCATAGAGGGGCTCTGGCCGGGCCCGTTGTTGGGGAAGATTAGCGACGAACTGGAAGAATGTTGTAGATTGTAGTTTAGCTCTGCAAGAAGACGGGAAGAGGGATAAACGATGGCATTAAAAAGGGTTTGCTTTACCGATTACTGAGTGCCTCGGTTGGCGAGCAGTTGCTTGTCATCGTGAACTCCTGGGCATTCACATTCAGTTTGTTTGCACCACCTGCACCTGCCCTTGCACCATCAACACCACCACCACCACCACCACCACCACCGATCGGAGCAGCCATTTCGCCGCGTACATCTGTGACAGTGGTATTTATACAGAGAAGGGACGATACCAGGAGTTTATAGAATGATGATGTGAGGGGCAGGACAACATTTTTTGAGTGTGTGTGTGTGGAAGGAGGATTGTGTATCGAGTATGAGAGAGACATATGAAAAGAATCGAAAAGAAAGATATTGTCTCAATAAGTAATTGGTAGTCTATAAAGATTGCAGCTAACAGTGCGAAGCAGCCGAGAAAGCAGCTGGAGAACAAATTGTCTTGCCCCCGACAAACTAACAAAGATTATGCGGTGGAAAACTCCCCTAAAAAATACCCAATCTGATTATAGCATTACATATAGCCATCTGTCTCTTCATCTGTCCGTTGCTTGATACATATATCAAGCGGGATAATATTATAATGGGCTCAAATAGCGCTACCTTAATGACACCATAAAGCATTCTGCCAAGCAAACTAAACTACAAAGTGGAAACAAATGGATTACTCACTTGGCGGTCGGTATATATCCATAGCGGGCTTGCCCCTCATCTGTCCCGACTGCTGATTTCCAGGAACACTGAAGGCCAGACTGCGTCTTTTGTTGATATTCTGAAATTGAGGGAACGTTAAAGTAAACTCCAAATCGAAGATAGAGAGATATAGAGATAAGTGACAGCACCTGTTGATTTGAAGTGCGGACAAAGCTGCGTTCTCTGGATATAACGCCGGGCATCATGGGCTGAAAGTCTGGCGACTTGCGCACCTTTCGAGCTTCATTCTGTTGACTGTTCAGGCTGGCCTGTGAGTGTTCCACTTTCTCGGCCATTTCCGTGCTGGTTCTGAACTGTTCTCTGATCTGTTAAGCCTAATCTTTGGTAGTTTATAGATTATCCTCTCGTTAATTGATTTACAACTGGGATTCCTTGGAATAAACCTCTAGGTTCTAGGTTTCTCAGTGTTTTTTCATTATTTGAGTAAATTTGTACATATCACAATAGTTGATTCCTCTCTGATCCGATCCTTTTTTCCGTTCGAGTTTGATTTTAATTCTCTCCTTAATACAATCTTTCCAGAGTAATTGCTTCGTCTGCAATGGAATAAAATGTGGATCGTTTGCGAGATTCATTTTGCAGAAAACCACAACCCAAGCTCCAGGCCCAAGTCAAGCCCATAACATGTTCACCTACTCATATTATCTACATCAAATATCAAGACACAGAAGACTGTTTACCCAACTGAGAGAGAGAGAGAAGTCGAAAACTACTTGAATCTCTTGGGCCACTCTGCCGTTCTATCTCTGTGGCTGTGTCTGTGGCAACCGGCTTATAGATGAGCGTAGGAGCTGCATCTGGTTTGGTTTGTTGCCCAAGCCGAGCAGAGCACTTCATCTCCACAGCAGCCATGACATCAGCCTCAAAGTAATGTGAGAGATCCAAGCGCTACCCACCAGTAGGACTACTATCGTATGACTACTATGTGAACTTGCAGCGTTAATTATTGTACTCTCAAGAGCCGCAAGCCCCAAGCTATACTTGGGAAACAGAAGATTGGGATGATAGGGGATGAATCACTTACCTTTTTATGCAAAGCATATGCTTCTTCCAATTTTTTTCGAGCTTTTGAATATATATATATTTCGTCGATTCGATAGCTGCTTGGCTGTTGTTCCTGCAGTTCTTTAGTTTTAATTCGTATAAAGATATTTATCTACTTCATAGATACGCTCTTTCTATTTCGTCTATCGTTTATTTATGCTGGACAGGCACGCGCTCAAAGTCCAGCCGCAAAGCCAGAAGTAATAATTCCAAAAACAGTGCCGGAGATATTCCAAATATGAACGGAGGAACCCAAAGTTCTTTTCTAACTATGGATTCTCGCACACACACATACAGATGCAGATAAACACTTGAGCAAACTCAGGGGGATCGTAATTGATTGTATCTTTCGTGTATGTTTGTGTGTGTGGGGGAGCAGCAGCTGTTCGAAGAGAGATTGATTTGGGGGATGAGTCAATGGGGCTGGAGCGGGTGGTGGCCCGGCTTCTGGCTTCATTGAGTATACGCACCGTTGGACAGCGTTTGTCGTCTTCGTCTATTTTTGGTTTGTTGCTTTGTACTGCTCGTTCTCCGCTCTCTCTCTCTCTCTTTATCTCTCTGGCTCGGTTGTTCTGTTGTAATTGCGTTTTCCTCTTGTTTTTGTTTGGTTTTGTTCGCGTTATTTTCGTTCGTTTCTCTTTTAAATGTAGATCGCTCGCTATATTTTGTAGTTCTTATTCTTCGGATTACTCACATGTACTCATACAACTAGACACTATCCACACACACACACAAATAGAGAGAGGGAGGGATTATTAATTATTTGTGTACGCTTTCCACAAAGAAAGTATTATGAGTTTTAAAAATGTTCTTGTTATTTATTATTTATTTTCTACGCTTGCTCTCTCCACGCGCACTGCCTTTCTTCTTCGATTGCCAAAAAAATCGCTCACATGTGCCGCAGACATCGCATCTATATTTATACTATGTGACGGACGGATAGATGATATATGTATTTCCACGGAAATACAGACAGACAGACAGACGGAGATATATGTATGCATGCATTTGGCGTTTCTTCCGTTTCCGCCAGAGCCAAAAACCAAAACTGGGTGTGACGTCGTCTCTCTTGGTGCGATCCGAGGCACACAAAAACGCAGAGGAATCTATTCCATTATTATTATGATTGGCCTTATATTTATTTAGTATTTTGTGGCGATATGATTTCCGTCGTTCGCAAACAGTTTTTTGTTTTTGCCTATTTTTAAACAGATTTCGTTCAGGCTTGCCCGATGAGCGGACAAAGCCGAAAAAGCGAAAGAAGGAATTTTAGAAACGGGGTTGGGTGTGGGTTTGGGGACGGGGGAAAACTTATGTACTCGGTATGAATCACATCACATAATGGCAAACGGATTTCGATTCTGATTCCGACGATTCGTTAGAGTGGAATAGAAACAGAGACCAACCAACAGTTGGATCGCGGATGGCACATACTGTTTTGTTTAATTATAGAATCTGCTGCTGCCTGCTCCGATCCGCTCTGCGTATTACTGCAATTGTTCGAGTTTTATTTTATGTTTGGGTCACATATGTTCGTTGATCAGAATCCTCCGAATAAATATATCGTCGTACACTATGGATATGGTATTATGGTACATATATATATCCATCTATCGCTGTGCGTCGTGTCGGGGTGTGTGTGTGTGTTTTCGCAAGTAATATGTTTGTATGTATGTAAGATATGTATGTGAGTAACGCGCTTAAACTTAAAAATTAAATCATCGGCGCGAGCGATCAGTTGAAGACTGAAAAATGTTGATGAATCGCCCCGCCGCACACAAAAGCCAACCAAAAGCTCCCGCTCTCTCGCTGGGACTCTCTGTCGCACAGCACAAACAAATCAGAGAGTGAGTGAGAGAGAGGGGATCTCTAGGCAGGGCTGTCGAGTGACCCGTTGGATAGCGGATATAATAGTACACCAGTTGGGGTTTGTTTAGTTTCAATGCACAATAGTTATTTTTACTTATACAAAATCATTCAACTTAGTATAAAACTTAGTAAAGAAATTTAAATCAATGCGAAATTAACGAACCGAAGGCATTCATTCAGAGGTCTTCGGATCGATGGAAAAAATTTGTTTGCCTTAGTTTACAAAGCATATAATGGAATTATCTGGTATGGTTAGAAAGCTGCCTCCTTATCGGGGGTGTGCCATATATACTCGTATAAATCTCTGGTTTCATTCCAATTAGCATGCATTCAGGTAAAATTATAATTTAAACCCAATTATTGATTGCTTAAACTATGAAAAAGTATGGTTTATAGATTGTGGATTGGGCGGGGAGGATAACTACTTTGTGGGCGTGGCCAAGGAGTTGTTAAGTGAGTTGGACAACTGCTCCTCCTGGTCCTTGTCGAGACCCAGGGCCATGGTTAGGAGTTTGACGACGCACCGCTGCTCATGTACCTCGCCCTTCTCGGTGGAGGTGATCTCTTTCTCCAGCTTTAGCTTCTCTTCGGCGGCCATCAGAATGCCCTCCTCGATGGTGCTTTCTGCCACCAGGCGGTATATAGTGACTGGCCGCTGCTGCCCCATGCGATGACACCGATCCTCAGCCTGCTTGTCGTTGTACGGATTGAAGTCAATGTCGTGGATGATGCAGGTGTCGGCAGCCGTCAGGTTGATGCCCACACCGCCCGCCTTTGTAGACAACAGAAACACAAAGATATTGTCATCCACATTGAAGTCCGTGATGAGATCCTGTCGCTCCTTCACGGCGGTGGCGCCGTCCAGGCGGCAGAATCCATGCTTTCGTATGCGCATGTACTCTTCCACAATGTCCAGCATCATGGTGAACTGGCTGAAGAGCAGCACCCGATGTCCCTCCTCCTTCAGTTTCGGCAGCAGAGAGTCCAGGAACTCGAATTTCCCCGAATCGCATATTAGTTCATCGGGTATTCTTACATCGTGCATTTCCTTAAACAACAAAGAATGTTAGTTTTAAAGGGGCCCATTCTCTCTCTAGAGTATACCTACGTGCTTGTTGCATAGCTGATAGACCTGGAAGTCGGACATGATGGCCAGCTCCTCGAAAATGTACTGCTCGTTGGTCTTTTTGTAGGTTGTGGCGCGAGCCAAGCGCTTGGAGAAGCCGCGCAGATGATCGTCTGTGAAGTAATGGCGCATCAGAAGCGGATGATTGGCACAGCGACGCATCTCCATCATGATGGTGATGCCAGCCCGATCGCCGCTGCTGCATACGACGCCTTTATTATTGGAATAATAGTCGACCACCTCGTGGTAGTACTCCCTCTGTTGGCTGCTCATGGGGACTTTTTCCTTTAAACATAATGGAATGATCATATTAGGACATAAGATTTCTAACTACATATTCCGCTTACCACAAAGCTTTGCTTCTTGGGCAGGTTGTTGAGGACATCTTTCTTGAGGCGCCTGAGCACAAAGGGCTTCATGATGCGCTTGGCCCGCTGTATTTGTGTTTCCTGAAACTGGGACACCTCCTCCTGGTCGCCATCGGTCTTGCCCTTCTGCAAAAGGGAAACAAAAACCTCTTCAGCACGATATGCACATGAAAGGAAGCTCAGCCAGGTCTTGCCTTGACAAACAACGATTTGATATCCTCGATGCTCTTCGCAAAGAACTTGGGCATCACAAAGCACAGCAGGGAGATCAGCTCCAGCAGGTTGTTTTGCAGGGGTGTGCCGGTAAGCAGGATGCGCATTCGGGCATTAATGGTGATGAGGTTGGTATACCGCTGCGTCGTCATGTTCTTTAGCATGTGCGCCTCATCGAAGATGACGTAGTCCAGCTTGCACACGCGGAACATTTTCCTCTCCTCGGGCGTGGAGCCAACGATATGGTAGCTTCGATAAGAAGTCAGCAATTAATGGAATGTAACTTTCATGGGTTGTATTGCTACTCACGTTGTCAGCAGAACATCGAAGCCAGTGAAGCCGTCCTTGGCATACCGTCCACGCATCCTCCTGCGCTCGTCCTGTGAACCATGATACTTCTCTACCACCAGACTGGGACACCACCGCGAGATCTCGGCCTCCCAGTTGTCCAGAGTGGAGGAGGGGACTACAATCAGGTGGGCCGCTTTGCTGAGACCTTTCTCCTTGAGGTAGGCCAGAAAGGCAATCACCTGTATGGTCTTTCCCAGACCCATTTCGTCCGCCAGGATGCCGTTCATCTCCTGTTTGTGCATTACGGTGAGCCAATTGAGGCCTATTATCTGATAGTCGGCCAACTGCATTCTGAAATTAATCCGATATTGAAAAGAGTATTTTTCATGTTTATCCTGGACATGGCTTACCCGCTGGTCAGCATCTTGGGCTGGTCCACGATGCCGCCACCATTGGAGATGGCCTTCTCCAGGCGCGACACCATATTGTTGCACTTGTTCAAGATTGTGGCGACCGTGTTCTGCTTGTTGATCAGATCCTGGGCGTAGTTCAGCAGATCACCCGACATCCGGATGCCCTCCAGCTTCTTGCGCAAGCCCGCCCAGTCACCGAATGGCCGCTGCTCAATGATCAGAGTCGCCTTCTTCTCGGAGAGAGTCTTCACTGACTGCAACTCTACGATGGTTGCCTCGTTCATGAACTGGAACACCTTCTTGCGCTGGCCAGTCATCTTCGTGGCCATCTCGGAGTCGCTGTCATCACTGTCGTAGACCTGATCCTTGGACTGCTTGACGTCTTCATCGTCCGAGCATTCGCCGTCCGTGTATGTGGAATGTGAGCTGGGCTGCAGTTTGGGCTTGACTAAGGGACCATTTTGCCCCTTCGGCTTGCAGTTCTCTCTCAGATAGCGTATAGAGGCTGCCACATCCCAGTTCGAGCGGGAAAGCGACTCTTGAACGGCCTAAAACAAAGGGAAAAGTAGACTTAAAAAATAAATCGAAATCGATATCTGTGATCCCCTTTGCGACGCTCCTGTACGTGACAGCTGTTTTGGAACGCCGGCCCTGAACATCGCCATGTTCCGCGCACACATATGTACAAGTAGAGGACGCGCGTTTTCCCCCTGCCCCGCGCCAGATTTTGACCTGTTCTGTTCATGAACGTACCATTGTATCATACTGCGGCGATATTTTTGCAGCTGCCATGTAGCGTTCCTCCTTTTCTTTTACTGTCAGCTCCAGCTTGGTCTTCTTCGTCACTTGGCTGTCGGCCCCGTCGCTGTCACTGTCTGCCATCACCTGGATTCGTTTCTTGCCAGGAACTCTCTCTGTAAAGGGTTGCCACAATTACAAACGCTGTAGCACGAAATGTCAATAACTCAGTTACCAGTTTTAGCCTGGCCTGCGGAGACGGCTGCATTTTTATTGATACGAAACTGTCGCAAATCGCTCAAGCTCGATTTGGTAGGCGATGAGCTGTCTGACATCTTTTGGGCAAGGCTGGGCTCTAACTGACAGCTTGTTTACTTTTTTAGTCAGAATTATGTGTGCCTAAATACACGATTAACATATATGAGAAAATGATTTTCCTACACCTTTTGCCTTTACTTTGCGTTTACACGGAGAACAGGACAGAGTCTATGAGGTACACCGATCCGATAAACACGAGTACGGTAGGCCGATACGTAATATCGATGTATGTATATGGCGTGTGTACCGTGCAACCACTAACCATACAGTATAGAGATGTGCCAGTTCATACTAACGGCTGTCACAAACGAAAAATTGAGATGCGCTACCATGACGTCACCTTCGGCTCCGGTAGTGGAACGAAGGGCTCAGTAGCGTAGCGCAAGCCGAACGGCTCATGACGCGAGGCGAGCATCGTTATGAATTATATTATATATATTTAAATATGTACATATATCCGCTCATTATATTCATACTACATTTAGTTGAACGAAGGGCTCAATAGCGCAAGCCGAACGGCTCATGACGCGAAGCGAGCATCGTCGAATAATATACAATATTTGATTGTGCACGAAATGCGAATAAAATGCTAAAGTAAAGGGTACACAAAGTAATTGAGAATGCATGTGCACCCATACATTCAAATACGCTGAAGCTGAAAAACAGAAAAACCACCACAAAAATATCAACCAAGAACACAACAATGCACACAATCACATATTGTGTATTACTCGACGATGCTCGACGAGCCTTCGTTCAACTACCGGAGCCGAACGTGACGTCATGGTAGCGCATCTCAATTTTTCGTTTGTGACAGCCGTTTGTATGAACTGGCACATCTCTATACTGTATGGTTAATGGTGCAACCCTGTAGTGGCCATCGATCTGTGTGACGCGCTTGCAACCCTTGAATTTTTTTTCGCTTGCTTGTAGGTTAATTGAAAGTATTTTTCTTGCAAATAAAACGTTAATTGAGCTGAGAGTGCACCAGAAAACTGGCGACAATGGCGGGCGGCAACACTCCGCGTGTTATACAGGTGACCAATATTGCGCCGCAGGCCACCAAGGACCAGATGCAAACGCTGTTCGGCAACATCGGCAAAATTGAGGAGATCCGGCTCTATCCCACAATCCGAGATGTCTCGTGTCCCGTGCAGTCGCGCATCTGCTATGTGAAGTACACGGAGACGACCAGTGTTCCTGTGGCCCAGCATCTCACCAACACGGTATTCATTGATCGCGCCTTGATTGTCATCCCTGTGCTGGCCATTCCCGAGGAGTACCGCGCTCTGGAGATGCTCAAAAACGGCACCATAGTGCCGGGCCTGCAGAAGCCCGACTCGAAACTGCCACCCGAGGTGATCAATCGCATCGAGGGGCAATTGCCGCAACAGGTTATCAAGACCTATGACCCAAAATTGGTTGAGTTCAATCTGCCCGAGTATCCGGCACTGCCGTCTTTCTATGATGCTCGCAAGATCGAGGAGATCCGGCGAACCATTATTGTGTGCGATGTGAAGAACGAGTGGCGCCTAGACGACCTAATGGAGTGCTTCCAGCGGGCCGGAGAGGTGAAATATGCGCGCTGGGCCGAGAAGGATAACAAGACATACTGCATGATCGAATTCTGCGAGCAGACCAGCATCATCCACGCCCTACGCATGCAGGGGCAAGAGTTCAAGGGCGGCCATCTGAGTGTCTACCATTCGACATACTGCATCACCAAGCCGGAGGCCAAGTCCAACGAGGCGGCCCAGGCGGAAATCGAGGAGGCCATGACGATTGTGAAGGAGGCGCAGAGTATGATATCGGCCGCTATTGATCCAGTGATCGGCATGCTGGCCAAGGACAAGCGACGCCGGTCCCGCTCTCGTTCCCGCTCTCGGGATCGCCGCACCAGCCGCTCTCGCTCGCATCGGTCCACGTCCCGGAGACGCTCACGTCGCTCTGGCTCCAGGGAGCGACGCAGTGGCTCGCGCTCTAGGCGCTCTCGCTCTAGGGGAAAGCACTCTTCCCGTTCCCGAAGCAAGCGCTCCCGATCCCGTCACCGTCGTAGCACCTCCCGTTCGCGTAGATCACGCTCCCGCGGTGGCAAACCGTCGAGGACGCGTGGCAAGCGCTCTAGGTCCCGTCATCGTCGCAGCACTTCACGCTCCCGGCGTTCCCGCTCGCATGGAGCCGGCGGCAGCACCAGCAGCAAACGCTCCCGTTCCCGCGAGCGTAGCAAGAAGTCGCATCGTGAGAAGCGCTCCTCCCGTTCGCCCAGGTCGCGCAGCAAACGCAGCTCGCCCTCGCCAACACCGGTGAGCGCCCTAAGCAGCAAGTCCCGTACAAGCCGCAGTAAAGATGTGTCCACTGTTGTCGCAAAGACAGCCTCTTCGGCCGTCCGGCGGCGCGAACGCTCTCGCACACCCGAGGCACCAGGACGCAAACTGAAGGTCATCTCCGAAGACATTGAGTTGAAGAGTTCGCGCTCCAGCGCCGATTCCAAGTCGCGCAAATCGGTGAGCGTTGAGAAGTCGGACAACATGGATATATCCAACTCCCCCTAGAGCCTAGATATATGGACCGCACACTAATGCATAATAAATACACATTTAAGTAATCCCCAAAATGTAATATGATGTCAAGTATGAGATCCCTCCTCTCCACTTTCTGTCTTAGTTTCCATCAAGTATAAAGTAAAATTTAGAACTGCAGCATTCATTACGTATTGTATCCTTACTCGAGAGCAGTTTTTGAAAATACATATTAAGCTTCTAAGATCAATATTTCCAGCCATTGTTTCATTTGAAGGAATTTTTTCATTGCACATTGGTCCAGCCGGCCGATATCTACTATGAATTTGTAGGTAAAAATGTGTGTGTAACGGGCTATCGCCGCAACGCGTGCACCAAAGTGCAAATTTAATTTTCTATAATAGGTTCCTCCAAAGTTGAAAAAAATATCCAATTTGAGCCAAACACACATTGTGTTTGAACGCCTATTTCATTTCATTTTGTGTCATTCTGTAGAACGAAACAATTTATGATACAATTATTTTGTATACCTTTTTATGTGAAAAATTTGTTTTTTGGACAAACTTGTGTGCGTTTTAAATAAACCTGTATGGTTTTTAAAGTTAAAAGTCGAGACGACATTTAATTTAATTCATTTAGTAAGCAGCGAAGCGCGCAGGCCTGCTAGTTCTGGCATAAATTAAAAAATGTCATGGAAACAAAATCTTTTTTGGATGATACGTTATCAAAATGTACACCCTGTCTTACAAAGCTGCATTTCTATTTTATTAATGCAGCCCTGAAAGTTTTGCAGCCCTTCAAAGTCAGATGTTCGGTCTGCTACGAGCTGATGTCAAACGGGCGCGAAACTTTTTCATGAGTTTGTTAGCTTGTTAATGTTGTAAATTCAAAGAAAAAGTAAATGTAAAAAATGGATCGGAAGGGTGGGGGTATGTAGAATGTGAATATAAAAACAGATTTTTTTCATATTTTTCGATTGTTTTTTGTGCGCATTGATTTGGACCTTCCAAAATTAGAGAAAACTAAACCAACTTGCGTGTCTATTTTGGTTCACAACTTTTTTCGAACGTTTTAAAGAATATTGCCAGCAAACCGTAACATTATATATTTCTAAGGACCCATGGTTTCCGATGTCAGCCTTTTGACTAGCGCATTAATATAAAGTAGGAATATTGTAGCGTTAGGAATATATATATGAAATAAATAAAATAAATAAATAAAGTGTTAATACACGGATTTTAAATAATAGAAAAATCAGTACTGCCAATAGGTTGTCTTGGTGAAAATGCGTCAGAAGCACGGAACAAATTTTATAAGAATGACAGGCTTTCACATGCTCGTAAGAACAGTAGGGTAAACAATATGACTGATGTTTTCCTAAGAGCAATGGATTCCTCGGATCCTCTTGTATCAAGCGTATTTCTTAATAAAAGATTAGCTCTAAGGCAAAGAAAAGTATTGCCAGCAGCTGTAATTGAGCTTTTAGAACCACCAAGTTTTGAAAATATTTGTAACTTTAATTTCCTAAATAATAATAACAATATTTGCCAAGATTCAAGTGACCTTGACTTCCATAGATGACGAAACTAATTCTAAAGAACTATTTTTTGTTTGTTAATTTACTCATAAAGTTAAAATAAAAAATTAGCATAAATAGAAGAAAAATATTCATATACAAATACACACAAAATAATCATGTAAATCATAATGCATTACTCAACAATCAACTAGTAAAAGCTGCACCTTGCATGGGCGGCTGGGGTGGGCGTGGTCGGATCGGTCTTAAATTTTTCTCAGGTCTTATATATATCATTACCATCATATTTAGAATTTATGCCAGAATATCGGCCGTATGGCCCAATGTGCAGTGCATGGCACAGCTGAGGAAAGGTACATTTGGAAGCTCCGCAAGCTTTTCTCCGCACTAATATGCCAGCGACGGAGCGTCGGAATTCAACAGAAGTCAAAAGTTGTCCCCTCGAACGGTTGCTGTCAGCGGTTTTTAAGTTATATTATAATCTATATTTGATAAATAATTAAAAGTCAAATCAACACAAGATGTCTGCAGCAACAAAAGGTATATATTGGCCACACCCGCATCAAAGGATAGCGGGTTCCTGAAAGATGGATGTGCTGAGAGGGACTTGTAGAGGCTTTGGTTAGAGTGAACTTTGGACTTGTTTTGTCCTATCTGATGCTATCCCCTGCACAGAGCCGGTTGCACTTTGGACCTGTTGAATGAGAACCACATTCTGACTTAGTTCCCACAATTTGAATAATCATTCTTGCTTACACGCATATTATAATGTATGCACATACATAGGTATTTATATCGTGGCTGCCAAGCGCACGGCATTTGGTACCTTTGGTGGCGCCCTGAAGGGCATTAATCAGACACAGCTGCAGACAGTGGCAGCCAAGGCTGCTCTGGAAGCGGCTGGTCTGAAGGGAGAGCAGGTTGACACCGTCATTGTCGGCAATGTGATTGCGGTGAGTGGGAACGGAACCCAAACTCCATTCAGGATCGAATTGATCGGGAATTTATATGTTTCAGTCCTCCTCCACGGACGGCATTTACGTGCCCCGCCATGTGGGCCTTAACTGTGGTGTGCCCATTGAGAAGCCCGCCCTGGGAATCAACCGCTTGTGCGGATCAGGGTTCCAGTCAATCGTGAGCGGAGCCCAGGACATTCTGGTGGGCGGAGCCAAGGTGGCGCTCACTGGCGGCGTTGAGAACATGTCCCAGAGTCCGTTCATTGCCCGCAACATTCGATTTGGCACCACCCTGGGGGCCAACTACAACCTGGAAGACGCTCTGTGGGCTGGACTCACCGATAGCCGCTGCAAACTGCCCATGGCCCTGACGGCCGAGAACCTTGCCGATCAGTACAAGATCAGCAGAGAGCGTGTAGATGAGTTCGCGCTGCTGTCGCAGAAGAACTGGGAGAAGGGTCAGAAGGAGGGTGCCTTCGATGCGGAGATCACTGCCATCAAGTTGAAGGTGAAGGGAAAGGAGGTCGACTTTCTCGTCGATGAGCATCCTCGCCCCAAGACCACAATCGAAGGCCTGAACAAGCTGCCCTCGCTCTTCAAGAAGAACGGAGTTGTTACGGCCGGCACAGCGTCTGGCATCTGTGACGGAGCCGCTGCCGTGATTGTTGCCTCTGAAGAGGCTCTAAAAGAGTACAACCTCAAGCCCCTGGCCCGCCTGGTCGCCTTCTCCTTTGTGGGCGTCAACCCAGAGATTATGGGCATTGGTCCAGTGCCTGCCATCCAGAACGTACTCAAGGTTGCCGGCAAGAAGCTGGAGGACATTGATATCATTGAGGTGAGACGAGATTCCATTTAAATGGGAAAATCAGCGGTTGATCGATTACTCTTTTCCTATGTGCAGATCAACGAAGCCTTTGCTGCCCAAACTCTTGCCTGTGCAGATGCTCTGAAGCTCGATCCCTCTAAGCTGAATGTGAATGGGGGTGCCATTGCCTTGGGACATCCTTTGGGTGCCAGTGGCTCTCGCATTACCGGTCACCTGGTCCATGAGTTGCAGTAAGTTGTCTTTCGTTGAACGGCCCGATTTGAAATGTAATCCTTTTTTTCTCTCTCTCTCTCAAGGCGCAAAGGACTCAAGTACGGCATTGGTTCGGCATGCATTGGCGGTGGCCAGGGTATTGCCTTGCTGCTTGAGGCAGTCTAAGTGGGATTGTCCTTTCCGCATTTACGATTAAATTAGTACTGAAAATTTCCCCTAAAGAGAATCCCCTTCAACTAGTAATAAAGAAAGAAATTATTTTATCTTTACAATTTATTAAATCTTTTGCGAATGGAAGTTGATCAGCTTTCTACAAGAAAGACAACAATTGCATCTTCATGCTATAAAAAATTTCTATGCTCATCGCTGGAAATGCTCTGGACGACTGATTGGATGATATGTCTCAGCCGATGTCTTAGACGAGTTTTGGATGAACGGAATTCTCGCCCGCTGTTTAGGGTAGGGAATCAATCTCTTAGAGGGCCTAACATTACGATTAGATGACATTTTTTCAGTTCACTTGGGCGCTGGTGGAGAAGAGTGCCAGGGCTCCGCTGGCGAGGCCAACGGAGAAAATGTAGTTCACAAATGGCGTCGAGTTCTTCAACAGGAAGAAGCTGATGAAGATGATGACGGCCAGGTAGATGGAATTGTTGTAGAAAATCGAAAAGGTGGTGGCCTCGTAATCGGCGACCTCGTTTTTCTTCCAGAGAATGCGCTCGTCCTTCTCCTTGCGCGTAATCTTCTTGTCGTCGCCCAGCTGGCGGTTCACCTCGCGGGTAACAGCGTCCTCGCGACGTCCGGCGATCTTGTGCTTCAGCTGAAACTTAATATTCTTGTAGGCAGTGGCCATCAGATAGGTGCTAGCGGCGGTCACCAACACGAACAGAATGGAGCTGGGCCACAGGTCCATGTTATGTATGCGCCAGAAGAGCCCTGCAAAGAACAACTTTCATTCAGAAAGGGCTGCCCCAAAAATCAACAACGTGTCACTTTACTCACAGATAGGCACCGCGGAAACGATAAAGGCATTGCCGTAGAAAAGGGCCGAAGACTTTGTGCTCACATTGCGGCTGAAATCCTGCAGCAGAAGCTCTTCCTCCTTGGTAAAGCCAGAAGACTGCACTTTCTGTTGCTTGCCAGAGCCCATTTTTGAGTAATTTCAGTATAACAAAATCAAGAGAAAGTTGATACAACGCACTGAAAAGTCTATAACGAAGTGTACACGAATGCAAGAGTCGAGGGTAGTCGGCTTCTCGCCGATGTGACGTGTAAACGTCAAAGCCAGAGTTGCACCGGAACGTCTAATTGACAGCCTTGGCAGTCGATAGTAGTCGCTAGCCGATACCAACAGTCGCATTTACCGATAGTAGCGCAACAGGTTCTGAGTTGAGCGGAATTTGTTTTAATATTAATTTAGTTTGAAGTTAAAGGTGCGCTAATGAATGAACAAAGCAGTCAACATTTGGTTTAAGTTGCGGATGTTTTCCAAATAATCTTATTATTCACTTTTATGCTTAAAAGCTAAACTATCACTCAAACGGCACCTGTCCAAAGGTCATTTCAAGTTGTTTACATCTTTCGTGCATTTTAGGTCCGTAATGCTCCGAACAAAAGGCTTGAGTCTGGTAGCCCGTTGTGGCCCCAGCCGGCTCATGTCCACCGCAACCAAACTGACGACCGTGGAGGTCAATGACAAAACAGGAATCGCCACGCTCACCATGTGTAGGGCACCAGTAAATGGACTCAACTTGGAACTGCTCAAGGATCTGAAAATCTCAATTGACGAGATCGAGAGCAACAAAAGCCGTGGTCTCATACTGACATCCGTATGATAGTGCATTAAATTCTCGGCGCACACTTGTAATCAATTGCATAATACACTTGCAGTCGAATGCTACAATATTCTCAGCTGGTCTGGATATCCTGGAAATGTATAAACCCGAAAAGGAGAGGGTTCGTGCCTTTTGGACGCAACTGCAGGAGGTTTGGCTTGCCCTCTATGGTAGTAGTGTCCCCACTGCAGCTGCCATCAATGTAAGTTTCCAGACACGGAAACCCACGCTTGCTCTAACGATTTTTTTTCGTAGGGCCACTCCCCCGCTGGAGGATGCCTTTTGGCCACATCTTGCGAGTACAGAGTCATGCTGCCAAAATTCACCATCGGCTTGAATGAGACCCAACTGGGAATTGTGGCGCCCAAGTGGTTCATGTCGTCTTTCCTAAGCGTTCTCCCACAGCGTCAGGCAGAGCGGGCTCTCAATCAGGGCCGTATGTTCTCCACGGAGGAGGCCTTGCAGATCGGCCTCATCGACGAGATTGCCAATAGCAAGGAAGAGGCGGTGGAAAAGTGTGCCGCCTTCATAGGCACATTCGCCAGAGTGAATCCCTTGGCCCGTGCTCTGACCAAGCAACAGTTCCGTGCAGCCGATTTGCAGCAATTGGAAAACGAGCGTCAGGACGATCTGGAGAAGTTTATATTCTTTGTTAACCAGCCAGCCGTGCAGAAGGGTCTGGGCATTTATCTCGAAGGTCTGAAGAAGAAGGCCAAGAAATAATCATTTATTAAAATTATAATTCCCGATTTTTAAATAAACCCATTTATCCCCGAATGTTGGATACAATTTTCGAGTACAATGAGAAGTTCGCCTCTGCGCACACATAACGGCCACCTTGTGATCCTGGGCAAGTCCTGCAGATGCAGGAGGTGGCGGAAAACGGTCCACAACCAGGCGGACAATTCTATCGACTCGAAGGACACAGATGCGAATTATAGTGTGCCGAATCATCAAGCCATAGGTGCGACAGTACAGTACAGTCGTTGGTCGATAGTCTGGGAGATAATTTAAAGGTGCTTAGAATGGGTACTTGTCATAACTTTAAAAACTCAGAAAAAGTTGACAAAAAATTATTTCTTGGTTCGTGCTTCCTGAAGCGATTTTTTCGCTATTCGCTGGTTAGAGTCTGGGTGTCTGGGTGGTAGTCCCTATGCTCAGGTGCTCCGGTGCACTGCACCGGCCAACAAACAATAATAAAATAAATAATAATAATAACAGTAAAATAATAATAATAATTTTTGCATATAAAACTGAATATCAGTTAAATTTCAAATTCGTTCTACTCGATAGGCAGTTTTCACGATACCGCGCTATAGATTGCAGATCAGCTGATCGCTGCGGAGGAGGGGGAAGGGACGACTCCGAAAGGTTTCGTCGCGGGGAGAGTGGGGAACGATTCCGAAAAGTAAACATGTATAAAAAATTCATTTTCGGAAAAAGTAAAAATGTACGAAAAAACGAGTTAATTTGTTTAATTTTGTGCCTGTCGCTCAGTGCGTGATTGCTGCTCAAGTTCAAAAGTCTTAGAAATGTTGCGCAACAGCCTGATAGGCAGTTTTCGACAGATAAAACCCATCCGTTGCAACCAATCTTTGCGATCACTCGCAAATGGAGCTACCATGATCGAAGTGGACGACAAAAGTGGGATTGCCACATTATCGATGAATCTGCCTCCCGTAAACACTCTTACCTTGAAGCTGATGCACGACCTGATTGATTCCATAAACCAGATCGAGTGCAACAAGAGCCGTGGGCTCATTCTGACGTCGGTAAGTCTAGCGCAGTCGGAGAAAGGCTTTCTCTGACACGATTTCTTTGTGATTTTCCAGAGCAATGATAAGGTTTTCTCCGCTGGACTTGATCTCAAAGAGCTGCACAAGCCCGATCAGGAGAAGCTGAAGGAGTTTTGGACGATCTTTCAAGATCTGTGGCTGGCCCTGCATCTCTGCGGCATTCCAACAGCAGCGGCCATCAATGTACGTTTCGATTCTGCATCGATCAAATCCCCCTAATCGTTTTCCATTTCAGGGCCATGCGCCTGCCGCTGGCTGCATTATGGCCACGGCCTGCGAGTACCGCGTCATGCTGCCGAATTTCTTCATCGGAGTGCATGCCACGCGGTTTAGCTTCCTCGTCTCCAAGTGGATGATGCTCTCCTACCAGAGTGTGCTTCCACGCCGAATTGTGGAACGGGCGTTGAACCAAGGGAAGCTATTCAGCACTCAGGAGGCCCTGGAGGTGGGCCTTATCGATGAGGTGGCCGACAGCAAGAAGGAGGCCCTGGCTCAGTGTGCTGCCTTTATTGGCACCTTTGACAAGGCTAATCCCATTGCTAGAAAATTGACCAAACGAATGTGTCGGGATTCCGATGTAAGCGAGTTGCTCAAGGATCGTGCCGGAGACCTGCGTGCCTGTGTGGACTACATCAATACTCCCCTGTTCCAAGAGGGACTTAGCGCCCACCTCGAGGGGCTGAAGGAAAAGAAATAGCATCAAACTGATGCTGCCCAAAATGCTGCATTTATTGACACTTGTATTAAACTGTTACTCCCAAAACTTTTTTCCTGGTTCAACGCCTATGGAAGATTGCCAAGAGCCTCTGTCATCATTTCCATGAACGAATTGATTTCCAATATTTTGGCACGATGGCGGTCCACTTCCTTGCTGGAAAGAGAGAGTGTCTATAGCTTTTTGTTGTTTTTGAATATAGTTTCCACTTACTTGTTCAGCTGCTGGATCATCTTGTCAATGAACTCCTTGCTGCGAATGGCCATGCAATCCTCGCGCTCATCTACGCGCAAGGTGTGATTTGTCAACATTCCTTCGACCAGCTTCAGGACCTCCTCGCGATCGTCCACACACATTGTCAACTCTTTGGGAACGGACCCGAGTTCCTGACGAGCCACTTTCGTGGAAAGGAATTGCGTCACGATCTCCGTCATGTTGTCAGCAAAGTGGCCGCAGACATCGCGCAGCTGGAGGAAGAACACCTGAGCCTGTTCCACAAAGCTGGCCATCAGCTGGGAGATCTTTCGATGGAAGTTGAGCGTGGATTCCTGCGGAGTCAAAGAATATTAGTTTAAGGAATCATTCAATCTTCTGCTGCCCACCTCAACAGCCTCGTGCAAATGTAATTCCTGGGACATCAAGCTCTGCCACATCTCATTGAGGGCATCATCAAATTGTCCTTTGAGAGCGTCCACCTGGGAGTACTCTACTGACCCGTCTTCGCTCTCCTCCAGCTCTCTTATCTTCGAGCGTAACTCCTCGAAAATTCGCTCCTTGTATTGAAGAAACTCTTCGATCTGCGACTGGCCCAGGGACTGCAGCTCTTGCTGGCCTTCCTGCAGGTTGGCCTTAAAGTCCCGGATCTCCTCATCACGTTCTCCAAACCGCTCCAGGCCCAGCCTGTAGATATTCTGAGTCAACTGGTGGACATCTTTGGCATACTCCTCTGTCAGCTCTTGCGCCGGAGCCCCCACCAGCATCAGTAATCGCCCGTTCTCGTCGTCTCGCCACAAGGAATCGTACAGCTGCTGACCGTCTAGATGCTCCACAAAGCTGGAGGCCAGTCGCTCTGCTTCGGCTGCCTCCCTTGCATCCGTTTCAAGGGCCTGAATCTCGCGTTCCTGTTTGTCCTCGATTTCGCGTAATTCACGACTGTTGGAAAAAAGAGCTGGTGATCCGGATAAGGGAACGGATGAAGGACTCTCACCAGAAACGCTTCTGTGCGGCTTCCCGGGATCCCGCCTTGATGAATACGTATTCGTAGTAATTTAATTGAGGCAGAATGGCAGTCACATAGAGAGAAAGAGGGAAGTCTGGTTGCTGGGCAATGGGATTACCTTCCAGATTCAGGACTTTCAGGCTGTTTACAAAGCGCAGTCGCTCGATCTAGAGGGGAAGAGTGGATTTAAAGATGTCATCTGTTATACAGAGGTCTCACCCCATCCACCGAGTCGATTAGATTATTGCCAATGCTGAGAATGACCAGCTTTTTGAGGCTAAGGTTCTCAATTCTCCTGATCCGATTGCTGAACAACGAGAGGGTTTCCAGGTTAACCAGCGTCTCCAGGTTCTCAATTTTCGTGATGTAATTGAAGCTGAGGTTCAGCTCTTTGAGGGCCGTGAGCATTCCAATGTGCTCTATGACCTCGATCTTGTTGCAGTTGAGGCACAGCTTGGTGAGATTGGGCAGCATCCAAAGGTGGTCGATCCGCAGGAGATCTTCAAAGTAATCCTTAGATTAGACCCGCTCCAGAGCACTCTTGCGCACCCTCTCACTCTTGAACTCCAGCCGCATGGTTCGGATCCGCTCGTAGACCACTGGCTCCAGCTGATGCAGGCGACCCGACTCGCCCTTTTGTCCCTCCCCTAGGTAGGCGGTCTCGATCATCTGCCGATCAATGATGCCCGGCTCTGGGCAGTTGATCTCCTCTAGGAAGCCCCTCGCAGGCTCCTCACTCTCATCCACCGAACACTGGCTGACCGGCTCTTCCATTTTGCTTGACTATCGCTCAACATTTGCCAAGCGGTGTCGCCGAGCAGCGTCGAGTCCTTTCCATATCAAGGTTATGGTTGCTGGGGCAACCGAAAACAACAAAGCCCTGCCTAGTAACCGCCTGGGTCGCCACCCTATCGCTGAATCTTGGAACAGGTGCAAGGGGTCCGGTTCTTGTCTCTCCGATGCGGCCGGCTCTCTGTTGCGATTGATTCCACTCGTAGACCTTCGTGCGTTCGGCTCTCTGGGGGTGCAGTGGAGGCGAGGGATAGTCTAGTTAGGGTTGCGGTTTGTCGGGTTGTTGTGGATATCGGCTCTGGCAGTTGTTAATGTTTGCTTCTAAAATAAACTCCTGTTCGCGAAGGAAACCCACATAAGGCGAAACTCGAGAAAACTCCATTTAGTTCGTCCGAATCGAATCAGACAGAGATCAAAGGGAGAAAAGTGGCTGAGGTACGACTAGGGAATAGGGAAGCGAAGTCCTTCTTCGCATTGGATTACATACCACCTAAATAGCAGACCCCATTGACCGAAAAGCAATCGATAAAGTGACCCCCGAACTTTTCAGTTTGTTTATTTGTTTGCACACAGTGCGAAAAGTCGCATATCGGATATAGCACTCCTTCAATCCAACCACCCCCGAGATGTGCGTGTCCCATATGCGAATCTAATAAATTAGTTAAATTTTAATGGGTTCAAGGCTTCGCTGCGGGCAGCCCAGCGTGTGGACAACTAAAGCCACACCAAAACGTGACTCAAATCGCCCTGAGACTCCCCCTTCCCAAAACGTAAGTCAAAACAAATCTAATATACCCCTTCACTCTTCGAGTACCGGGTATAACAATCATACACACTAGAACGTACATTTGTATGTATCTAGGAGCTACCATACGTACATATGTTTGTATCTGTGTGGGCAATGCAGGGAAAGGTTCGGATACTCTTACAATGAATAAATTACCACCAACTCAAGGAACTAAATTCGCCGTGACCAATCTATATTTATATTCCCAAGTCCCAATCTCCCAAGTCCAAAGGAAAACCATCTTCCATTGGCCATGGCTCCAGATATTCAAACAATGAGGAGTGCTAAAATTCTTAGCTTCATCTTTAGATTGTGAAGGAGCTACGTTCTCCCCCAATTGGATATTCTTTAAAAATTCCCCGTCTCTAATTGAATTGATAAAAGTTGCCTTGATAAAAGTTAAGTTGTGTTTCATCTGAATCTTTTCTACAATTTTCTCGTCACTATTTAAATTGGCAACACACTCCATAATAGTGCCAGCTTATGGATTCCCAATTATGTCCGTTATTTACATAAGCTACCCTTTTGGGGAACCATTTAACCTAATCGATAAAACGACCCCTTTTGAATTTTTAAGTTTTTTTCACATATGCAGGACTAATGGTATATTGAAATTAATTTTGATTGATTACTGATCGAATTGGGAATGAAGGAATACTATGGATTAGCTTCTGTGATGTCATTACAAATTTGACTAAGGAAGCGATTAGTGATCATCTATAAATTCATAGTAGTAGGCGGTCTCGAGTCATTCAAAAACTTAAGATTAAGCTAAAGATTCATTGTGGCACAACTCAATGGAAGGAATACCTATCAATCCAATTCATTGAGTTCTTGTGTGATATATTTTGGATTCTATAATGTTCAGGGGTCACAGTAACGGTTGACTTTTGCTGTAATGTGGTACTAATTAAAACACCGGACCGATTGGATACCGATTATATCCAAATGTTAAAAAGGCATTGCCAATTCGATTATGGAAGGGAATTTAAATATTCTATAAAATGCACAGAAATATGGGGATCCAACTCATTTCGAAACGGAAGATGAAGATAAAGGTTATTCTACTCCCCATTGTTTCCAATGCATGGACTGGACGATATTCCTTTGGAATGGCCAGAAATTAGATGACATTTATCCTTGGGAGATAAAATGTAGATATGGTGTTATCCTTTCCAAAATAAACAGAACATTTAAAGACGGTTTTTAGGGTATTGTTAACACAGGTGTTTCTAAATGGTCTTTTGGTTCTAATCTTATGTGTTCCTGATTGTTGTTGGATCCGCAATGCTATGATAACTTCTAATCAGCTGTGAATATGTCAGGATTTTTGTTGATCGACAGTAATTGTCTTCCATTATCTGCGACTATTAATTTGTGTGTACTTTCCTTTGGACGTCGAACTAGTTTTAATTACAGAACCGTCGACAATGACTAGTCACCGCCCTATATCCTATCTTCATCCTGTCCCATTCACGTATGACGGTATCTGTGACCTTGACGGAGAGTTATTTTTCGGTTAAATCAAATGAAATTCGGTCAAGCTTATCGGCTGGGTGCCTCTGGATCAATATATTGATTCAAATTGGATAGGTGGCATCCGAGAATCGGGCACACACGTTCGGCCAACGGGGTCATGGCCGATTCGATTCGATTACATTTTTAGTGCATGTCATTTAATTGAAACTCTGAGATTCGTTTGAGGCTTTCCCGTGTGGCTAGAGGTGTATAAATAATAAAAAAGCCTTTCTTGCTTGCCTATAAATTAAACTCATTATTTTGTTTATTTCTTTGTGCAGGTGCATCTAGAGACTATGTGAAGAACTGAAGAGTGCCATACTATTGTAATAAGCATGAACCGATATATAACGCTGAGCCAACTGGGGGACGGCACGTACGGCACCGTCGTACTCGGCCAGCGCAAAGACACCGGTGAGAAAGTGGCCATAAAGCGGATGAAGCGAAAGTACTACTCCTGGGAGGAGGCGATGAACCTGCGGGAAGTTAAGGTGGGTTTTAAACAAGTACTAGAGTTCTTTTCCTTCTGAATGAGCGCCTCCCATTTGCAGTCCCTAAAGAAACTGTCGCATCCGAACATCGTCAAGCTCAAGGAGGTGATCAGGGAGAACGACACCCTTTACTTTGTATTCGAGTACATGAAGGAGAATCTCTACCAAATGATCAAGGATCGGGATACCCACCTCCCCGAGCCAGAGCTGAAGAGCATTCTCTTCCAGGTGAACCGACAGAAAGCAATCAGATCTTTTGCCATTTCTAACCCATCTCCTGTTTAGGTCCTCACTGGCCTGGCCTTCATGCATCGTCATGGCTTCTTCCATCGAGATCTCAAGCCGGAAAATCTCCTCTGTTCCGGACCGGAGCTGATAAAAATAGCTGACTTCGGCTTGGCAAGGGAGATTAGGTCGAGGCCGCCGTTCACGGACTATGTGTCGACGCGGTGGTATCGAGCGCCAGAGGTGCTGTTGCACTCCACCAATTATGGCAGCACCATCGACTTGTGGGCAATGGGCTGCATCATGGCCGAGCTGTACACGTTCCGACCGCTCTTTCCGGGCAGCAGCGAGGTGGACCAGCTGTTCAAGATCTGCTCCGTGCTGGGCACGCCAGCGAAAGTGAGTGCACCTCATGACCACATCAGAACAATATAATCAGGAAATATGTTATTGTTATTGCAGGGGGACTGGCCGGATGGTTACCGATTGGCGTCCATGATCCACTTCCGCTATCCAGATTGCATCAAAGTGCCACTAAGCAGCGTGGTTAGCCGCTGCAGCCAAAATGGACTCGATCTGCTCGAGGATATGCTCGCCTATGATCCCGACAAGCGTCCCACGGCCCAGCAGAGCCTCAAGTATCCTTACTTTCACGCCCTCAAGCGGATCTCCCCCACGGCGGCCACCAAGGCGAATGTCCGCCTCAGCTCCAAGTATGCGGCGGCTACTTCTGGCCAGCTGCTGCTACCTCAGACCCAAACTGTGTCAAACCACGTGCTTCCGGTGCAGGAGAAGCTCCAGGCTGTCACCGAACTCATCCACCAGGGCAACAACAACATGAACAATATGAAAAACATGAACAACAACAACAGCAACCTAAGCAATGGCAAGGGTCTGTCAAAGAACGCGAGCATGCCGAAAAAGTACCAGCCGAAGCTGAGCTTCCTAACCAGCAACGACATGGGCATGCCTGTTGCTGGTGGAGGATCGATCCCGCACGCCCTGGCAGACTCTTCCAGCCTGGTCGGACCCACAGGAGATCAGGGCCAGCCACAGCATCAACATCAGCCACAGAACGGAGGTGAATCCATAAACGACATCTACTTGAATCGCAACATTGCACAGCTCTTTGGATTGCCAGCAGCAGCAGGATCTCAGCAGCAGCTGTACCACCCGAATGTTTCCTTCAGCAGCACCATGTCCCGCAATGCCGGAGCCATCTATGTGAATGGAAGCCAGTTAAGCTACGACACGGCCAACAAAAATGCAAAAAACAATGCCAAGCTCATTGTTGGCGCAGCTGCCACCAACGGCGGCTACTACGTACCTGCGACACGAAACTCCCTCCTTGTCCCCGATGCCAAGGTCTACAACGTGTTTTCCAAGGTGAGCGCCAGCCTGGCCCCGCCCAGTAAAATCGTGCGACAGCCACAGCAACAGCAGCAGCATCAGCATCAACATCAACATGACTCCTATGAAGCGTCGTCAATGTTGGGTGGGGGAGTACTCAATGGAGCCGCCATTCGGTTGTCCGCGCGATCCCGTCCGCCCCGCCAAGAGTCCACGCTGAGGTCCGATGATCTAGACCAGATACTCGGGTAAGTTGTTTGTGTATGCACACTGTTTGTGGGCACTGTTTTGTAAAGCATTCTTATCTATTGTTCGCTGCACTTGAGATTCATTTCGTTCCCTCACCATGTGACTTTGTCTTTGTGTTTCGTTCAGCTCCAAGCTGAAAACCTCCGCCAAACGCCAGCGCAATGCCAAGACCAACATGCTGCTGGAGGACCTGTTTGGCCAACTGTCGATGGACTCCGACAGTGACGGCAAGTACCCGCACACGGTGCCGCCCACGCAGCAGGCTAAGAGTGGTGCCCATCGAGAGCGCGACCTCTTCGGCGAGAGCTTCCTGAGGCCCGGCATCCGGAAAAAAAACACCCAAAGCAGCCTGGAGGTGAACAACGGCAGTCACGCGGACTCGCTGTAAGTAGGAGGCGAAGGAGGAGGCTCCCTGGCCTGCATGCTCTTGTAGATCTTGCTTCCATGCTTGTTTAAATCCTAATCCTCATGATCATGCTCTGTCATCCATGTTTTGCTCACTATACTCGTGCTCTTTCTATACATTGTGCTCTGTGTCTTTCTCCATTTCTCCTTTTCTCTCTCTCTCTCTCTCTCGGTGTGTTTCTCTGTCATCGTTTTGTGTCTTTTCATTTGCTTGTCATTGAACATTTTGTGTGGGTTCACCAAGTGATAACTCCTCCTCGTCCTCCCCCTCAATTGATGAAGAATGTCGCTTTTGGCCCATAAGGTAAAAACAACATTCGACGCCAAGTTGTACATACATTTGAGTAGAAGTATCTAGAAATAGTATCACTATATCATATCATCTGTACGATTAACGTAGTCACAACTTATTATTTGCCTAAACTATTGTCCCGATTATTGGCTTACAATTTTATTTCTGTATGGAACACGAATGTTCCCATTCGTATGTTTGAAAGAAGTACTTCGTGTAGAGATCCCTTACTGACTCCGTAATATTACAAGTTCATCCACACTGTTTCAGAGCACAAAACACACAGAAGCAGAAGCCAGCAGAAGGAACAGGTGCCTCAGCATTCCCCTGGGATGAGACCAACAAGACGGAAGATGAGAAGCTGACCGCCTGGATGGTGGCCGAGAATGGTAACTTGAATTTGGGTAATCAGCAAGCGTAGAAGTTGAGTGCACTCCAATCAATCCAAATCAAGTAGTCGGTTAGTAACTGAAAATTCGGGGCAGCACTACATCACAATCCACAATTCATTGAGCCATTGGGATGCATGGCGTTCGATCAGGTATTTATATTATCCCATTATCATATTCCCAGGATCGCTGCTGGAGAATAAATTCTGAGGAGATCATCGCAAAGTGCCGTTGTACCTGAAACAGAATGGAATGAATACGTGTTTTTGAACTGAATCTAAATGCAAATCGTCAAATCATCGAATTACCAAACTATCAATGCATCGAATCCAATTAGCGTGTAAAGTTAGGGTTAATCTTGTTAATGCTGTGATACAGAGTAAGCTAAATATTGATCTATGAGCGTAAGTTGTACTTTAATCTATGCTAATATAATCCGAGTGAGTTTTGAACATATCGATTATTGCTGATTCCCCCTTTTGCACAGATACTCGGAGAGCTGAAGCTGGAACTGGAGATGGAACAAGTGCAAGGGATTCGGTTTCATTTCCCTAATGCGATTGCACCAAGTGTTGGTGCTCGTTGCATAAGCCCCAACCATTGCACTGTTTGCGGGGGATTCAATTTCATAACTTGGCCACTGCGACAATGGGCCATGGGCTCTGCATATAAAAGCTGGTCGAGACAAGCCCTTAGTCATCAGTCGATTGAGTACGTTCCACCCAAAGCTACAGCCCCATCTCCAGCTCCAGCATGAGTGCCCGGGTAAGCGCCAGACACTATGGAAGTCTATCCACAGTCTAAAGCAAACCTTGAGTAGTCTTCCAGCATTGGCCTTTGCCTGATCCTGTGTGCATTTGCTGCTGTTCAGGCTGCCATCATAGCCAGCCACCCCGATGAGCTGATTTCAAGCCCAGCTCAGTATGAGTTTCATTATGCTGTCCATGACAGCGTCACTGGGGATATCAAGGACCAATTCGAGCATCGGCGTGGCGAGTATGTAACGGGTCGTTACTCCCTCATTGAGCCCGATGGCCATCGCCGCATTGTAGACTACACCTCCGACCCGCTGTTCGGTTTCAATGCGCAAGTTCGTCGTGAGCCGATTGCCAGCATCCCCCGCTACTGAACAGAGACCGAAAAGGGAAATTTTCAGTTGACAGGACTCTTGACTTGCTAATTTAGTCAGAAACTACCATATATCATATTAAATGTACTATATTTGTAGAATATGTCCACAGGTTGTTTTTAGAAAAGTGTTTATCTGATCGAGATTGTTTTCTAAAAATGCATTTATTGCCTTCTATTTACACCTAATATGTACAATATTACGCAGATAAGATAGGACCCCGTTTTTACCGATTTGAGGCGCTATCGGTAAATGAGAGGCGAAGAGTCTTAGTGGAAAAGTCGTCGAAGAGGAAGCAAAATAGACGCATAGGGCATGTGTAGAATGTAGATACGATACGATAAGAGGTGTTGTGTCAGGTAAACCATAGTTCGGCTAAAGTTCAGATACAGATGCGGATGCGGGTGCGGATGGGTTGTCGTCGTCGATGCGATGAAATCAGTGTTTGATATCTCTCTCTCTCCAGCTCTTCGACTTAGTGGTACAAGCCGAGCGGCAGTTTGGGGGCGGCGAGCAGTTTTGGGGCCGCATAGGCCAGGGGTAGAGGCGACAGGACCTTGGCAATGGGAGCAGCTTTGATCACCTTATGGCCTAGAGGATCCCGGCGGACGACAGCATTGAAACCATTGTGGGCATCCGAGGTGTAGTCCACGGTTCGCAGGTATCCATCGGCATCGACCAGTGTGTATTGGCCCTGGACTTGATCTCCCTTGCGGGACTCCGTCTGGCTCTTGATGTCGCCGGTGTGCTCGTCGTGCACCGAGTAGGCAAAGTCATAGTGGGCGGGCGCCTCGACCTCGACAGCCTTGACAAGACCCGGAGAGTGGTAGATTGGGCTCAGTGGCAGCTCGATGGCGGCGGCAGCGCCTACACCCAGAATGAAGAGAGACAAAAGCTGCAAGGGAACGCATCGAGAACGGTAGTTAGCGGAGATTCCCCTTCTACGATTGTCTCTAATATTTTTCACTTACAGCAAACATTTTGGCTTGGAATTTGTTTGGATTCGGATTGTGGTGGCTTGGTAGTTGGCTTTACTTGGGGCTCCTGCACTGAACTATGTCTCTCAAGTGTCGCGTTCGCAACTTTTATATGGCTAGTCGAGTCAAAGCTCTCTGGCCCCACCTCCATTCCAAATCCAAGCCCAAACACACGCAGCATGCACCGCAAACCGGAATCCGGCTAATGCAAAATTTTTATAATTTTTTAATTTTATTTTTTGGCAAATTTTTTACTGTGGTAATAAAACATTCACACTGCTTTGCTCAAGTTTGTGGCAACAATGTAGGCAAAGCTCAGCTCTTGTTTCTGAATTCTCAATCGGGTCCTATGTGACCCATACGCCACAGTCTGACAATGGAACCCAGCATACCGTTCATGGTCAAAGGCAAGCGAAAGTTAGCTGATATCAGAGAAACAATTAATCCAACATGATAGGTTTTAGTGGATATTCGTGTGTTCAAATATCATATTTTAGGTCTTTGATAGAGGTCATAAGAAAGGAATGATTGACCACATGTGGTAAGTATACTTAAGAGACCAATCTATACTTTTCTTATCTTATATCTATTAGGATCAGTTTGCTGACAAGTTAGCTGACATACTGAATGGCTGAATGGGAGGGAGGGGTATAAGCTTATTGCCGTCACAACAAACAAATTGCACGTTGACATTCGCAGATCATTTGATCGACAAACCTGAGAAATGTCGTAAAGAGCTTTGCCGATTTTCCACTTAATTAATTGATCAAATTGCAACATCCGCCTGCGTGCCGTGCCCCCCAAAACCTCTGATCTGGCCAGATCTGGGTCTGGTCAGGTGGCAGTGCTGTCGCCTTCGCCTTTCACGCATGCTCCGCACACAAATCAATGCGAAAAAGGTAGGCAAAGTAAAGGCTCCAAACCAAAGCAAACACCAAACAAGTTGCTAAATTCGATATGAAGTAATATGCGCTGGAGTAGAGTGGGGTCAGGTGAAGTTGAGTGGGGTGGAGCTGACAGGCGGTGCGGTGCGTACGAGTATGTATTCGTATTCGTATCTTGCGCCACATTCATTTAGAACAGATTCCGATTTCATTGCGAGTGGTTGTGGGCCAATTTTTGTAGTCGCCACCGCCTGCTCACGCACTCGGACAGCTCCACTTGTCCTCCCCTTCTCCCCAGGACCCCTAACACCCTTCTCCATCATCCGCAGGCGTGCCTGCTGTCGCCCGCTGTCCAGCGTCGCCCAACCCATTCAGCAACAAGACATATAAATAATAAGTTTTGTCTACTTAGCGACATGTACACACGAGTAGATCGTGTCCGATAGAAGTTCGACGAGAGCATTTGATTAGGAAAGGGAAGCAGTTTCTGCCCGATGATTGTACACTACCGTCAGATCGGGAGACCAATAGGGGAGAAAATGAAATGTTGGGCAAAATATATTTAATGCTTTAGAAGACTATGTCGAATCGAGGATTTTCTGCAGATCACAGAAAGCCGTCGCAGCTGAAATGTACAACATCCAACAAAAAAACCAGCTACCTTCTGTTGATTTGTGCTCGCCTGGTATCCAAATTTGAAATTTCTTCGTTTGCGCCTATTGACGCCACATTTAACTCGCATTTTTCAAATGGCTATATCTCGGCTATTAATGGGCCGATCTGAGGGTGGTATGTCTTTTCGTACCATCACTGAAATTGCTAAAAATCGTCACTGCTCGGATGTCCATTTTTCTGGTGCCGAGCGGTTGGCAGGAATCTCTCGGTTACGAAAAGACATGCCACGCCCCGATCGGCCCATAAATAACCGTGATATAGCGAAAGGAAAATACCAGGATTTATTTCAAAGCGCTTTGTCTCGGCCAAACAGGGTCAGATCGGCGCAGGACCTACTTTTCCAGGATCGCAAGGATAGAGACTGTCGATTGGCACCAAGAAAAAGGACATCCGAGCCATCGCGTTTTTCGCCAAAAATCATGATGGTACCATCACTGAAATTGCCGAAAATCGTCACGGCTCGGATGTCCTTTTTTTCTGGTGGCAAACGCTTGGCAGGACTCTCCCGGTCACGAAAAGACATGCCACGCCCAGATCGGCCCATTAATAGCCGAGATACATCACTGAAATTGCCGAAAATCGTCACGGCTCGGATGTCCTTTTTTCTGGTGGCAAACGCTTGGCAGGACTCTCCCGATCACGACAGGACATGCCACGCCCCGATCGGCCCATTAATAGCCGAGATATAGGCTAGGGCAAATAGGCCCAGATCGTGATGGTCCAGAACGGCTGTTGCAATAAAATATTACGCATTTCTAAAATTTTTATTATCCATTTCAATTGCGGTATGTTTTTTGTTTGTTTGAAATATCAAAAATTGCAAATAGATACATATTCACTGATTTGTTTAGATTTTCTTAAATTTTTAGATGTGTTAACAATACGACGCACTACACTTAATCATTCGTCCCCATATGAATTGTATATGTAAAAAATTTAAGGAAATCGCTAGCACATTGCACTATGTAGAGATGTATAATAAATATTTTCATATTAATTGGCAATTTCGAAAAATGTCAAACTGGCAATTTGCTTGTACTTTAAACCATCAATTCGTCATTAAAAATGCAATAATAATAATAAACACAATAAGAACAATAAAAACGGCTAAATGGTTTTAAGCGCAGACAAATTGCCCGTAAGGTAAACAAAAAAGCAAAAGCTGTTAACAAGAATTTATGCCACGGTCCTCTGTTGACGACTTGCCACAAAAGGCTCATTGTCTGAGGGAGAATGACAGCTTGGGCCTGGAATTGTTTTTGCCTAAAATTACTTTTTGCTCCTCTTTGACGCGTTTTTCCTGTTCTTTGCGCATGCGTTGGCGTTCCTCATCCATCAAACGCTGTTCTTCAATTATTGCTAAGCGTTCCTCGGCCTAAAATCAAGACAGAAAAGCATTAAAACAACTTTTTTAAGCAAAATATTACAGACCGATGTTCTATAAGCTTTAATATCTTACCAATTTTCTTTGAGCATCTTCTATTTTACGATTATTTTCGGCCAAAATTTCTTCAAGCTCTTCGCGTTTTTGCTTTTCATCCTCCTATAAAACCCAAACAAAATGTCGTATTAATAAAGCATGCCTAATCGTTTAACCACAGCTTAGAACTATGAAATAGAAACAGTTTCTTGACATCAGCGATGTGATGCAAGCTGTGCGAGAGTTGGACGCACAGAAGTTTGTGGTTGCAGTTTTTTTTTTTGCTTGATGGGCTGCAAATGCAGTTAAATCTATATTTATGTTTAACAATAAGTTACAAAGAAAATTTTGGTGAAAGTAAAAACATTTAGTAGTGTCTAATAAGAATGTTTTAAGTAAGATTTTCTTTTAGTTTATTACATTATAATAGCACACAACATAAACAAATGTACTAGTATTTCTAAATTGTTGGTCATTTCACTTATTTTTTGTTTTTTTTTTGTTTTGTTGCTACTTACTATTTAAATGGGTCATTATTCCAGTATAATGGCTAAATTTGTTTGGTAATTTTTTAGACTTTTAGGATACTTTTTTTTGCTAATTCCATACACATTTTGTAAAAATAAAAAGCTTCAAAAACAAACATGAAAATCGCAAACTGGGTACGAAAATGGGGAAAAACGGCAGTATCCGGCTTAACAAAATATTACAGACCGATGTTCTATTAAACTAAAACCTTGGCGAGTGAGTTTTAAACTATCTTCAGTCTTCTTGGTAGTCGATCACATATTGTTTAGCTATGTACGTTATAGCTTGTACCGTTATAGTTGATTGCTTATCACACCGTCCACATAGTATCGTTTCCTTAGGACACTCACCCGTCTTTGGTATTTGTTTTTCAAGCAGCGTACAGATGGAACTAATTAGTCGGCAGGCTCGAAGCCCGCCCCCACAACTAGACCACCTAACTATCGCAACTAACTTAAAGACTGCAAGACTGTACGTGAACCTGGGGTTTTGAGAGAAGAGTAGAGGAGTGCGTGAGCAACCTTTGCTTATCTGTCCTTCCATGGACCAAGGGCTTCACAGCAGGCTTGCTTTAATTCCGGCACGGGGCTCTGTGTGATTTGCTGGTATTTCTGTGTATTTTTTGCGCACTTTTTGTATTTTGTTTTGCATGAATTATGCACTTACTCGTACATACAACAAGAGTTTCACGCTGAATACGGTCTACAAAAAGCGTAGTATGCGCCCAATAATAACAACGGGTTACAAAAACCAATACCAAAATAAAATTGTAAATAATATGTACGTAAGAACAGACAAAAGATGAAGCTAAGAGCAATATATGCAATATTTTTTTGGGCATCAAAACTGTGACACATGCGACACTTGGCAATGTCGTTATTTTGGCTTTTTTGGTAGGAAAAATAAAAATTACAAAATTATTGGCAAGAAGATAGATGCGAAACCTGCCGCGGCGTTCCCAGGGGCTCAGTGGGGCTGTGTGCAGGCGTGTGGCGATAGAGGCGAGCTGAAAAATGCCAGGTTAGTGATGCAATAGGTGGTGGAGTGTTAGCCATGTCTACACCTTTAAACGGTTAATTATGGGGTGGTTCATGGGTTATGCAAATTAATTAAATGAAGAAATGGGATGGGGGTTTGGGAATATTTTACAGATGCAATACACGCGCACACTGAGCCGATGCTGAAAACGCCGCTAGAGCGATTTCTGGTGGCATTGTGAAGACGACTGTTTTTAACTGCTGTTTAATTTTGTTCATGTTTTCGGTTGTTGTTTTGTGTGTAGTTTTCTGACAGTGATAGCAGCAGTCGTCCAGCGAAATCTGATTACAAGCACCTACCTCGCGACGGCGTTCTTCTTCGCGTATCTGCTCGCGCCGTCTCTCCAGTTCCAGCATCATTTCCCGCTCCATTTCAGCCTTGGCGGTCTCGACGCGACGGTTAACCTCTTGTTCAATCTCATCGCGCCGCTTTTCTAGCTCCTCCTCAACACGCTTCTTAACCAGCATCTCAATACGTTTCGCTGCTTCCTCCTCGACAGTTTTTTGCTCAGCCTCTTTTTGTCGACGCTGCCGCTCCATTTCCGCCAGACGCTCTACCTGCAACTGATTTTGCTGCAAAAGAATTTTGATAGATTCCGTTTAATTCCCATTATAACAAACACCACTTACCTCGTCCAGCTTCTTGAAGCGGCTGCGCTTGTGTCTCTCATGGTCCGAGTATTGACTATCACCGCTCGATGAACTGGACCGTTTTCGAGCCTTTAATATAGACGGTGAACTGCGATATTCTGTGTGTCTGTCGCTTCGATGCCTGTCTCGTTCTCGGTCACGCCTGCCATGGTGGTTCACCTCTGTTGATTTATCTCTGCCAGTTCTCGTGCTGCTGCGCTCGTGGTCGTGGTCCCGATCCCGATTGTGAGACTTACTGCGTTTCTTGTGTTTGCTTTTGTGATGCCGGCGCTTTCCCGATGTGCTTGGGGTGCGTGAACGGGAACCCATAGTGAAATAATTACAATTATTTCTATCACTAGCTTCTAATTAAGCTGCTTTCAGCTCACACAACAAAACAATCTATAAATTTATACAATTTTCACAATGCTCGAAAACAGTGCTGCTAACGTTGCAATAATTCATTTTTCTGACACCTTTACAGCACTTCTTTTTTCCTGGTATTTTTAACATTATTTTTTTTAATTAGTGCTGTGCAACTTGCAACACTATGTTTATTCTGTTCACCCTAATGTTTTTATAATCTATTAATTTTAATTTTTTTTTTAATATCAAAATTATATAACATTTATCTCACAAAATATTAATTAGTTGGTAAATACTGTTGACTGGCTGAAGCCTAGTACTCAGACGAGCAAAAATTTTGCCGGCAAAATTTGCAATATAAAAATACTAGCGGCCGAGTGTGACCAGGTGTGCATGCCCTACGGTTACACTGTGTACAAATAAAATCAGTTAAAAATTTAAATTTTGTATCAAAGCAAGCAGAAATGTTTTATTTGTGGGCGCTGTGGCGCTGAAGGACGACAATGCACGGCTAATGTACCGCAATATTGTATAAATGCATTTTCGCGGAACAGAAATGCAATCAACTACTTTTTATTCCCTATTTATCACCTAAATTTCATCCCTGAACGATTTCCAAGCTTTTCTGCACGTATCACCTGGAATACATACCTATGAACATTCACTTACATTTTATAATTACTTGAAATTGTACTCTCTATTCATCACTGCAGCCACAGACACCCATGCGCCTCTTATTGCGTTTGCATCAAATTGCTTTTTATTCGCCAAATTACATAGCAAATGCATCTGCTCGATTTCTTTTAATAACAATAAAATCTCCTCGTCGCTAAACTACCCCAATCTCTTTATATTTTGCTTTTTGAACTCCATAGCCTTGTGTTTACGTTTCGATTTCGATTATAATCACACACATATGCACGCACACCACTTCATTTATTTCACCGGCCAAATAAATTTGTCGTGCCTGGCGGAATACCACAAATACCATTAAATACTTTTCCAGCATATATCGGCAATTATTTTGCTCGTGCTGAGTACCGCCAAAATAATGACCCTAGAGGAATAATTTTGCCGGCAAAATATTTGTATCGGTTTCATACGAATATCAGCCCTGATTCCTTCCGATAACATTTTTTGCTCGTCTGAGTACTAGGCTTGAGTGCTGGAAAGTTTCATCAGGTAAAAAGATACGATATGTGGAACGGATTCTAGTGCTGTAAAGGGTTATCGGTTACAACAGAGTGCTCGATATGCACGTTTTTTGGTAAATTCATTACATTACATAAAGAATACTTAAATTAAGAACACGATGTACGCATTACTTCGCCGCTTTGCGGGCCCTGCCTCTACCACCTCAAAAAAACTGAGATGTTTCTCTTTCTTCACGCCGAGGGATGTGGTGCGAGACACTGCCGATGAGGCCGGCACGCTGCTCACACGCTTTGCCAAACACATCGCTCTGGAGCGGTACAAGGATAAAGAGCATGTGCTGCCTCCGACGACAGTGCGGTATGCCGACTATTTTCCAATCACAGACGGTCGCTACTTCCAGCGATCTGTGGAGAAGACGGATGCTTCACAACTGCCAGCCCTGATCATTCTAGCTTCCAGCTATCGTTCAAATGCAGCACTTCCAATGTATGTAACCGCTCTTAACACATTGGATGCACATGCTGTGGCACAGCTCGCCAAGATGGACACCTCAACAGTGCTTGAAACGCTGTATTCATTCCTTTTCCTCATACCAAACTGGCTGAAAAGAACGGATTTTCATCAGAAAGCAATGCGCCGGCTGGCTAAAGAGGATTTCCATAACAATAAAGAGCGATTTCTTCAAGTTTGCTTTTACATGGGTCTGCAGAAGAAGCAGACAACATCAAACGATTTTCATGTGATTCTGGAGGAGCACCTTCCAAAGCATCTGCCAGCCCTAACTGAACTGGATCTCGCTCTGATTAGCAATGCCGCCTACAAGACGTCTACTGCGATTACCGGCAGTGCAAAAGAGGCTTATGACACTACTCTGGCTAATGCCGTTTTGGGTTTGAAGCTCACACCAGACAGCTCTGCTCTGTTAATCTCTTTCATCAAGGCCATGCGGCTGCAGCGTGTGCGCGACGAGCGAGTGTGCAATCATTTGCAGCAAATTTGCTTGGATTCTGCTCAAATTACTCAGATTGAACCCAGAGGATTGGGACACATATTTGCATTCTTTGCCGAACAACTTTGGGACCAAGAAGAATGTCTGGCCGTCGTAGTGGAGCGGCTAATGAGCTTTCTCAAGCCTGGAGATCTGAGAGCCAAAGATTTAGCCACATTTCTGTGGTCTAGCGCTCAACTCAATTGTCAATTATCTGCTGCGCAGCTCAGGCAGCTCGAGCTGGCTGCCCTTCGAAAACTCGATCATGGAGAGTATAATTTTTACCCAGACAACCTGGTAGATACCTGCTTATCCCTGTACACGTTGGGACATTACTCAAAGGATTTGATAGACGCCGCTGAAGAACTGAAGGCTACGCAACATCGCCAGAAAGCTCAACCCAAGGTGGACAGCCGCTTAACAGTCCTGCGTTCAGCTGTGGCCATCGAAAATCCATCATTGGCAAAATTGAAAACCGAACAGGTCTTCAAGGAGTTTACCCGGGCTCCTGGATACTTGCTAAGGGAACGGACGGATTTTACCAAGTATTCCGAGCAGTTAGGTCTAGATGCTGAGGTGGAGGGCGTTGATCTAGTCTGCCCCATCAGTGGCATCAATATCCCCAGCTTGCGTGTGCAGACAATGGGCGACCAGGCGAGAGTCTACTTCGTGGAGCTACTCACGCCACAACAAACTTTAAGGTTTAGCAAAAAGCCCACGTCTTTAATGCGCCTAAAGCAGCGGCTCTTGGAATCCTTAGGTCAAAAAGTTGTTTTGGTAAGTCAATATCACACTGATCAGAACCCAGCGAATGAACTAACTGTTATTTTTTATAGCTACACTCAGGAAATATGGCGACCAATGCCAAGGAACTTCAAAAGCTTCTACAGCCAGAGGTTGAGAGGATAGAAGATACTGAGGTCGTCCAAGGCCGAAGCAACCAAATTGTGTGATATTGAGGCTGATATTAAAGGCTTCATAGGCTAGTTACAGATTGTAGATTTATTTAACAATGTTTTATGTACGTGTAAATATTATTTAAATATTAATAGCACTAAACGTAATGTTCAACAATAATGTATAATACAAGGAATGCGTTATGGTAACTGCACGCTCCTTCGCGCTCATCGGATGGATTTAATCTTGGCCTTGAGCACGACATAGGAAACGAACCTAAATATGAGAATCATGGCACTCAGCGCAATAACGTCATTCCAGAACTGATCACCAGACATCGTAATCTCCTCCAGAAACTTCTTTGGATACCTTGAAGGTATACGGCGGCACAGAAGACAAATTAGGCCCCAGATTTTCAATCGAAAATGGTTGCTATTTACCTGTAGTGGCAATATGGTGCCTCATTGCACTCCAGAACTCCCCGATCTAGTCCGTATATGGCAGATATGAAGCCCTCCAGCCCATATCTCAAATAGGATATGTGACTGCCCCATCGCAAGTAGCTGGGGAGGTCACGCAACGTCACTCCAAAGCCAGCAAACATCATCATGGGAATGGTGAGCACGGGCGCCAAAAATGTCCCATTCACCACATCGAACCAGGCACCTATCATCAAGCCAAAACTGTGGCCTACAAAGACTGTCAGCAAACTAATGGCAAAGAACATCCAAAAGCGAACCCACTCCATGGGTTGGTAGCTCCACAGATAAACGATTGAGGTGAAGAGGAAACAACTGATGATCTTCAATAGAAATGATAGTTGGAATTTGCAACGGTACTTTAGAATAGTCCGATAAGGTACGCACCGATATGGGAAGATCCACGAGGGTCATGGCAGTATAGTAGGCTTTCATGGAGTACCAGCGGTTGAAATGTTCCTTTATCAGAATGGACATCTCAATAGGGACTGTTATTAGCAGTATAGTGCAGTTCAAAAGAGGAAACTATTAATTTGTACCCTACACCGATTATAAAAGCGTAAATATGTACTTACAGGTCAGAACTGTTAACATCATCGTGGTCATGGAGTGGTGCATCAATATGGCAAACAGTAAATTGTAATTATCCAAGACCCGCGATCCCTCGCGACCCGTGTGATCGTACATGGCTCCGAACAGCAGAGCCACAGCTATATTGACTCCGATGCGGAGATGTGTCATGGTCGTATCCCGCCGCGCCTTGATGTAGCCTCTCCGCAGCAACACCGAGCACTGGTTCGCGTAGCTGGTGTCCTCTAGTGAGTCGCTCTTGGTACGCTTGGGAATGGGATACTTTCGCATCAAGGCTTCGGAGCGCAGCACCGCACTAGCATTGTTAAACCATGTCAGACAGCTTCCGTTCTCCGTGGCACTTTTGAGTGTGTCTATCTTGTCATAGCCGTACTCTCCGCAGGCCAGTTCGATGACTAATGAAGAAGAAGTAGGGATAAGGATAACAAAAATGTGTCTTTAAGAGGGGTTCTTCTATTCACTTACTGTAATCCGCCGGGTTGTGGTACATGGGGCAAGGCAGATCCACGGCTTGGAGGAAAGGCACCAACTTCTCTGTACCACCCTGGTAGACGCAGTTGCCTGCCGACAAAACGTAGACCTGATCGAATATCTGGAATAGCTTGGCGGTGGGCTGGTGGATGGTGCATATAATGGTGCGGCCCTGGGTTGTAAGCTTCTTGAGCAACTCGAGGACCTTGGTGCAGGAGCTGCTGTCCAAGCCACTGAAATTGGGTGAGAAATAGATCAACGACTAGCTTGGAGTGGCAAAGAGAGGGAGTCCTACGTGGTGGGCTCGTCTAGAAACATGACTGTGGGATTGTTGATCAGCTCCATTGCAATGGATAGCCTCTTCTTCTGACCACCTGACAGGCGCAATGTGAGTGTCTGATCGTGATCGTACAGACCCAAGAGCAGCAGAATATCTTCGATCTGGAATGAGTAATTACAGAATTAGGCCCAATCAAACATTTCAATGCTTGATCTTAAAACATACCCGGCTCTCCTTCTCCTCGTAGCTTACGGTATGGCCCAATTTCAAGTCGGCGGCTATATGCATGTTCTCGTTCACCGTCAACAGGGGCTGAAGACGATCATCCTGTGTTATGTAGCAGGACATACGACGGAAGGAGGCTGAACGAAGATATAAGACAATTAGGAGGCGAACGTTTCCCCAGCAATTCGCACTACTTACGCAAATCGCGTCGTCGACCATTCAGCAGTATAGATCCATCTACGCCGGTAGTCTTGAAACCGGAAAGAGCATCCAGCAGAGTGGACTTTCCCGCCCCCGAGGGACCCATAATGGCAATAAGCTGACTCCCAGGAAACTTTCCACAGACATTGTGCAAGATTTCCTTAGATCCTAAAAAGAAAAGTGCAAACATTTGTGCAATTAGTGAATTCTCGCATAAATTTGCAAATTATTACATAATAGAAGTGGTATCTGTGTGAGATTCCGAGTACATTCGTACTCTCGAGAGGTCAGTTCATGAGGGCACTGAGTAACCGGTTAGAAAAACTATATTCTAGCATTCCATCTAGAAATTGTAGACCATTTAAAGTTTAAGGGGGTGAACTACATACTAAGCTTGCTCCAAGCTCCATTTCGATAGAAGCAGCTTTGATGGTGCATTAAAGTGCATCATCAATGTTTAATGGAGAAGCGGAGTACCCTCTCGAGCTACTTAGTAATCCCCATTGCAGGGCCAACATTAATTAACTGGTTAACCCGATAACAGTGGCATGATTTCAATCTATTACTACAGCTCCCAACAGGCATATTATCTTTATACCTAGTATAATTGCTGACACGAGTCGAAGAGTGGATCGGGCTTGGTCAACGCCCTGGGGCCCTAATCAAGTTACCAGGGGCAAATCGATGTCGATGTAGATACCAATGGTTGCTTATTTCTTTGTTTCTTCCTGAACTTTGAAATTGGCGAACGTGGCTAGTAAAACCCCTTTTCTGTGCTGACCGAGGAATATCGAATGACATATACTCTTTTCATTCCCGCATTATGGAGCTGGTTAATTTCAACACACCTTTGACAGGAATCGAGTCAAAGGAAGAGAACTTATGAATGACTAACTCTTGCCCTGATAGGCATGCACTGGCACTGGAAAAGGAAGCGGGTAAGGTGTAGTTGCTTATCTAATCAATGGTGAACAAAGTTGGCAAAAGAACTGGCAAGCAAGTGTTTATTGCTGGTTGGTATGTGAAGCATACCAAAACCAATAACCTTGAAAGACTCAAGCAATATCAATGATAGTCGTACTATAGTAGAGGGAGCGACCTAATCTTGGATATGAATTGGTAATGGGAACGGAAACATTACTTTTCCCAGGGTGTTGCATAAGAAGTAGCCGCTGATCATAAACCGAATACAGTAATTCCTAAACGCTAATATTAAATAATAACCAGTTTCCAATCTTATCTAGCCATATCTTAGATCATGCGATCGCAGCTCACCGAGATCGTAAATACCCCAGTCCCCGCTTACCTCGGTTGAAGCCCAAGTTTACAGTCAGCGACAGCTCCTTGAACTCAATGTCCACAGGCTCGCGTGCGGGCAAATTGTTGAGAGCATCCGTGTCGTAGTGCACCTCCTCCTCGGCCACAGACTCCAGAGGCGGCTGTCTGGTGGCTGCTGCCCCATTGCTGTACACCACTTGAGGTGGAATCGGTGCGGAAGTGGAGGCAAATGAGGGTGTCGTGCTGGTGGCTGTGCTGGTCTGACCATTCCGCCAACTGCTCGCACTGGTCATCGGCACTGTGGTGGCGTTGTAGACTCGTCCAGAGTTGGCTTCTCCAATCTCGATTCCGAGACCGATGCCAGCGACACCGTCGCCGGCGTTAAAGAACTGCTCACGCGCTGTCGGCATTATCTTTGGTCAACTGCAAGACGACATCAAATAGATTCATTTTGGTTACTATATCGGAAAAAAGTAAGGCCGCTTCGCCTGGTTTTTGTCCAGCGATTGATTCATTGATTGAATTCAAGAATTATGCAATCATGGCATCAACATCATGCACCGTGGCTTGTGCGTGTTCCTTGTCGCTTGGGAGCAACTTACAACCGTTCAAGCAAAACTTCCAGACCTGCCTGACGTTTAATGTGATTTTCCCACAAACGGGTTTAATTGCGGCTCATTTCGCACTTTGATTGAATACTGACGGATTTCGCTCTGCCCGAATCAAACCAACCTTCATCCTTTCCCTTGACTATCCTCTCCCTTTGTTACTCACGAAGCTGCCTCAAATGTCTTCTGGATTGGTTCCTGGGAACAGGAGCCGCCGCTCAGCTAATCTGAGGTTCATCTTATTCTCTCATCTGAAGAGCTGTCACTGCTGCTGACGAGCAAGAGTGGTGATGAAATATTTCAATTATCTGCAACAGCCCCAATTAAATATACATACATTTACATAAGCGAAAATGTAGCACGCAGTTTACTCCACACTTCCCACAGCCAGAGCCATTAAATACGAGTATATTTTCAAAAAGATCAAGGTACAGCTGGGGGCGGCTGCGGCGCGCAAATAATCAAATGCGAATAAAAATGTACACTAGTTGTGACAATTGCTGAATGCATTGATTGCATGTATTTGCATTGATCTGCTATAATCCGATCTGATGGGATCCGATTCTGGTCGCAACAAAAGCATTGTTTCATGTGGAACATTAAGAACAACTGCAATCGTCGCTGTCGCTGTCGGTGACGAAGCTATAGCTAGTACTTCTCGTGTGTGTCATCTTTAACCCGCGGCATCTTATCGCCATCTGGGGCTATGGAACGAAAACAAAAGCCGCATCATGATCCAAGAGAAGCCACCGCAGCTGAGACATTTATGTACATATCTTTGCATGGGGGAGCGTTTCATTGGGAAAGGTAAGCATCGCTATGAGGACTGCACTTGAATCCACGTAAACAGTTATCAGCTGTCCGATGCAATTACTACCCATGTCAATGCCCCAAGAAGCCGTGGCAGCCCCTGGAGGTCTGGATAGGTCTAAGCCCGAACCAAAGGGTGGGGCTAGATCTACACTACTCGAGAGTGACGTTGACGGGTCTTAATCAGTTTTATTACACTATTGATTGATACGAGTGCTGTCTCCCTCGTTGTCACGTTTTGCCGGACTTGCTGTTTTCTTGGTCCCTTCGAGTCTTATTTAGACATGATTTCCTTTGTTCGGTGGATTTACATTTCATATTTGCCTGTGACTCTGACAATCCACATACTCGTGTTCCCATGCCTTTCTTAGCTCTCTTCCTCCCCCCTTCGTTCACTTCAGATATATCTGAAATATTTATGCTGGAGCTATTATATAAATGCTAAGTTTGTATATACTCACATACTCGTCTATATAACCTATGCGCTGATGCTAATGTTGACATGAAACATTGTTTTGTATACTTTGCTCACCGCTGCTCACTGAACAAACCGGTTCATAGATCTCCATCAATGCAGCTGAGCTCGGGAGCATTGAGAGCTTCAAAGAAACGAAAGCCTAACAGCAGCTGTTCCCAGAGGAAATGAGAGCAACAGCAGATTGGGGAATCAGTTGGAAGAGATTTTTGTTAAAGCTTTGTGATGTGATAATTTAAAGAAAGGAAACAAGTAGCCAAAGCCCTTTCAACATTCCATCCATCTACGACCGACCTCTGGGGGTTCGGCTCAATTGATCATGATCGCAAAAGTGATAGCTAATCGATTCACTTATAGATTGCAATTCCACAAATCAAAGTGCACTCTCAGCAGATCTACGCGTTCAGTTTGGTCAATTTCAACGGAATTGACCCACTCCACTCTCTTTAAAATCTTTTTCCATTCCCACCCATGGCGTGAGTCAACTTATCATGGAACGCTATGCTATTTTGTATCTAAAGAGAGCGGTTCCTCACTGATTTACAAATAATACCATTAATTATGGCAAGCACTGATAAGATTCAACCTGAAAACGTATTCAATGTATACGGATTAGAGTCCTGTTTTTTTTGATTTCAGTCGTTACTGCGACTCATAATCGCACAAGGAAAGGTTGGCAAGTCTTCGATTGGATTTCCTAATTCAATTTGCATTAGATTGTGCTTTTATTTATTTGTTTAACTTGTGATTTATGTATGTCTTTTTTTTTATATATTTTTGTATTATGTAGTACAGATCGCGCTATTGGTTTTTAGGGAATCCTTACCCGTTTGAACGTCAGCAGGTGCTGTACTATTATCACTTCTTGGTTTTAACTCGCGATCGGATTAACCGAGGAGTTACAACGTCTTCGGAGCGACGTGTACACGACTGGCGGCCAGTAAAACGAATAATGATCCCCCATTTAGCTGTTGGGGCTGTTGAAACCGTACGAACGCGTTCCCTCAGAATTCGAATTCCGGAGACCGAGCGCCTACCGACCAGCTGACGACGACTCACACAAGCACACGCGATCGAGCGTCTCAGCTGATGGCGCTTATACGCATACACACTGAAAGTATCTGTGTGTTGGTATTTTTTTCTCTTTTCTCTGCCTGTGTGCGCGAGTGTGAGTGAAATGCAAGCTTTATAAGAAACACAACCGAATAGCCGCTGCTACTGCGCCTTCCTATGGCTTGACGGTTACCTCTCTGTTGGCGTATATTTTGCATTGGTTATTAATGTTTTGGCGTTGTTATATTTGTCGTTTTCCTTCACTGATAAGAGGCTCGCTCTCTCGCAGACACACACACACACGCTCCCTCGCGATTACCTTCTAACAACACAGATACTCACCTGTGGGGCAGCTGATTGAGTTTTTGGTTTCACGATCTACAGCCCGATCGCTCGGGTCACAAGTCCACATATCGAATTTCTTCGATTCTTCATAATTTTCGTATTGTACGTAATAAATTTTTTTCTTTCTGCTGTCGGATTCTTGTTTTATTCTGAACTTAATGGCAGCAATGCCCGGTCATGACATTATCGAGCAACTTTACAATGGGACTATATGTACATATGTATGTACGTACATATGTACATATATGTATATTCGTATATGAATCTCCAAGGTACACGGAGCTTTGCTTGCCTTGACAAAAGAGAGAGCAAAAAGTGGAAGGAGAGCAAGCATCTTATGCTCCCCGGATCGGAGCATGACCTTGCCTTATTTACATGTGCCCTAGGATCCTATGTCCGATACATACATATATCATCATATTTCATTGTTACCATCTTTCACTGATTCATTGATCCATCTTTTTTTTCGTATCTGTATAACTATATCTTATAGAGTAATGTAGAAGTACAAAATTTTAAAATTTGGTTGTATTATCTTCAGAAAGGGTAAAGTTTCTCTTAGAAATACTTATATTTCCATACAAACTTTGATTTCCATATGAGTATTTGACCCATTTGAATGTCGATGTTTCCAAAATCCGAATTTAATACGCTACTTCGTTTTAGCTTGGATCTTTGTGATATGTATGATGATCACTTTTTAAGAGCCTTGCACCAGCTCAAATGGTTTTTTTCGTTTTTGTTTTGTTTAGTTTGGAGAAAAACTTGATTGATAAGTATTTATTTAGCTATTATCGTCATTGTTGCCTCATTATACGATGCATGTACCGACAGTCCGTCGCTTATTGTACTATGATTCAAACCTCTTACTGGACTTTGACCGTTCTCTTGACTCGAGCTAAACAAAATCCGATTGATATGTTTCCAAGCCTAATGTAATCGCAAAGTTGTACAGAGAATACGAGAAAAAATAAACAATATAAAATTACATCGGGTTGAGGGCTCCGTCATGGAATTGGTTGCTGCGCTTTGAGCGCCGATTAGCCCAAGCGCACTTAATGAATTTCGGGGAGAAATGGGGAACGTCCGAACCGCCATATGGTATGGGAGTGATCAATTCTCTGAGGGAAGTCAAATATGCTATAAATAACAATATACATAAGGGTTTGATAGGTTCAAATATTGACTAAAACACAATCTGCAAGCTTACGAACAACCAAAACCGATTAGATTACGATTTACGATCGTTCACGCCATCCAATATACTCTTATTGTCATAAGCTATAGAAAAGCGTAAGTAAACCGCCTCGAAACGCATCTCTTCTGATTAAATCAAGGCAATCTCTGGCTGATTTAGCCCAAACCCCCGTCTTATTTTCCGGTTTTAGCGATTCACGCTACTCCCAGTGCAAACATTTACTATTATCATTCCAGTCCCAGTCCACCACTCTATCGTACCTGACTTTTCATGTGCTGAACATTTCACTATCGTTATAGTGTTGTTCTACTAAGTAACCAAAGTCCAAAAAATTGCGGCTTCTTTAAAAGGTCTTGATCGACGTCAACGCCACCTTCACATTGTCGTGGGCGATCTGCCATGGTACTGTGCATTGCTTCTTTATAGCTTTCTCCCTGGTTCTCGTTGAACTGATTAGAGAAACTCAATGATTTGTGACTTGTGTTCGGGGCAATAAAGCACGTTGTCTCCCCACATCTGATCTGAGCTGAGTCGCATCGGAAGTGGTTTATGTCTTCATATTTACGAGTAATGAACCATTTTCATGGTGCTAATGGCGTGATTTTTCGTGGGCTTTGGCAAAATTGATCCCTTGCATGATTCTGGAAGTCCCCTAAAGACTCACCGCAAAAAGCACAGTTTCAATCCAAATTCCGACTGCTGATGGAATGAAGATTGCTTAACAAATTTCTCACACACCTGAAATTTTGCTCAACCGGGATTAAAGACCATGATGGCTACGGTTCAGCAAGATACAGGCGCGAATGAAATATGCCAGCACACGATAGGATATCAAGGCAAATGTGTCAGCACCAACATTTCTAAGGACACTTGGATACGGAAGTGGAACCGCGACCGCAACTATTCCTGACAACGCTCGAAGTTGAACTGATGCACGAAACGAACCGGCAGCCTCTAGGTAGCCTCCCACAATGACACTTGTGATCGACCCGGAGCCGTGCGTCTATGTGAAACATTTCCCACTGCTTCTGTTGGCCGGGGGAGTCGGCATTAGAATTAGAGACTCGGAACAAAAGGAACAACTAATGACAATGTACTGGCGTACCGGCTGCCTCGCTGGTTGGCTGAGTGGTCGGTTGGGGATGGCTGACTGGCTGATGGTTAGGCTGAATAAATGGGTGGGTGGGTCACTAGCGGGCAGCACTTGCAACAGCGGCGCATGCTTTCTAAGCGCCACCGTTTTTCTATGTTTCTGTTGTTGTGTGACGCACCCCGCTAATACAAACCGTCAAATGGAAGCAGAACGACAGCTGACACCATCATAGAACGCGCCTTTTTAATAAGCGACGCGACCCCACCTAGAATATAGAATCCGATTTGCGGAGATGGAGATGCCACAGCGCCAGGGTCGTCATGACGTGTGTTCGGGCGGAACAGGGCTTGGGCTGCCACATAATGTAGCCGTTTATCATTGGACGAACGGGCACATACTCGGAGCTGGATCCTGTCATATAACCTGCCATTTAAGTGTTATATGAATTTCTAAATGGGTTAATGACTTGGCAAATGCATTTCCTAATTAAATTGGTCTACAGGTACCGGTGCAGTGCGTGAACTGTAGAACTGAGAGAATCTAAGGGTGAGAAAATCTGATAAATAATTTCAAGTAAAGCCCAGCCCAAAGGGGGTGTAGCTCCAATCTCGGTGTATGATTCACTCGGAAGTTACATATTCAGCATTTTAATGGTGATATTTTATGACGATTTAATGAGCATAATGATATAAGTGGCCTATCAGTCATCAGAATCAAAAGAAGGAGTCAAAGAGATGAACTTGCACATATAAGGACTGCTCGGATATCCATAGGGGCACTTTAATGTTTGCGATTCCTTCTCTAGCCATGTTTATATAATAAAACAGTTATATTTATTTCTCTAGAACACACCTTCTTCCAAAGCCAATCCCTAAAGGTATGTATATGTACATAGCACGGGAGTCACCACACCCAGACCCGGACGTGGCACTTTTCGCGCCCCACAAGTTGCCCTTTTCCAACCCACTCCCGCACGCTATGCCCTTTTCGCCACACAGGCACACAGGACGAAGAAAACGGAAATAAGGAAGCGTTGAATAGTTGCGGGGATGATCTGCGGTCATTAAAAGGGCGCGTCGCTCATTAATACCAACAAACAGACACACGACCGTAGCCAAATGTCAGCCCAATACGAGTGTATACTGAAATTCCCAACAGAACTGGGCTTGGCCGCGGAGCTGTTGGCCAGACATCTGGGTCCTTCGAATCTATTATCGCTAATCTAATTGAAAGTTAAGAGCTAGGATTCCAAAAAGTGTTCAGCCTTCCACGATCTCTTTTCAAAATAAGCCACAAAAAAAAACAGAAATTCACACACTGCGAAAGATTAGAAAATAAGTTCGGTATTACAACTTTTAAAGTCCTTAGATTGAACTCATAGAAAGTGGAATGGCACAACCACTTGCTGCTTAGCCAGAAACCCAACTCCCACACAGCTTTCTCGACAAACACATTGACACACTGTGCTGACAACGCTGACCATTGGCCAAGCCTACAAGTATGTACAAGTTACGGTCTACATACATATGTATATGTTATATCGTATCGATAGCTGTGACTGTGGAATTATATAAAAAGCTGATCCCACACTGCGGCTAACCCAGCCGCATCTGCCATTGTCTTGCCACATTGGCTTTGCCGGCATTAAAATCTAGATATGGGTGTGTTCCGGCCCGCCGTTCAACGAAATTAAGTATCAATGAGCATGGGGCTCTGCCATTTGGATTGTATGTTTAATTTAAATGCAACTATTTAATTAATTTTTTGCTCCACCCGCAACGATTTGTTTGCACGTAATTAAATTGACTAATTGAACGCCAGTTTTTAGTACCAATTAACCGCGGGCTTGGCAATGTGTAACATTATGCCTATCAAGGTGAATCAACAATGCATCAACTTAAACTACGCCAACTTTGGCTGGTTGGGCTGGTCTGTCTTGGAAGGATTCGTGGTCTGACTGGGTGGTTGCGGCGGACCCACGGCCATGGGCAGGCGATCGCCCCAATGGCTGACTTTGGCACAGCTGTAAGCCGATCTAGAACAAGGAAACAGGATCGTGATACAGATTATCTGAGAAATTGGGAAATTGGGCACTTACTTCCCGTGCTTGGCCTTTGTGAAGATGACCTCTTGCAACTTTCCTTCTTCCGTGCAGAGACGGCAAATCGCATGCTTTGACCGCACTAAGGTGGGACGCACAATGCGGGGCCAAGGGTGAGAGGTGTCTGTGACGGACCCCTTCTTCAAAATGGCATAGCTGTAGAGGTAGGTTTGGCGATCACCGGAGGAGTCGCTGTTTAGTCGCAGCGGAGCGTATTTTACAGGGAAATTGCAAGGTGTGCGATCGGCCAGATCTCTAAGACGGGGACAGCGCATATCGTGTGGGCACTGACAGGGAAACACATGGACTCAAAAAAGTTTTTACTGATATCAAAAATCATTTTAGAGCTTACCGGAGCAACTGTGTGGCCTTGCAACTCCTCATCCTTGACACGCAATAGGAAACGTCTGGCTTCGTTGACAATTTCACAGCCTCGACGCGTGCCTGTCTCCGCGACTATCATGTAGCCATCACACTTGCGCCACAGGTTGAGTAGAACCTCTTCTCGCTGCGCCTTGTCAACCATCTCGAAGAGAGTGTGCGAAATAATGACCAAATCATATTTTGTTTCAATGGCGGGCAGAAACTGGCGGTAAAACACATTTCGCAATGATAATTGCTTATTTTCTTGGCCATCCCGTAGGATGAGCTCGGATAGCTCATTCATTTCCCTGGATCGATCCACATTGTAGTACTCAAATATATTCTCTTTCCACAGTTCGCTGGCCACCCACATGCCAGTGCCAACCCCGGAGCCAAAGTCTAAGTAGCTGCGGGGCTTGAACTGCTCATCTCGCTGGGCCAGCTCTGTGAGGACTCGCTTCAGTACAGCATACTCCTGGGCTCCTCTGGCCACCGCATAGACAATGGCTTCGTATGCGCCGTACTCGATGCGCTTCCAGGCATAGGTGCGCTGGCTCAGGCGCTTATTGATCTCCAGCTCCCGCTTGCGTTTCCAGCGATCCGCTTCCTCCTCGCTCAGCGTGGCCAAGCGTTCCAGGGGCATCTTGGCATTGACCTCCTCAACGATCAGTTTCTTTTTGTTTTCGACTTCTGCCAAGGTGGGTGGGGGATGGCGGGATCTGATATAGGAATTCAGCATCTGGCTGTCTTTCAAGACTTTCTTGACGGGATGGTCGCCAACAATGCGCCTCAGTGTGTCGCTCAATTGCTGGGGCAGCTCAAGATGGTTGGGCTTGACGATGCCAGGATGCTTTCTCGGCTTTAATGTGGCTTGCTCGAGGCCAGAAATCACTGTTGGCTCCACATCGACGGCGATTTTACTTGTAAACCGATACAGTCGCTGCGCGACATGCCTTCTTGTGTAATTTAATGTAAATTGCATGGTTTAAACCAATGTAACTGTAAATTATGGTGCACGCGTTTGCCGGTGTTTTGTTCTGCATACCAGTGTTGAAAAAAATCCGCAGCAAACAGCTGACGGTGCTGCCAGATAGAAATTGCACTTCTATACATGTGTAAATACATACATACGCATGTATAGTACGTGAACCTTTCGAAAATTTACTAATTACAGACTTAACTTGCATCGAATTGATGCCTAACATGAACAATGAATGAATACGAAGCACAGGTGAGAGTTTCGTTTCATTTATACAGATTTTTCTAATCACATACTTTCTTTCTGCAGTTGGTGGCTGTGGAGAACGCGCTGGAAAATGCCGCGGACGAGCAACAGCGCGAAGAACTATCAACGCTAAGAACGAATCTGCAAGAGCTCTTGGCCCTCACGCGAGAGACAGAAGCTGACCAAACAGCTCAACAGGGGGACATCCTGGATGATGAGTTGCTGCGGCTAAAAAGCGAACTCAATGAACTGGAAAAGGCAGCGGCCACCGTTGCCGCCACAAAAAGTGAGGACGAAGAGCAAAAATTAAAGGATCTGCGTGCCAAGTACAATGCCCTAATAGGAGAAAAGTGCTCGGCTCCCCACGAGCATAGCTGGGGTGCCTTGAGCTATCACAACGCACTCATCTGTGGCGTGGACGACGAAGTAATCATCAACAGAAATGCCGACCTGGACGTCCGGTTACGCGTACTTTACATAAATCCCACTCATTGCGAAATGTTGCCCTGCAAATACTATCTCGAGGGAGAGTGCCGCTTCGACGAGATACGCTGCCGATATTCGCATGGCGCCTTGGTGCCCGGTGCCTCCATTAAGAGCTACATTCCCCCAGACTTTCCCAGGCTCGCTCGCAACTGCCCGGTGCTAGCCAAGATGCCAGATCGGCTGTGGCATCGCGGCCGTGTCTTATGTGCTAACTTTGTGGAGCAAACGTGCCGCGTACGTTTGGATGGACAGGACCACAAAGAACGCGAGCGCGACTTTCAATTTGAGGAACTTTATCCACTAATTGCAGAGGAAGAGGAGGATGAACTGACGAGTGAGGACAGCAGCTCAAGTCCACACGATGAAAGCAGTGACGAAATTGGTTCGGATATGGACGAGTTAGAGGCAGCACATCGATCGCGCATGGTCGAATTAAGTTTATTTACTTTTAGGCCTACAGAAAAATTAGGCGCCTGGGAGCAGTACACACGCGTAAGTATTTTAACGCAGTTAAAGACATGAATTTATGAAGACAAGAATTATGAATAATGTCGCAGGGAATAGGATCCAAGCTGATGGAAAAGATGGGATACATTCACGGCACGGGACTGGGTTCCGAGGGGCGTGGAATTGTAACGCCAGTAAGTGCTCAAATACTGCCTCAGGGACGGTCTCTAGACGCTTGTATGGAGCTACGAGAGGCAGCCAATGGAGACCAAGACTATTTTAGTGTGGAACGAAAGCTGAAACGTGCCCAGCGCCGCCAGAACAAAGCCAATGAGAAGGCCTATGCTCGAGAGACCCAACGCACGGATGTCTTTTCGTTTCTCAATGGGAGCGTGCTAGGTAGTGGTGAGAGCCGTCATCAGGGCGACCATCCAGCCAAGAGGACAAAAACAAACGATCTTCAACAGCACTCAACAAAAACGCTTAATGTGGAAACGGTGCGAGTGGCCGATGACATACGCCGAAAGCAGAGGGACATTGCTAAAGTAAAACATTCCCTGGACCGCAATGCCACCGATATCCAGCTGCAAAAACGGCTGCAAATGCAGTTGCAGAGTCAGAAGCAGGAGCTGGCCACGCTGCAGGCTCATGAGCACAGACTTAACAAAGAGCAACATACACGTAAGAATAAAATGTTTGAGTTTTAATAAAGTTATGTTCGTTTATGTTCCAATATCCCCCTAGAATCGGGGTTGCAACATGTGAGTATGTATCTATGTATATGATGAATTTTATTAATTAGTTTCTATTAGTTTACATACAATTAAATACTGCCAAATGCACCCGCTGTGATTATGGCCGTCATGTACTGCTCTAGCAAACCCTGAGCCAGATGTGATCCATGCTCTACCGCCAGGGAATAGGCTGTCTCCCCGTTATCATTGGTAGCACTTAAGTCTAAGTCTTTCGCCAAAAGTTCATTGCAAGTATGCGGATGATTGCCGGCAGCAGCGTACATTAGAGCTGTATTTCCCACAATGTCCATGTGTGATGAATGGGCGCCGCGCTCCAAGAGGTAGCGCACGATCTCATTGTGTCCTCCGGCGGCTGCCAATAGCAGCGGAGTTACCAAGTCTGGGGCCACGCTGTTAACATTTGCCCCAACTGACACAAGCAATTGCACTGAGACCAGTTGGCCATACGAGGCAGCCCAATGGAGCGCAGTAAATCCATGAGCATCCTTGTAGTCAATTTCTTTCTGTCTTCCTAGCTCCGCAGTCACTTGCTCCTCGGTAATCTCACCCTGACCCGCGCGCTCGTGAAAGGAGAGCGACACTTCCACCGGACAAAATGTGGCTTCAGTGTTTCCTCGCTGAAGATTGGTCAAGACGGTCGACTGAGGACGGTAGGGCAGAAACGCACTCTTGCGCTTAGCATCCAGTAATAGCATAGAAGTGGGCGCCGCTCGCACGGACTCATCTTCGTCGGAGTTTGTGAGATTTTGCAATGTGTTGGCAGGCGCCATTTGTTGTAGATTTTATTTACTGTTTTTCTCTCAGACAGGTAGAATATAAGGTTTATGCGGTAAAAAATCGTGATAAGCCTGATTGCAGAATTATTTGCAACCACAGAATATAAGTACTTCAAATAGCAAAGATGGAATACTATTATTTTTTAATAGTTAAACACTGAATTTCTGAAATCGAATAGGAAACAATAATATAGTTCCTAATTTGTAATAAACCAAAAACACGATCCATTCGAACGGCATAAACGCACTTAGTCACTGAATTATCGGTCAAATATTCCGATAGAATATACCATAAATTCGCATTTTTAACTTCAAAATATACCGAAAAGTATATAATATACTAAAAACGGGCACCCTGGTTGTGTTCTGTTTGGTTTTGTTTTCGTTTCTCTTTCAAATTTTTATTTGCAATATAATTATGTAAATTTACCAGATTTTTTAGCGATGTGTTCGTGTGTTTCGTAACAGGTTTTTATTGTGACGCAGTGTTTTTTTCTACAAAAACGTCCCTGCACCTGTTGCGCCTAACAAACCATTTTCAGTGCAAACCTGCGTTGCCTTTTTATGCCCTTTGCTTGTACAAATAGTGCTCTGAGAGAGAGATAACTAGCTTGCAAATTTAATTGCGTCGAAGTGGACTAGACTCACAGCAGCAACGCCAATACAATAATATGGGCAATACGAGCTCAAAAGGCGAATCTGACGCCAGCGAACCTCCTCTGGAAGGTGGGAAACAGAAACATCATCACAAATCCGCCACACAGTCATCGACTGCGTCGTCGTTTCACTCACACAATGGGAGCTCAGACGGTGGCGCTGCTAATAGCGGGAGCGGCAGCAATAACAGTCTCAAGGTGCAACAACAATCGCAAACAATGACCCGATCGGCTTCTGGGGCAGATGTAACGGAAAAGTATTTGACTCAGCTGGTGCCAATAGAGAAGCTGGCAGAGATCCTGAGGGAGCAGACGTCGTCCAAATATGGAACTAATGGCATTTTGGCAGATGTCTTTGTGGTGAGTAATTAGCCATTAACTGATAACAAGAACTCATTGATATAAGCTGTTTTCTTCCAGTCACAAGTATTTCCACAATACTCCGATCTGGGCCATCGATTGTTCCAGCTAATGCACACGTCTTCCAAGGCCACGACAAAGCACTTGGGCACAGTCGCGTTTCGCCAGCAGTGTGAGCGCTTCCTGGGCATCATGGACGATGCCAAGACTCTTGAGTGCTATATAAAGATGTACGCGCAGGAAGACAATCCAGATTTCATAGATAAGACGGGGGTGACTCGTCTTCTTCACATATGCTATACGATTGCCATGCAGCATTCTGGAAACGCAGTGCTCTGTACAGCCATCAATCGCACATTTGGTTCGGTCACCAAGTCCATATTTCTGTGCCACGACAGCCTGAGTCTTGGCTACGTGTGCCGGTGGTTTGAGCAGAACCTGATTAGGCTGGTGCTGCTCGTCCACAAGTATTGCGTGCACACGCTGTCCACCGCCTATCGCGGCCTCGAGCAACAGTCACTGTCCTGCGGGATTGAGCTCCAGACTCCGGTTCTGGAGCAGCGGAATCCTTTCACTGATACAACGGATCACAGCGGAATGGTATCTAACTTCTCGGACTCGCTGATGCCGCTTTCACAGGCCTGGCTCTTGGCTGGGGCTTTGCCCCCGCTCTATTCCAAACCACAAACCATAGCGCCGTCGCCATCTAACAAAGCCAACAACAGCGCCTCGTCTGCTGTGCAAATCTTTAAGGAGAAGCTTTCGATGATGCCATCCCATTGGACACTGCTGTATGATTCCAATGAGCATGGAGTGGGTGCCAACCGTTTCTTGCATCACGTTCTCGGCTACCGTGGACCAACGCTGGTCCTGCTCCACACGAAGGATGAGCAGACATACTGCGTTGCGGCACCCAGTGAATGGAAGGAGACTCACTTGTTTGTGGGAGGCGAGGGCAGCTGTGTCATTCAGCTGTTGCCCAAGTGCGTATCGAAACCGAAAATCTTTGAAATATTTTTTTTAACTATGTTTCTGTTTCAGATTTGTGATACTGGAGAAGAAACCCAATATCCTATATCTGAACACCAGTATAAGAGGTTACCCCAAGGGATTGCGTGCCGGCGCTGACCCTCGTAAGCCCATCATAGCTGTTGATGAGCATTTTGAAAATGTGGACTGCAAGGGCTTGGCCGCGGGTCTTATTTCCATAGAGGTGACGTTTTTTTCATGTGTATATTTTTCTGTACTTTAATCAGAGTTATGTACAAAAATCCTTATTTAACACAGTATATATATATATGGTAATAGTGTAAAATTCATAAACGTACATATGTATGTATATTGCATATAAACGGCGTAATTTCCAGTCTAAGCTGTTAAAAACAACACACTTGGGCATCCTACTAGTGCGCAATTGTGTTTTTACGATGCATTTAAATTAAGTCTACTTTTCTCCTCACCCAACAACAATTTACCAACAACAAGAACTACACGGTACTCCCTTCTTTCCTTCTCTCGACAGGTGTGGGGCTGCGGCGACAAATCATCACGCGAAGTGCAATTGGACATTAAGAAATGGCAAATAAAGGAGGCCGAGAGACAGCGAACAGTCAAGCTTACAGCCGCCGACTGGATGGATCATCCGGATCGATATCTACTCGAGTTGGGCGGCAGGCAAAACTATAACAATTAATCAAATTTATTTCTGCTACTGCAGCTGCGTGTATACGGATACATATGGAATAATATATATATCGTATGTATGTCCAAAAGCAATTGCTGTGCCTTCCATATCGAAGCACGTTGCGTCGAAATTGACTATGAATTTCTTATAAAATATTCACACGTAGCACGAGAAGTAATCACTGGACTGAATTTTTTTTTAATTGATGTTGATTGATATTTGGCTGTACTTGTTTTCCTTCTAATCTTTGTATCAGCGTTTAGTATTCGACTTGTGTTATGTTCGAAACTTGAATTCCGTCTATGCTTTTAAATGTACTTTATTCTTCTACTACTTTGCTTGTACTTATGGCAGGAGTCTATCTACGTCTCCGTAACCGTCAGTTCTGTTGCTATTTTAAAGTTTTCTGTTTTTGTTCTACATCTTTGTTAAAATTATAAAATGCAAGTATTATAAAAAGACGTAGAAATGAAAATGCTTACAATAAATGTTACAAACAAAATTTGTATGATTCCTGTACGGATTTTCTTCCGCTCTTATGGGCCCAACACGAAATCAGTTTGTATAACTGTCTGTATCTTCTCGGGTAGTGGATGATAAGAAAGTTTAGATAAAAAGGCTTTCCTCAGGAAAACACCAAGGTCGACTTGGCTGAAGGCGCAAATTGGTAGAAGAGCAGTTTTATGGAAGCTAATGGGAATGTAATTTAGAAATCAGTAAGCTACCCACAATGAGGTGAGGTGAGGAATGTATGTATAAACAACTTAACAATAACACTACTCGACAAAATTTAGCTTTTTTTCCGCTGTGGACAAAAATTACTTTTTCCGATAAATTCGGGGATTTAAAAATGTCCAAGAAATGTTCCAATGCTTTTTTACCGTTCCAAGCACAGAATTTTGTATTTTTTGAAAGAAAAATAACGGTTAATGTCGAAAACGGAATTAAACGGCAAAATTCGGCATACGAAGGTTGGTTCAGACGGCTCCACCTTAGCCGTTTATCCATAGATTCTTACAAACGATACCTTAAGCGACGCCTAATTAATGTACCTATCTAAAACCATTTCAGGCCAAGAAATTGTTTTTTTTTTGAGATTTCAAAGTCAAAATTTCCGAAAAAAATACCATAAAAAATAATCAAATTTCAATTTGAAAGCTTAATAACTTCCAGCCGGTAAGCTGCAGCTACAAAGTGTTTGGGTACGATTTATAGCTGCATTTATCAGCTTTTTAGAACTTTAATACAACCAGATGTATGATACGTAAGCAAGGTGAAAAAAACCACTACTTCTGAAAAAAAAGGAGATTTAAAAAAAATTCTTTAAAAAAAAACTACGTCAATTTTGGCCACAGCGGAAATGTCGTGTTGACTAGTGTAATCGGAATAATCAATGCAATACAATTTAGGATAGAGAAAATTAAAAATCAAGAAAGGAGTATCCGATCATGTGGATGCGTGCAGTAAAATAAAAATAATGCATATGATACAAACATAAAAGGCGGTGGCTAATATTTTCCAATATTATTATTGAGAAGTATATTAGATTTACAATAACAATTTCTATTTAAATACATATAAAGTACGCCCATTTCTGACCGGCGGTAGTCACAAAATTCACAATAGGTTCAGGCTTGTTTCAATTTACTAATAAAAATATATAATTTAGGAGTTTCAAAAATTGATAAGTTGATTCCACTACAACCAGCTAAGAGTTATGGAATAATGGATGTATGCACATGTCGTATGCTTTCTCAGGGTAAGCCATACGATTTCTATATAAAATCAGTTGTTACTTTCTACTTGCAAATTAAGGCCACAATTTCAAAGACCCCATCCGATGGGATTGCTACAAAGGTTGCTTCGAATGAGTATTTTAAAACTAATATTTGCATTTGCCAAACCTATGACCAAATGACTAAGCGACTAAATCAGAATATTGGGAAGTTTATAAATATAAGAATTGGTTAAACAGAATAAGAATTCAAGTCCAATGGGTCACTTTTCTAGGGTCTAGGTGATGTACTCCCGATCGCGGCGACGCCGCGTCGTAGAGGCAACAACTACGACTGGAAGCTGTTCCTCCTGTTCGTCAATATCGTCACCGTCGTCGTTGTCATCGTCTCCGTCATCGTCCTCAGCCCCACCTGTTGAATTCGACCACTCGGATTGATTGCTGCACGTGGCGCTGAATTTCAAACTGCTGGACATGCCAAATGAAACGGACAGCGAGGCGCTCAGTGAAGAGGCGTTCAAATTTTGACTAACATTTACACCATCTTCATCCTCGAACGCATCGTCGATATGCGGGCGCTGGTGCTGGTAATTATGGCGGTGTCACCTGCCCGCTCCCGCTCCCAGCAGAAGTGCATAGTCATCGTTCGACTCGGGTATGGGGGCTGCCGATGAAGCAGCTCCAGCGACTGGTACCAGGCGCAAGAAGCTGCTTCCACCAGCACCCACGAAATGCTGCTGCTGCTCATCGCGTTCGCGCTCCCGCTCTCGAAGATGCTGGGTGTCACGCTGACGCGGTGAAGGCTGTGACCTCGCACCCGGCAAGTGCAGTTGTTGTTGTTGGTAGTTGTTGCTATTACTATTATCACCAGCCCCGGCTGCGCCTGCTAAAGGATATTGAGATTGGGCGTGAGTTTGATTTGGATCGGTAAGGGTGTTCAGTTTTCCCACATCGACGGGCACAATCAAGCGACTTGATGTGGCCCCGTACATGTTACCTGATTGAGTGGAACCTCCTGACAGCTGCTGATCCTGCCGCTTGTTGATTAAGTACTCGGATTCACTGCTGGAACGTCGAGGACCCCGTGCCAGGGGCTGATAGGTGCTGCGACCCTGAAAACGGCGGCTTAATGTGCTGCCCACCACGCCCAAATGCTCGGTGACATCCTCTTGCATGTCCGATATGTCCATCATGGAGAGAAAAGCACGACACCAGCTATGATTGGGATTGTTCCAGTACTGCGGCGAGTTGATGTGGAACGGATGGTGCGGGAAGGTGTAGATGTGAGCTACGGCCGCGATAAACATCTCAATGCAAATGAGAAAGTTCTGACAAAAGGTTAATTACAGGTTCAGACTGATCCGAAAACATCTCACTGTCTACTCACTTGCAGCATGGATGCCAGATTGGTGTCGCCCATATCTGAGCCGAATATGTCCTTGATAATACCATAGTAAACCAGGACATTTAGAAGCACTCCTTGGCTGTGATCGAGATGATCCGAATAACAAAGCTGAATTCGAAGGATCAAGAGAGATCAACACTTACAAGAAGGAAAAGAACACCACAGCCTTGATGCACAGAAACTTGGGAATGGGCTTCATGGGCTTTAGATCCTCCTTGTTAGCACGATAGAAGAGCACCAGACAGTACATGGCCACGAACTGAGAGATGTTGTTAACGACTACGATGTACGGAAAGGCCACATTGCCAGCGAACTCCCCCTCGCCATAGACGCCGCACAGCTCACAGATGCTACTCGAAACAGAGGGCAAGAAATTCGGAACTATAGGAAGTGCATTAGGCAAGCCACGAGGATTATTTGGCACTCACACAGATATGAATGTGGTTATGGGTCGCACCACGGTGTACTGGAGGATGCCGTGCTTGCAGTTATGGATAAATTCGCGTCCCATTATCCAGGGACGCATGCAGCAGAGAGGAAAGAAGTGATTCACCTGCGGCTTGTACACCATGGTTATTTCCAAGTCCATGTTGAGATTCAGGTAGTTAAGAAGGTAAACCATGAAATTGTAGATTACGTACGCCTCATAGCACTCGCGCAACGAGTCCACGTAGATCGAGTGTTTTGGAAAGAACAGACCAATCCACTGTGAGACAGTAATACAGTATTAGATTTCAGATATCTTCGAAGCAGAAGCAGACTTGTGGTTTCTGTTTCTGATTCTATGCCAGTTTCGCTTTCGTCTGACCCACTTACCGCGTTCAAAGCGTAGATGGGCACCATCCACAGTATACGTATAATGTGCTTCTGCAGAATTGGCTTTGTAAAGTGCGTTGTGTGATTACAAATATGCCATATTGCCACAGGCACCGCCGATAGCACAAACAATCCGCCAATGAGTATCAATTGATCGTTGCGCTGGAAGCCGTCCTTTACAGAGTTCACGATAAGCAGGGGAACCACAATGATCGCGAATATGCCATAGGTGACAATCAGCAGCGGGCGTATCCAGATGCGCCAATCCTCGCAGAAGTGACGTATGTCCAGGCGACACATCTTTCTTTCCGGACTTCACTCTCGAAGAGCTCTCGACCGCGATTTTTCACAGCCCAAGTTTTACCGAGTTTTTGCTTTCGTTGTCAAACGACAAAACAACAAAACAAAGCTGTTGCCGCCGCCGCCCTGTAACTGTTTTCGCTGGGTTGTCGTCGGCTTTGTCTTTTCACTCGGTAATTTATATTCCGCGGATTTTGCACCCACGCAACTGATGGCTTCTGCGGCACATTTTCAGATCTATCTTCCTTGCAATGTAAAACCCCAACGCTTTCTTCAGTTACAAAATAAATTTTTTTTTAGTTTTTATTCCCCTTTTATTACTGCAAATGCAGCGCTGATATATGTCGATTCAGTGTGGCCATTCACTTGAGAGTAGTGCTGTAAATCGTTAAATCGATTCGGGAATTTATGAAAATTCCCAGGTACTAAATTCCCGCGGAAATTTAGAAATAAGTCCCACCCTTGCACACTGGTCCCAATGCCAGAAATGTTGTGCATTGTTTTCACAATCATCCCCAAATAAATGTATTATAGTTTCGACGCTCCATAATATGTTTCTCCACTTTTGCATTCTCCCTGAAGGGTTTGCTTGTTGTAGCCAGCCATCTACCGATTGTCGGAGCACTAATCTTATATTTTTGCTCAAACAAACAATGTAGTTGTCAAGGGTTTTGGCTTGTTTTATGTGGCTTTACCCAAGTTTCCTGGCTATATTTCCTTTTTATTAGATATGATGAGATATTTTCACTAATTTGGCAATGGCCCGAATAGATTTGTCTTCTTTTTTCAGACAAAGAGCCAAAAAAAAGAATTTTTTGTTTATAATTTGACTATAGCTAAATGAAATGTATCTTAAATGCCCCAAAAAGAAAGATTTTACAAATTATTCACTTCATATAGAAGAGTTAATGACACTGTACCTATTATTTTGATCAGACTAACATTGGCTTTGAAGTAGAAATTGATCAATTTTCTTTCATAACATTATCCTATACTATAATTCAGTTTATTTTATTGAAAGAAAATACTTAAAATATTGAATAAAACTGTATTCTGTCGTGTTAAAGCTTACGTAGATGGTGTACGCATTTACAATTATTTAATAAATCCTTTCTATGCAGATATGCAAACCGAAGCGCAAGAGACAGGCCAGGCCAATGAATACATACACTTTCATAGTGCGGTTACTATAATATTTTATTAAACAATAATACTTAGATTAAATGATATTGGGCCAGAAATAAACAAGTTACATGCATATATGTACATATATTCGGGGGCGTTCAAATTGTACATAAATACATACATGTGTATGTACGTATGCATGCTTGATGCTCCAGTGTGCGGCCAAGTCCGGCTTTTCTTTGTGTTTATTCTTTTCAATTTAATTAAATTATTCCAAAGTATTGGCATCCCCCGTCGTAGTCATATAGACACAGATTAGATTAAGTTACGATTTTAAAGGAAAATTTTAAATAATGAATTTCGTTATACATTTAGTAGAAAAACAGAATTCTCAATTTTCTTCATTTCCACACTAAGCAGTAACACTGAATCCTTTATATTCTCTCGATTACGATTACGAAAAAAGCTACATTATCCATCGAACCATGCTATGTTATTAATTGCTGTGGTGATGCAAAAACAATATCGCATCGATTTGGTTTCCGGTGAGCATGGAACGCTTATTGAAATCATAAATCTGCTGTCGCAAAGCCTTCTTGAAGCTTAGAGTAACCACGCCTGGCACACTCTGATATAAGATTGCAAGATCGCGCAGCGTTGGATAAATATTTCCCATCTTGAGCCACCACTCAATGGGGGACTCGTCTAACTGAACGATTACCTCGTTGCGGTAACGTTTCAAATCAGTTTCCACAGTGCTGTCGGCATCCCGCTTGGGTGGGTTTGGGATCTCGGCAACATCAAACAAAAGTTCCAGCTCTATAGAAGGGTTCATAATTATGAGCTGACGGTCCCGAGATGCAAATTCTTCGTATACTTACTCGACTTCTTGGCACTACTGCCACTAGAGCTAATTCTTGCTTCTGCCTTGATGTTAACCGTTGGCGAAGTGTTCACGGAGGTTGTAGCAGCCACTTCTGTTGATTCGCCGTTCGATCCGCCGAACGTTTTATTGTATTTCTGGGTCAGCATACGGACACATCTGTCCAGGTTCTCAATGGTGGTCAGACGATGGAATCGGGGATCGAGCAGTGCAGCGCTGGTCAGATTGTCGTTCGATATAACGTAGCTTTGCAGCACTCCAGCTATGGTGCGCTTTATATTTATCATTAGGGAATCGTCCTGCTCAACAATGCTAAGTTTCTTAATCAGTATCTTTGATGTTATGGGCGATAGCATGCTGCACAGCGGAATATCTTCGCCCCGCAATGTGTCCAATGCAATCTAGAGAAGAGTTTAGCTTATAAAAAGATATTCAGTTGTCGATTGAGCTGAGAGCCTACCACCAACGCGCTAAGCGCCTCTGTCACGGTTTTGGCCGTCATCACTAGTTGATCCATGTCTTCGGACCACGAAATAGATTCGGTGAAGAACTTCAGCATCTCGTACAGGGTCCAAGGAAAATTCTCATTGTATGAGGGCAGCTCCGATACCTTCGAGCTAATCTCAGCCGAATGCCTTTGAATGATGTCCTTCACCTGCTCCAGAAGGGAAGACACATCCTCTATGTCAAACACTCGAAGCAAACATTTGTCAATAACCGAGACATAGCACAGTACAACGGGAATATCTGCAATACGATGTAAATAAGTTAACTCTTACATTTTACGGCATACGCATTCCGGACGTACTCTTTTCCTTCAAGTAGCTGTACAGCAAATCTTCTTCGTCGTCATAATTGACAATCACCAGGGTGCAGTTGGTCAAGTAGAAGTCGGTAAGCAGATCGTCAAAGACGATGTAATCATTGTATTCGACTGTCGCATACAAGGCGCTACGAACGGACTGGGTCTCCTCGTCGAGATAGTGGTGGTAGATGGTAAGAAAACGACGCTGCTCCACATTCACCCAACGCTCAAAGGCCAGCGAAAAGGGTTTCTCGGCACTAAACTCTCGTGTAATGTCTCCAATCTCCAAAAACTTTGAAGCATGCAAATCGCTGAGGAGCGAATCGACCTTCTCCAGATCGGGCATGATCGCGTTGCCCATGGCTTGACGTATAAAATCACTGAAACCCACATCGTAGAGCGTCTCCACATTGCGCACATCCTTTATGACTATGTCAGTTAAGGCCTCTGTCAAATTGGCTATGTTTGGCGAGGAGTAGCCGCCATACTCGTGCTTTATGGCCCGAGTGTGGTGCAGAGTACCCGGAGGGCGCCCCACTTTACCTACCTTGCGCTGAAACTTAGGCTCCACAGTAACCACGCGCTCGTCCTCCTCGACCAGATTATCAGATTCTTCGTAGGTGAAAGGCACCATCGTTTCGTACAGTAGGGTCTGAGACGATGATTCCTCCTCGGCCTGCATGGCGGCGGTGGCCACCGCGGCCTCGTCCATTTCGTCGTCCGAGGCATTGTCGTGATTGCGATTATTAATAAATTCTAGCTTCACGCGTCGTGTGGAGACGTTGCGCTTCGAGAGCGGCGGATGGTTGACGTTGCGCGGCGTTTTTCTCGGCGGCACTTGAATGTCGTGTTCCAGGCAGAGGTCTCTGAAGAGATCTTTGTGGCGATGCTGCAAGTGGGCCCGCAAGTTGGTCGTATTGCCGTGGTTGGTCAGCACCTTGTGGCACTTGATGCACACCACGTTCTGCTTGGTGATTACCTCGTTGTTGTCGTTCGAGGGAAAGCCAAAATAGCGCCAGTAGACGCTCTTCATTTTCGGCGAGTACAGTTTGGAAAAGTTCAGCTGCGAGACATCTTCATATTTGAGCTCATTAACTGCAGCGGGGGACGCGGGGACCTCTTCACTCATCTTGATTTCGGTAATTATTTATTTTGATTATGACTTCCAATGCGAGAGGCGCGCAATTTCTCGATTATAGATAGATAGTCAATAGTTTTTTTTATCTGTATCAGAAGTACAGTACAGAGTTGCCACGCGACACGGCAGCTAAGGCAAATGCTTTAATTAAATGCTTAAAATGCACGAGAATTGCGTGGAATTATTTTTGGTTGCTTTTTAAATCTATTTGCAGTATAATGCAACTTTAATGCGACTAACACATGAATAAGTCTGGATTTAATTAAAAACAGTGCTAAAACAGTGTTAACACTGATTGCATCACCAATCGATAGCTGGGGAAATTTAGCCCTCAGCGGGGAATTTTCGAAGGGAAATTTTCGTTCATTCTCAGACGTGAAGTTGGCTGCGATTTCCTTTTTGATTCGTTGTTGGGAAGAAAAGGTGCGTGAGTTTTTGTTCGCCATGAAATTAATAGAAAATAACACTAAAGCGACCCTGAAATATTCGAATTGACTGTGTGAAATATGCAGATACCATTTAGACATTATTTGCTCCATAAAAATGACAGCAAAGAGTGCAAAATTGTGCCTCAAACCAATAAAATATGCCCAGCCACGTGGGCCAGCCAATGCAGTGCTGCTGCTTGGTTATGCCGCAGCGTTCGTTCACAAATACATTGAATTAATATTTACTTCGCTTTTGTAGCCAATCTAAACCGCCAAGATGGGTAAGGGAAATAATATGATTCCAAACCAGCACTACCACAAGTGGTGGCAGCGTCATGTGAAGACCTGGTTCAACCAGCCTGCGCGTAAACACCGCAGACACGAGAACCGCGTCAAGAAGGCCAAGGCTGTGTTCCCCCGCCCAGCCAGTGGTGCCCTACGCCCGGTGGTCCGTTGCCCCACCATCCGCTACCACACAAAATTGCGTACCGGCCGTGGCTTCACCCTGGAGGAGCTGAAGGTGAGCTTATCCCAAAAAATATATTTTCAAAACACATTTTAAATTATATTTTTTCAAATCCACAGGGTGCTGGCGTCAGCGCTAAGTTCGCCAAGACCATTGGCATTGCTGTTGACTTCCGTCGCAAGAACAAATCCCTGGAGTCGCGTCAGCGCAACATCCAGCGCCTCAAGGAGTACAGAAGCAAGCTGATTCTGTTCCCCATCAACGAGAAGAAGATCCGCAAGGGTGAATCTTCTGTGGAGGAATGCAAGCTGGCTACCCAGCTCAGGGGACCTATTATGCCCATCAAGGCCGAAAAGCCCGTGGTTGAGTTCCGTGAGGTTACTCAGGATGAGAAGAAGTTCAAGGCTTTCGCTACTCTGCGCAAGGTATGTTTTTTGACTTTTTGACAAATATAAATGCATATTTTTTAAATTTTAAAATGTTTCAGGCTCGTACTGATGCTCGTTTGGTTGGCATCCGCGCTAAGCGCGCTAAGGAGGCAGCTGAGAGCGAGGAGGGAGCCAAGGGAGATCCCAAGAAGGCCAAGAAGTAAGCTGCATCTGGCCCTAAGAGTTCTGTCTATAACAACAACCAGAATAAATAAAATAAAATTAGTTTTTTCTTAAACGTGAATTTACCTAGCCATTTTTATTGATTGTGTCAACAAGCCAAGCTATCGATATGGCGGCAATCGATGGTCAGCCGCGCTATTCAAATTTCATGATATACTTTGAATATCTGTTTCTGTGGGTATGTTCTTGTATTCTTGCTAATTTATTGAAGGTCTAAGTTAACAGGAGACGTACCAGCTTTGATCAGTTTAGACTTAAAATAATTCTATGTAATGTATTTATTACTAGCGGCTAAATAACAATGTGGAGTTTGTACCCCTTGTATTGATTCCTTGGATCACAGCAATTAGTGATCAACTCTTTCATCAACGACTGTCTTATCGTTAAGACGCTGTGCCGCTTGAGCGATTCATTGTTTTTTGACCTGCACATGGTGATAGTGCAACCCATCCAAAGCACCATAAATATGATATCTAGAGGTTCTGACCTCAAGCTCAGCATTCAAGACTTAATCGGCTTGGGTTAATTGATGGCGCAACCGTGAAGTTCTTTTCCATATGCCAGAAAAGGTCTTAAATCATAACCAAACATAGCCACATGTAAGGTCCAAGCAGCAATATAATCCACATCCCTGTAGATGTATGTAACTTATCGAGTGGAGGAAAAAGGGTTGCACCCAATAGCAAACTAATTCAATTATCGGGTGGCACGAACGTCGATGAGGATGCTGGAGAGCAACCAAGACCCAAGCCAACCCGCACCTTGGGCCTTGTTTATGCATTTCACTGATTTTTATTTCACTTAACCTTGTTTACTTCTCTCTGGGTCCAGGGAAGGACAAGGGCTGGGTCGCTTGCTTCGGTGTCGTGTCAACTGCATTCAAATTTTTATTATTGAAATTTATGAGCACAAAAGTGATTTTCCACATAGTTTTCCTCCCCTTGATTTTTTTGGTGGTTTTTTTTTTTTGGTTGTTTCTGTTTCCGTTTCTGCTTTGTTTCGTTCTTGTTTATGGGCCATGCTGGTGGCTACTGGGGTGGATCAAGGAGTGGTTGAATCGGTAAACAAGAATCAGGGAACAGTTCCGCCGTAATTGGCAATTGTTTTTCTATTTTTGTGTGTTGTGTGTCACCTTCCTCCTGGTGACAGTTGCCGACGAAACTTTTTTGCAACATGTGCGCTCGGGCGACAAATCAAATGCAGGTTCATTTGAATGAACGATGTGGATGCGAATGCGAATGCGGTGGCTGCCAATGACAATTTTGTTTGCAGAAAGTTAGTGAAAAGACTGAAATTTAATTTCTGTGCCCTTAAAGGGCCTTTTCTTGAGTTTGGAATCGATTTCCTGTTAAATCTAAAGCGCTTAAAAATATCAGCATAATTGATGTTCAGGTTCAGTCTTGGCTCCTCATCCCACCTCATCTGCATCCTCTGCAACAGCAGAGGCTTAATCTGCATGTGCTGCGGCTGCATGTGAGTTGTGAGTGTCCTTTCCCTGGATCGAAACATACAGATGTACATATCACACGTAGAAGTACATACATACATATGTATTACATATGTGCACTATAAACGCAATCAGTGCTTAATGATCCATACGGCAATTGGATTAGTGCCAGCCGACGCCGCCTCCGTGCTAGGCAAACACGCAGACAGCGGAGCAGGAGCAATATCTAGGAGAACAAGGGACACGTGCTATCTACGGTGCCTATTTGCATTTGAGAGATATTCAGATTAAGATGCTGTCTCTGTACATTTTCAATAATACTCTCGCTGAGGCTGATTAACACTTGCTTAATTGCAGATTTCTGGAGATTCTAAGGTATAGAGATGCCTTTAATCGAACATGGGTTGGCAGACTATGCCACAAGCGTACTATATGCATCAGGTATCATCCCTTCCCTCATCAGCTCTCGAGTGCAGCCCCATCAATTTTATCCCTGGCTAATGCATGACCCTCCTAACGGATACGCATTACCTACAACTCCCCCCAGAACCATCGCGCAAACAATAAAATGCTTATTATTTTTCCATAAAAAACCACCCAAAAAATCAAACAAATTAATCAAATATGCAAATAAGCGGCAGAGGGCCCTGGTCCCATATTTTCACGCATCATCTATCAAAAATTGGCACGCCATAAAAAGCGCAGGCAATGCAAATGAAAGTACCCTTATACTCATGGGATGGATGCGTACGCCTTTTCAGAGCTAATCGAAGGGCCAAGCACTTGGGTCGATTATGAGATCAATGCTTCCACGATGCTAGAAAAACAAATCGTAAAAAAGGCAAATTGCAAGAGGCGGAGAAATGGCCATGAAATATCAAAATCGAATTAGAATCACAATGGGCGGGAAATATTCGCATATGCAAAACAAAATTGGCAGAAAATATGCAAATGAGGTGCGACAGGAGGGAAGTGCATCCTCGTCAGTACAGTTGTTGTGTTTCCTCCCACTTCCTTCGGAGATATGAATGTCCTTTGTGAGGGCCCCATTCGAGACGCTTTTGACCCCATCAGCTTGAAGCAAATGTGTGGACCATAGGCGTACGTTTGAACAATAACAATAACAAAAATGATGCAAGCAAAAGCACTTAAATGCGGGGCAGGCACATTGTGAATGGCGAGTTTGCTTATTGATTTTGAAATATTTTATGTGTGAATGAACCAGCACCGGGCTGCATACAAACTTTGCCAAAACCCGGGATATGACAGCAGAAGAGCTACTTCCTATTGAGATACAGTTGCCAGCAAATCCAAAAACCTCTGCCAAGAGCCAGTGATGTGCAAAGCTGGTTTATAGAAGGATTCACATTCTGCTGTGAAAGTGATATTCCTTCTCCTGTCTCAGCAGAACTGCACATGGCGCTATCATATCACGAAAAACAAACCTAAAATGTGTTCAAGTGTTTACGGACAGCAGTCTGGTCTGTGTAACTCCTTCGTCCGTCTGTCTGCCAATCCAGAAGCCCAAAACAATTACGCAACTGTCCAAAACTACAGAAAATGAAATTACGGACAGAGCTACACAGGCCACAGCCCAGTCTCAGCCCAGCCGCAGCCAAGTTTATCGCATAATCAAAAACAGACAACAGATTTAAATTTTTAACTAAAAAACACATGTTCGTATATGTTCAAGAGAGGGCACCATCACCCATCACCCATGCACCATCCAGATACCGCACCAGACGAACCCAACCACAAGTGTAATCACAAGTGAAACATTTGAATGCTTTGAATGTCGGACAGACCGCTCTAAAATCAAGTGTCTGTGTGTAATGCGATATTTAAATTTTTACCCCGAAAAAAGTGTGCATAAAAACGGTTAGATAGGAGATGGATCTATGGATATGGACTGCAGGGCGGATGGAGTGGTGGGTTGTGCCCTAAACCTGCTAATGTAAATACAATAGAGAGCTACTTGAAGTGATCCCCGGATCATATACTCATTTACTCACGCCATCAACTACAGCAACTACCCTACAGCCGTTCCTACCCATTCGGATGAAGCAACCCCTTGCCCGAACCGACAAAAAAGGTCGTCGTCTGACTTTCAATTAATCAAATTATCGCGCGCCCGTTGGATGCGAGAAGGAGAGGTTGGGCCACCGCAGCAGCAGCAGGCTCTCGAAAATTTCAGATGGGAGATGGGATGACAAACATTTGTCCACTTTTGCAATTTGTACAGGTCAAACTTTGGGCTCCGGATCGGTTTTCCGTTCTGTTCTGTTGTTGCTATTTGTCGCGTGCGGCAGCAGCCAGCGTCAATAAATTGCCAAAATCTGTCAAAATTTTTAATGACTTGACGGATAATAACCGAAAATCGATTTGTTCAAGGCGGGCTATTGATTTCGATTGAGTTTGCAATTTAGTTTCCATTCGAACCATTTTTTAGGACACTGTTGTGGACGTTTTTATGAATAGCCAAAAGAAGGCCAAACAGTCGACTCATGATCCGGGGGCAATTTTAAGGTTTTTAACGTCAGTCGGAAATATTTCATCAGCTGGAAAATCAAGGCATGTGGGCGATGGTCCTTCTATAGGAGGGTGCGAGTTTGAAGTTTGAAATATTTAATGAACCCATTTTCAGTGGAAAAACATTGGAATCCTCAGAACCTACAATCCCTGTCCCCATTCAACTCCAAATCCGTGGAACTTTCGTAATTGTCGATTGACGCTCGCAAGTGCAGGACTATCTCTTCCCGCACTCAACAAGGCGGTCCGTTCGATTTTCCGGCACAAAATGAGTGCCGTTGTCTGAGCCTTTGGCCCGATTGCTCCGCTCGACATACATATGTATATCTGGAATCTGGAATAAAAGGGTACGACTATATCCGAGCGATAAATGACAATGACAACAGCAAAGAGCGAACCGCATCTGCATCCCGAGTCAATGGTTGTTTAACATGCATAAATTATCGTCAAACTGTAACAGTCGCGCATATTTCGCTTCATTAGGGGACAGCACCACCAATGCCATGCCCTTGGTGTCATGTCTGGTGTGGTCTGCCCTGGCCTTAACCCTTCTATTCCCGGACACACATACATCTACAAAGCATATGCAAAATAATGCCTCATCATTAGTGCGTGCGGCGGTGGCAACAACAATGGGTAAGGGTTGCAAGTGGAGCACGTGTCGCGGAGAACCGGCTGGAAGCGGTTCTGGACAGGACATGGGAATCGTGGCAGAATGTTACCGGCATTTTCATGTGTCGATGTTCACATCAGGATAACCTTTGCTGCCGCTGAACTCAAAGTATTGAGAGGCAAGCGGAAAACCAAGTAGAATCCGAAGAAGCGGTCATTTACTTATATTTCCCATAACGCGCATCGTTCCCCAAAAATATGTTCTATTTCGAATGCCCCGCCTCCGATTCTTGGCTTAACGCCCTCTCCACGCACTTTGTTGCTTTCTTGGCCCGAGATACGAGTATTTTCCCACAGGCAAAATAAAAGGAACCAAAAAAATTGTTGACCTTGTTAAATTTTGGCAAGAATCCATCCATGGGCAAGGCCAGGAGGCTCCAGTTACCTGCTTGGATAGAGTTTGGATGGAGGGTCTGGTCTGGACAGATACTCACTGGGCAAGGCTTCATCCACTCATAATTCACGCCGTCAGAGAGGCCTCGAAGGAGTATAGTATAAATCACCGTCCTTTGGAGAGCACGAACACACCCGGTGTATGATGAAGCGGTATCTCAGTATATCTCTAATAATGAGATCAGAGAACGCTGTATGTAGTTACAGCACTTGATTGCCTCCTGCCTTCGACAGCATTGGGCTTTTCTCAGTCCCCTTTCCCTTTTTCAGGCGGAGGCATCGTGACACCATCTTCGACCTGCAGACGCAGCTGAGGAGGATCTTCATCCGAATCCTCCTCCTCCCTCTGCCACGTCAACAACTAAGCAAAGCGCAGAGTTGGATGAAGAGGGAAAAGGAGAGAAGAGCGATGTTCACTCTTTCTCTTCCTTCTCCCACGAAACGATAAATACACAACAACAACAATATACTCCCAGAAGATGCCATCGCCTTGATCCAAGCGCAAGTCCAAGGCATATGCATATAAGAAACTGCGACAATGATGATCATCATATCATCGTCATTATCATCCGACGAGCGACGATGTGATTGAAACAAAACATCTTATTATTACCTTCTACCGACCGAAGGAACGACCCCGTGCGACCCTGATGTGGGGACCGGGACCCCGAACGAGGAAACAAGGAGGAAAAAACAAAGAGTTTGCAAAAAAAATTCCCACGATCTCTGGTCAGAGGCACGGGCAAAGGCAGTCTTCTGTCGTCGTCCCATATAAGGCAACGTCCTTCCAACGCCTCTCCGACTCTGACTCTCCTCTTTGCAATGTATGTCGATGTCCATGCCCGCACCCCCATCGAAGATTGGGTCGAAATTTCTGCGGCTTTGCTTTCGTTGCGACTAGCAGCGACGCCTTCCCTCAATCCATTCTCCATCCCATCCTTTACTTTGTAGGGGCTGTGATGCAGTTTTGTGATTGATTTCACTCTGGTCATGGCCCCGTAACTGAACTGAGCCCGAACCGAACCGATCCAATTCGTTCGGGGCATAATTTCTTAACTTTCACAGCCCATTGAGCTTAAAGTCACTTCACACGGCACCCCGTCTAAGGTAAAGACAGAGGACGACAGAGGAAGAGAGGGGTTTCGAAGACAGGTTGACAATTGACAGGTATCAAGTGGTCAGGGCTCATAATTATAGTTTTTAGTGATGCGTAAAATGTGTTTTTGTCGGCAAAACGCAGGATGAGATTTTCGGTTTGGCAACTCTTTAAAATTGCTTGCTGTGGCTGTGGGTACTCAAGTGTGCTGGTCTTTTGCGCGACATCAAGCTCCACGGTTCTCCCGCAGATACCTTTTGGAGGTAATCCAAGCAGCAGGAAGCCCAAAACCACAAAATCGGATGGGGATGAGATCTAATCCAAGTGGCTGCCCATTGAACCACATTGCTTTGCATTTCATTAATGTACCGAAAAGTGGAAATACTCGTACTTTCAATGAAAGCTGAGATGAGAGCAGAGGAACAGAAGAGCCCGGATCATGAGAAGACTGAGAGTCAGAGTCCCTGTCTCCAGTCCGCAGTCCGCAGTCCATGGAATCTGTGTTATTGAAGAGCTGCGCAATTAACTTACGGGGACTTTTGATTATGTTGCACAGTTGCCGCCGAAGTAACTGCAGAGGATACCTACCACCACAAAACACACCACAAGCAGAAGCACCACCACCACAACCTTCTCGCACTCGCACACTACCACCGAAATGGTCGTCCAACAGGTTAAAAGGCACCATCCATGCTGAATCCATGCTGCTGCTGCGAGGGCCGCTTCGATAGTTGCGAGGGTTGCTATCCACCACTGCGTCAGTGGTGGTGTGGGCCGACGACGCATCGTATAACTGTTTAGCTATAGCTACCATATGCTCCGACTGCAGACGATGGTGAGTTGCAACTCCCGACCTGTTCTGTCGTTGAACTGCTCTGCGGTCCGTCATTCGCTCACCACTCGCGCTTCTGAACGGACGTGTCTTCGGGTCGAATCAAATAAAAATTGTTCACGACACAAATCAGAATCAGTTGAAAGTTCAAAAACTCCGGAATTTCGCCTGTGTCGCATTTTCAATTGAAATAAATTGAATGCAATTTGTGAGCCACTAACTAGACTGCAAAATGTTTGTCTAACTCGCATCGAGGAATCTCTTGCTCGTAGATTGCCGCGTGTTTGTCGAGCTTTGAGACTCTCTAATCAACTCCAATTAAAACCATAAACAAAGAAGCCCAACTCAATCCCATCATTCGAAATGGCTGATGAAAGTCTGCACACAATGCCGCTGGAGCACAACATAGACTATCACATTGTGACATTGTTCGAGCGCCTCGAGGCGATGCGTAAGGACTCGCACGGAAACCCCACCAACAACAGGCTCTCTAGCACCCTGCAGGCACCCAAGCGGAGCATGCAGGCGGAGATTCGCACTCTGGAGTTTTGGAGGTGAGTGTTCCCCCAGAGAAATTCTCAATCCATTCTGTTCCGCACTATTATGTATCTCGGGCTGTATCTGGCTGTGGCTTCTGTCTGTTTCGAACTTAAGTTCGTTTGTGGGAAAAAGGAGGCCTCTGAGTAATTGAAAATTAAGTGTTCCTTGATACCATCACGATAGTAATTTCCTAACCAAACATTTGCAAAGCAGTTTCTGAGACACTTTAACTTGTCGTTTGCCGAGAATGTCCCAAAGACTGAGTCCCTGCTCCCCTTCACCTCCTCCAGATGGCCTTCACTGCATAGAATGTCGAAATAATTAACATTTCATCACGAGCTGATGGAGTAATTAAATCTGTGCAGAATTGAATGGCCTGTCAGTGTCAGGAGCAGGGTACTTTTCTCTTTTTGCTCCTCTTTTGAGCGAAAAAATTCCAACTAAAAGACGTGACTTCCCAATCCTCTGCTCCATTTCTATCCTCCTTCCCTGCTCCCCTGCTGACCATTAAAATCGCAAATTCGTTGAGGGAATAGTTCTCCATTAAAGTGGGGGGCACAGAGAGCAAGAAGACAAAAGTCAAACAAGGAAATTTATGGAAATTCGCGGAGTTCAGTGCAAATGCCACTCCAGCACAGTGCCCCATCGCTTGAGCGGGAGTTTGTTTGATTTTTCGTTATCTTTTGAGCTTAAGGCGAATCCGAAATGCCTTCCGTCCGTCCCTCACTCGCCCCTCCTTTTCTTAATTGTTAGTGCAACAGAAGCGGCCATTGTGCAACCTGATTTGTACAATATTTACTGCCCGTACTCATGAGGCAACATCTTCTCCCTTTTGCAGATCCATCATCAGCGAGTGCCTGGCTTCATTCCTGTACGTATTCATCGTCTGCGGAGCCGCTGCTGGCGCCGGCGTGGGTGCCAGCGTCTCATCCGTGCTTCTGGCCACAGCCCTGGCCTCAGGCCTCGCCATGGCGACACTCACGCAGTGCTTTCTCCATATCTCTGGTAAGGCAACATACAACACATACAACAAACAGACAATAAACAAGCCCGGCGACAAGTGCTTCGTGTCGTTGGGGACTCTTGGACTTGCGTGGGAATTCCCCAGTTCGGTTTTATCCACAGTCACAGCCCCAGCGCGAGGGAGAGATGGGGAGAACTTCAAATGAAACACAACAGAAAACAGAACAAAAAGAACCTCATTTTTGTTTGTAATTTTCCAAAAGGCAATGCACTCGCCGTGGCCCACCGTCCTACCTCCTCTTATCGCCCGGGGCGCACTTGCGGTGCCATCGACTTGCACAAAGTTCTCTACTTTAAATGCGACCGTATTCCCCGTATATGTATTTGTTCAGTTGCGTTGACATTTGAGGCAATTAAACTGTTCCACAAAAAGTAAACCACAAAACAGAAGAGATATCTGATGAGGCAGGAGCAGAAGCGAAGCGAATGGAAACATGTGCTGCTGATTTGCCTCCCCCAATTGTTGGGGTTCTTGCATTTTTTTTGTCGATTTCCCATTTTCACAGCCAATTGGTTGAGCATTAATTTATGATGTTATCTTCGGCGAGCGGGGGGCCCTGCCTCTCTTTCTCTTCCGCAGAAGTGTCAAAGCTATATTTAACGGTTTTCAGAGGGGACCTTCCATTGCAGAGACGACTAAAGTCCAACCAACTGTTTTCTGTTTTTTTACAGGCGCCCACATCAATCCCGCTGTGACTCTGGCCTGCTGCGTGGTGCGCAGCATCTCGCCCATTAGAGCCGCCATGTACATGACCGCCCAGTGCGGAGGAGGCATCGCAGGAGCTGCTCTGCTGTACGGGTAAGTGGAGAGTCCTCTGAGAGGATCAATATCTATTGGAAATTCTATTTCCGTTTTGTGGGGGACCTCTTTAGATTGAATGGATGGAATGGTTTCCATCCTTGTTATTAGAACAATGCCAGCAGTTGAGGAGGAAATGCATTTTAGTCGGTGCATCCTTTTGACAACAGCTATTTGCATCCATGCAATCCTCTGCAATGACACAGTGTCCCGCAAAATGTAAAATTTACATTGTACATTGTAAATTCTTTATAGCTTCGAATTAAATCCGGCGCAGTGATCTCTCTGCCTGTTATTTCGTAAATCAAGACGGTGGAAAAAAGATCCTGGGGAGAAAAAGACAGCCAGACAGATGAAACACACTTTGTTCTATGCGATGCGATGCGATGACTGTACAACAAGGATACTTAGCAGGAAGCACCAAATTCATGTGTGCAGAAAAAAAGAAATAGAAAATTGTATAAATAGGATATGCAGGTAACCGCAGGGCTGTGCTCTGGTGTGCTTGCCAGAAAGATATACGCATACACAAAATCTGAGGGGACACCACCTGCACGGAATAGAGCGGGAGGAGGACACGCAGGTAGCTAGGAGTCGTCGTATCGCCTATAGAGATAGAGAAACATCTGCCTCTCCTGTTTGCGCTGTGATTTCCCATTTTTAAAATGTCAGCAGCAGCGGGAAAGAATGGATTCCTGCCTAGATTATGGCCCAAGGATCTCTACATATACACGCACTGCTGTTGGTGGTTTCCCATTCCATGGCTAAATCTCATGCCTGCCATGGTTCCTTTGTATCTCTGCAGGAAAGAGGAGTAGAAGTAGTGTCGAATAGAGCAATGAAAGGGAAGGAAATATCTGCGCCTGCGCAGCCTTTTTCAAATGTCGCTCCAATTTCTTGTTGTACATTGAACTTATTTTCTGTGTGGAGAAGATTCGTTGTTAATGGCTCTCTTCTCAGCCTGTGCCTGTCTATAGTCCCTTGTCTGCTCGACATCTGTTTTAACCCTCCTCCGATCCCTCTTTTTTAAGTGCGTTGGCATCTTTACTTTCTACAGATCCGATCCCCGTGCAGGCGGAGGAAGGGATCGGGGCGGGGGCAGGAGAAAGAGGACGCAGAAGAGAAACATGTTTCAGCTGCTGCCGTTGCGATCAGGTTCGGGTTGAGCTGAGTTTTTTCTTCCCCGATATGGATTTTTAAGGGTACAACGAGTTCAAATTGTATTTTAGTCGAAACATATGTTTAATGTTTAAAAAAATAAAAGAAAAGAAAAGAAAAGAGAGACTCGGACTCTGTCCATCTGTCTGTCTTTGGCGCTGATTAATTGGTTTAGATTTTGTTAATATCGGTATTTCCTATGAAAATCCTGTATAGAATCCGCACCTGCTTTGTTACTCCCACCCTAAGGACCAAACACTTCAACTCCAGGCTCCCTGCTCCCATCTCAAGGCTCCTCTTTGCTGTTGTCACATGTCACTTGGCACTTACCCTAATTGCACTGCCACTTGGATATGTCACATGTGGCCATGGAGACGAGATACCAGTACACATACCGAAGCAGAGTCTTCCTGTACTTCATAATCTTTTATGAAGCGGATAACGCTTGAAAAAACAGTGCGGGACGAAGACAGTGACAGCGACAGACAGACAGAGGCGACAGACCCGCAGCACTTCTTAAGGAGTATCGATATCCGGCTCAGGGATATTTGAATGGTCTTTAAGCTGTACTGTACTATCTGTCGCCTCGCATTTCAATATCAATGATTTCTTTCCCGATTTGGGTTGCTTGGTTCCAAAGAACGCGCGCCGAGCACGTTCCAAAAATGTGCCAAAGGAGAAGGCTTTGAAATTGATGAAAGATAAAAATCAGGTAGACGTCGAAAGCCGAAAGACACAGAAAGCAGAAAAACATAATTAACATTTCCATTGGCCTTTGTCCGAGGTTGCGCCTGCGCAGGACGCGTCGTCATGCGGAAACGTGAAATCAAACACGTGTCGTCGCCGCTACAGTGCTCCTTTCTGGTTGGTCAGAATACAGACCCTTGAGGGCAGCTGGAAACTGCTGCTGCTTTTGGATGTATTCACTACACGGCACACCTGCCGCATGCTGCCCAAAACAGAAATTACTGTATCCCGAAGAGATACACACAAAAACAGGATTTTGGAAGCAGAAATTTACATTTTAAATACCCATCCGAAACGGACTCAAACACCGCACACCGAAGAGAACAGGTCAGCAAAGAGGGGCTTATGCCTTCAATACATAGTGCCGACGTTCTTTCGGTTGATTTGTATCTAGCATGGAAATGCACTTCCTGCACTTGAATGTGGCCGAAAGGGAGAGGGAGCGGCAGGAAAGCAGAGTGGAAATCGAAATCAATTCGTGTCACATGGGCAATTCAATTACTGAATCCGTTTGGGAGCGCATCCGTTCCCCTTTTATTATTTGCCCCCCTCCGCTCGGCTTACCATGGGAATGGGAGTGGCATCCTGCTAGTGCTTCCTGTTGGCCTATCCTCTCGTATCCCCCGAATCCTGTGCACAAGTGGTGGTCCAGTTATGTCGCCAACACTCGCAAGGACCAGAGGCAGAGACAGAGTGAGAGATGAGGGCATAAACACACCTCAACAAACGAAAGGCCCATATAATTAGCGATATCTTTAAAGTACAGAGGGAAATACACACATTTAGTGATTTAATAGAAAAATTTGATTTGTGGCCCTTATCGGGGATTCAAGTTCCAGAAGCCTGAAAGCCAACCCGAAGCCAAACACGAGCGTGTTGCATACATGACTCACATGGCCCAAAACCTTTCCCCTTTCACCCTTTCAGGTGCACACGAAATTCAAGCATCAGTTAGTTGTAAATTCCCTCACTTTTAAGTCCATAAACAATTTGCGCAGGAAGAGTTCTGCTCTGCTGAAGAGCTCAACGGCACTCACAGAGAGTTGGGCTAACATTTTGCTATTTCTCTTGCCATTTCCGGCTACTTAGTTGCTTCCTTACTTTTCCTGCCTGAATCCTGAATGTATGCTGTATGTATACTGTGTGGGAGGGAGGTTCGTGGGTGAGCGAGTGGTTTTCGTGCTCATTCGTGAGCCCTGTGAAATTAGCACTTTATAGAGCAAACAGGCACTTTTCGCCCTCATCTTCGCCTGCCTCTACCCAAACTCTGCAGTTCACTCAATGGAAAAGTGTTTTCCAAAGCGATCAAACTTTCATCATTTAGGATTTTCGTGGGGAAGTGGAATGCCAAATGTCTCATATTCTACAGCTTAGGGCCACATAATACCTGCTAAGACGGCAGATACACATACGAACGACTATCATAACGTGCACATTACTCCTTTGTCGTATTTCAACCGCCGAATATGACCCCACTTCTAACGAAGGCGGCAGTTGAGTTTAGAGCTTGAAAGTTATATTTGCTCCAAGTACTTTTTAAGTGCATTCCGGCCGCATTTATCTCCGGATATTTGCAGTTGCTCAATGTGGGGTTGTGGCAGATTGCTTGCAGGTACTGAGTACAGAGTACTTGCAACAAAATGAACATTCGTTCCCTTTTCTTGTGGACTAGGAGGTTGTCTAATGGAGTGACCTTTTGAGGAAGCCCACACTTTCCATATACGACAACAATTGAATGTTCGAGAATATTAATATTTCTCATCGGCATCCGAATTATCTAAGAGATTAATTTTTTCATAAATCGCCAAAGCCAAAAGTTTGTGTTTGGTAGCCGAAACTTGGACAGTTCTGTTGAGTAAGGACCAGGAGCTAGAGCAGGAGCAGGACAAGATAAGCGCATGGGGTTGCTCTTGTTTTGGGGTGGAATGCTAAGGGTTGGCTCGCTCTAACTTATGAGCTGTCAGAAAGGGCGTTAATAATAAATAATAATAATTTGCGGACATTTTTCAATCAGAAATCGAAAAAATAATAAATGATCACTATTCGTGTCATTCCTTCGACAGGGTCACCGTGCCTGGCTACCAGGGAAATCTTCAGGCAGCCATCTCCCACAGCGCTGCTCTGGCCGCCTGGGAACGTTTTGGCGTGGAATTCATCCTGACATTCATGGTCGTGCTCTGCTACTTCGTATCCACCGATCCTATGAGGAGGTTCATGGGCAACTCTGCCATGTCCATCGGTTCCGCCTACAGTGCTTGCTGCTTTGTGTCGGTAAGTATTTGACATTGATAATGCCGATGCCTCCTCACCAAGGAATGCCAGCCAGAAATCCCAGAAAGTCCCTGGACAGCCGACAGTCAGAACGAAACCAAAGCCAAAACCAAGACAGAGACTGAAAACAGAGACAGAAACGCACCTGCCACTGACACTGTTGCAAAATCGCAACTTGACACACAGGTAGAAGGGATCCGATCCCGGACGCAAGAAGACAGAGGAAGGTCGCACGGGGTGGGGGACCGATAATTCATTTAGCACTGAACGAGGCCCAAACCCAGACACAGGCATTGTTAGCATAACGGACAGCACCGCGGAATTCAAAGGAATTCTTAAGGAACCCGATTCAACTCAAGTCAATATCGATTATGGATTGAAGTACGAGAGAGTCCCGTGATAAACCTCAGATAAGGATTTAGCAGAGACAGGAACAGGAGAGACTCCTATACACAGGAAACTTCTTAAGAGTATGATTCTCATTCGATTCTCTCCTTGCAGATGCCCTACCTGAATCCGGCTCGCTCCCTGGGTCCTTCGTTTGTGCTCAACAAATGGGACAACCATTGGGTCTACTGGTTCGGACCTTTGGTGGGCGGCATGGCCTCCGGTTTGGTCTACGAGTACATCTTCAACCCGCGTAGAAGCCAGCGCCACGTCAAGGGCAACGACAACGACAACGACTCCAGCTCCATTCACTCCGACGACGAACTGAACTACGACATGGACATGGAGAAGCCCACCAAGTACCAGCAGTCGCAGGCCAACTATCCGCGGGGCCAGCCCAATGGCAACGGAGGAGGAGGTACCTCAGGCGGGCAGCACGCGGCGCCAAACATGGGCCAGATTGCGGGAGTGGTGGGCGCTGCACAAGGCAACTACTGCCAGAACCTTTACACTGCTCCACCGCTCTCCTCGAAGTACGAGCAGCAGCAGGAACCGCTCTACGGCGGCACTCGCTCGCTGTACTGCCGATCCCCCACTCTGACGCGGAGCAACCTGAACCGATCACAATCCGTCTACGCCAAGAGCAATACGGCCATCAACCGCGACATCGTGCCGCGTCCCGGGCCGCTGGTGCCGGCCCAGAGCCTCTACCCTATCCGCAATCAGCAACAGCAGCAGCAGACAGTCACCGCTGCACAATCCTCCCACCTCCAGAACCAGAACGTACAGAACCAGATGCAGCAGCGCAGCGAGAGCATCTATGGAATGAGGGGGTCCATGCGCGGACAGCAGCAGCCACTCCAACAGCAGCAGCAGCTCCAGCAGCAACAGCAGGCTCCCCTGAATGTGCAACAGCAGCAGCAGCAACAACAGATGCAGCCACCGCCGCAGCTGATGACTGAGCAACAGAACCACCAGCAGCAGCCACAGCCGCAGGGCTTCCAGCCTGTCTACGGCACTCGTACGAATCCCACGCCCATCGATGGCAGCCACAAGTACGACAGGCGGGACCAACAGCCCCAGCAGCAGCAGTTGTACGCCATGACGGGTCCGAGAAATCGCGGCCAATCGGCCCAGTCGGATGACAGCTCCTACGGCTCGTATCACGGATCGGCAGTCACTCCACCGGCGCGTCATCCAAGCGTAGAACCTTCACCGCCTCCGCCACCCATGCTCATGTATGCGCCGCCCCCGCAGCCCAATACGGCCCATCCACAGCCCATCCGCACCCAGTCGGAGCGTAAGGTGAGCGCCCCCGTGGTGGTGTCCCAGCCAGCCACCTGCGCCGTCACCTACACAACATCGCAGGGACCCACACCAACGCCACAGCAACAACAGCAGCAGCAAATGATGATGCAACAGCAGCAGCAACATTATGGAATGCTACCGCTGCGGCCCAACTGAAAGCGGCTCTCGTGGGGTCCCGTGACGACCCCGCCGCCAGCAGCAATGCACGCACTCGCGCTCCACCCCGCGGGCACCATGACCCTGCACAGCTGCAGCCTAGCCAAGCAGAGCAGTTTGTTTTAGTTGTAGTCGTAGTCGATATCGAAGAGAAGGCGCATGCATCCAAAGGAAATGTACGCAAAGTCTCAGCCCTTAGTCTAATCCTAATTAGCCAACTCTGACGTATAGCCATAATATATTATAGAATATATTGTATTATTCCGAGCACTAGAGCGCCAAGAAGAAAGGAACTCTCACCTAGCAGCAGCAGGATAACATTAACAGTAGCCATAAGATACTTATATTTGTAAACTATTGTAATCGCGTTCCAATCGATATCGGAACGGAAAAGGTTACACATTTATACTAGACTGAAAGACATGCACCTTAAAGAAGTTTATTTATTTAATATTTCTTTTTCTGTTGTTTAAACACTTTTTATTTCCTGTTTAGATCATCAGATTCTTCCAATTACAACATTTTTCGTATTCTATTTTTGAGAAGCCAAAATTATATTTAATTTGATTTTCATTTGTATATAAATTTCATAGTAGTAACTATTTTTAGCATATGTATTCCTGTAAATGATAGGCCATTAAGCTTAAAAGTATCTGATCTGTATTTAGTGATAATTATAATAGAATATGTATGTGACCAGGCTTGGTAGTACCTATATTTGTTAAATCATCAGAATAACAACGCAAATATAAAATGTATAAAAGTAAGGAAGAAAATGTCTCTTACATATCATCGTATTCAGCCGAGTCTGATAGATCAGAATCAACAGAGTCTTCCTCCGTAGTCGATTCGACTTTGGTATACACCTGGCGCATGTGGCGCTCCCACAGAAACAGGCCCATGGGTGATGGCGGCTCCTTGGCTCGCTCCACATCATAGGACAACCAATGGGAATGTTGCTGCATGTACAAGGAGTTGAGAAGAGTTGGCCAGTAGAACAGTGAGCCAACTTTGGATAGCTTCACATGCAGGAAGTAGCCGTGCTGCTTCTCCGAAGCGATCCTCACATCACCCAGAAGATTCATAAAGCACCTCTGGGGAGGCGAAGTGTCTGACACAAAATACGAAAGAAATTTGCCACGAACAAACAGTTCATATTCCGACACCTTTTGCTCGAAAATGAGTTCGATTTGGCGGAGGGTCTGGTGCCACTTGACCATAGGCCAAGCAACCGTTTCACCAACTGTCGTGGCACGCTGCAGGGCTTTCATCGCTTGATCTTTCGATGGGTCTTGCACTGATGTTCCTGGTGAGGCATCAATGAGGCAACGAATTGGACTCGATTCTAGTTTTTTGATTACTTTGGAACTTTCTTGGGGAGCCATGGAATCCCATTCATCACCGGCTACAATTCTTTGCAAGAATTGACGGGTTTCTGCGTGGTTTGACGAATTCTCGTTGGCTAACTCTCCCCTTAGCATTTCGAGGAACGTCTGTTGAGATCCGTCTAGAGTTGGACAAACCTCTGGGGGATTTCTCTGGCAATCGGTTTTAGTCAGAGTTTTCTCCATCCCCTCAACTGCGCTGCTACTGGCTTCCATTGTATCGATGTCCTTTCCATCAACTAATGCTACTTTTACCTGATCTTCCTTTGTATCTGTTTTCGTCCCTTGTTTCGTCATCTGAGGCTTGACTTTTTCTCTGATTGAAGCAAAGCCTCTGCAGGTTAGTGGCACCGCCGGACCCTGAGTGAAGCTTTTCGTCGCCAGTTTTCCATAGCCTCGCGCGATCAACTCCTTTCGAAGCACAGATCTGTACACACTGGTGCGCAGCGATGGGCACTCCTCGATCAGGGCAATTTCCTTGACGTAGAACACGTCAAGCATGGAGAAGTCGACGCTTATCTGAATGTGTTGTCCATCTAGAAGACCGGAAAACGTATCGTGCACCCACTTGATGGACTCCGGCGACCACCTTGCCTCTTTTGTGGCGGGCTCCACACTGGACATCTTAACATCCATGGCCAGGAGTGGCAAAGCTTTAAACTTCGCATCACACTCCAGAAGGTCCCATGGTCTGATTTGCATCAGCTCCGTGCCGTGGTCCATCAACTGCACCGTCACAGATTGTTCTGTAGGAATTTCCATGACACGGACGCGTTTGTAGAGCCCCTGCTGATGCACGATGCAGACGTCAGAGACGCGGACTGGATGGTGCTGCTTGGGGTTCGATCCCACACTCAGCTCCACCTGCGCAATCCAACGACTGACCGGAAAGGGAGCCTCCACCCACACCGTAGTGCCTGCCAGCATGTACTCTGTGGGCCAGAGAGCCATGTGAACAGGGTCGTAGATCTTGCATAGCATGCAGCGCACGAGGGCCCCGGATTGCTGGCAAGGATTACTCGAATGCTGTACTTCCGCCTTGAGAAAGTGATGTCGCATGATGTACTGCCTCTGAGTACACTCGCCCATCTTCACCGGGTACAGACTGGACATCTGCTCCGAAAACTTGTCCGTGGCGAGTCCGTGGGCATTGAGGAACGTCATCAAATAGGGTCCGTACTGGGAGTTTCTCTCGTCCAGCATAACATGAGAAGCTATGGCGGGGGGCGGGGCCAGCGGCTCGGCCAAACGGTTAGGCACGCAATCAGCCATAACATGGAATCGCAGCGTAAACTTCGACCACGATTCCGGGAGGCTAAAGTGGACGAGTAGCTCTTTGTTCTGCTTCCACAGCTGCAGCTGGTTGTCGTCGTAGACCAGCAGCAGTTCGTTTGTTTCCTTCAGTTAGAGATACAAAATTGATTAATCAATTAGTTCGTTAATCAAATGACTTTCAGAATAACTAACCTGCGCGTGGGCTTTCGAGATGGTCACGCACTGATGTCCAGCTCCGACCAGAACTTTTCTCAATTGCAACATCTCCTCTTGCCTGTTGCAGAAAATGATCGTTCGCTTCTGTAGGGGCGTCTGCGAGGCCAAGAATTCTAAGAGCTGTGCAGCCTTTTTCTGAGACTGTCCCACACACATCGTTAGCTTCACGCGTCCGTACATGGCCGCCTCAAGGAAGTCCCCAAAAATCAGCAGATTAGTGGAGGTCCATTTGAGAAGCTTCAGAAACGCCTGCTCATGCCAGCGCTGGGCCACCAGAACGAGCTGAATTTGCGAAAGGCTCAAACGTCGCAACCGATTCATAACTTCGCTCAGGAGATGCGGCGCTGCCTGCTGCATGCGATCGTAGTCGTCCAAGACTACGTGTTTCAGACGTGCTGGCTCGAAGAGGGCTAGGCCCTTGCGTTTATAGTCCATCAGGGCATTCAGATTCGCGAGTGTGGTCACCAGTATGCCGCACGAGCCGAGCAGTATGGTGACCACATCGGGCTCGGATTGGTCGTGGGTGTTAATCACTTTGAAGAATGGAGTTTCAAAGTCCTGCATCAGAAGAGAGCACTGGTTTGACAACACCTTAGCGTTACCCGAGGATTCGGTAAGCACTACGGCCAATGGCCCCTTCTTCTTGAAACTTTCTCCATCCGATTTCATGGAGCTTATCACCAAGGAGCAAAGCGCCGGGAGATAGCACCAGGAGCGACCTGTGCCCGAGGCATTCACCAGTAGCAGGGAGTTACCCTTCATGAGGTGCGGCCAGCCAAAGCATTGCGTGGACAATGGAGCCTGGTAGTTCAGCTTTTCCAAGACATTTTCAATCTGCTTCCCGAGCGATGCCTCGCTCAAGTTCCGGGCAGCGTTCACTGACACTGATAACTGATAACTGTGGGTCAATACCATGCTGGCCAATGAAATGTTTATCCTCTGAAATAGTTTCGGCAGAGCTCCGTGGGCTCTTCCAGCTGTTGCATCTCCCCTAAACAGAATGCTAGTTTTCATATTCTGTGCTGCAGGTGAGGCAGCCAAGAGACTACTTGTTGGCTCTGACGGTTCGCTCTGTTGGTTATTCGTATGGATTGTTTCCTGACTAGCCAACAATCCAAAACATCTGCTAGGAGAACGTTCACTCATCGAGGGACGACTTGTCAGATTAAGCTCCCTTAATCGATCTGCCAGGCTGTCCAGTTGAGGTACTGTTCTATCGGATGTTTCATTGCTGGGTTTCCCGTATACTTCCAATTGATTTATCTTTGCCACGCTTTCCTCTACTTTTTCTTTTCTGCTTGAACCGCCGATGAGAGCCGTTTGGACAGAGTTGTCGCCTGAACCGCTGACCTTGCTCAGACGTCGGGCCGCGTCTGGTATTGGCGGTTCTCTGCGCTGCTGGAGAAGTCTCTCCAGCTTCATGGGATATTTGGAGGGACACGGCAGACTTCGTCTTTTCTGGTGGTTTTGATTACTTGTTGAGTTCTGTCTGAATGGGTCCACTCGAAGTTCCGTCTGGGACAGGGCTTTGGAGCAGTCAATGCGATTCTGTTCGATGGCCAAGGGTGGAGCAGTCGCCACTACCTGGATTATTTTTTTAGCACGCAAGCCTGCCTTGAGCTCCACATCGTTGATATCCGCCAAGTCGAAGGACAAGGGATCGAGGTAAGGAGGCATGTGGCTGCTGTTCTCTCTGCGTCCATATCGTCGCTCTTCCAGATAGTCGACTGCATCCACAGCTTGGCCGCTATGGCCGTTCGACTTTATCCATAATATTCCGAAATTCTCGTTCATGGGCCCCTGATATCTAATGTCGAAGGATAATAGGTGGGCCTCCTCCAGCTTCTGCCCGAAAACGCTCAGTGCAGCTTTCGTCCAGGTGCTTCCATTATAGGGCGTAATGAACGCCACCCCTCCCATTTGAACGTCATAAAATTTGTTGTTTAAATTTCCGGGCAGCAACCACAGATCTTTGGCTGTGCAGTTGATGGTAAAGCCATAGTCGAGGACAAACACCAGATACTCCTCTCCCTTCCGCTTTCGAATGACGCCACGGAGCAGCTTCGGTGGCTTCCACAGCATGTACCGCACAATTACCTCCAGAAACTCGCAGTAGGACGTTCGTTGGTTCCCTGGGCTGCAGTGCTGGGGCAGTTGCAGCTCTGTTTGTTGCACTAGAGCACTGCAAGCCTCTACTTCCTTGGCACTAATGTACCAGAACTGTTGGGGGCTGACATAGTGAGTGATCAGAATCCGATTGCCCTGGAAAGGGGGGTTCTCCTTCAGTTTGCCTACAATAATTACAGTTTTCTGTAAAACCACAAAATTGAAAATTCATCTTAAGCTTAACTCCTAACGTACATTTCTGACAATCCCGCATGTTGAAATTTCTTTTCGGAGCAAACCACGCCGTCAATTAGTAATTTAGTAAGGTAATAAAGAACCTGCCATACATTGCATTCGATGGGCAACGCGACCAATTTAACTAATTATTTAATATGCAAAAGCGATTTGGCACATGCCGGATCATACCGGCAGACAAAACGGACAACATGGAATTGCTGTTGCAGGAACGTGAGCACCTGTATGCGAGCTGCTGGAACAGAAATTTCGCTATTACAATTAAATATAGATATAGATAGTATAGATAAACTTCGCTTAATTTCACTATTTCATATGGTTGATGAATGGAGATAAAAAGAAGGTCAGAGAACAATAGAGTTAAGGCAATAAGCGGCTACACCCGATAGGCCTTCTTGCAACCCTCACTTTTTGAATCGGTTTCACCCTCATAAAAAACGGATATCGTTTTATCTCCAAAAAAAATCTCTACTAGAATTAGAGAATTGATAAGAGAACCACAGAATATGCAAATAATTTGATCAGCAACTGTCGAGGGTGCTTTATTTGAACATCAATCAAAAAGGTCCATTCAGGCGCATGATCCACAGCAAATTTGTTAATAAATCAAATAAAATGGGAAATTCTACTCACTTAAGTTGCCGTTAAACATCCTGTTTGGTGAAATCAACGTTGAAAAACTGCAAAAAAAAAATACCAATAGCAATTAATAGCAATTAAATAAAATTGATTTAATTTTAACCTTCAAAGATCCGACAAAAATTGTGGAGAAGAGTGTTGATCTCGCTGCGCTGAAAATCCAAAACTAAAATGGGGAGCTGAACCCCATTACTGAATTACTGGAAGAGAAGAGCTTCCAATGTTCATATTCTAGCGCTGAAACCCAACACCGACACGAATACGAACGCAAACATTGCATGTAACGGGACTATTGTTGAAGAGTCAGCGGATTAACGTAAACAAACTTCGAGACAAATTCGAAACGAGACACAGACTCCAGCATGAATCTAAGCAGCACTCTTTTTTCACAGAAATCCCATAATTACGTGCATACATACGTACATACGTACATGTATGCATACATGTTTTGAACTATGTATAAACAGATCGCCAACTGAACTAGGCCGCCATCGCCATCCTGGTGACATACGGGGGCGGCAACGATTGATTAACAGGTTGAGGTTATTTACAAAGGGCAAAGTAAGAACCTAGAACCCCACTTGTGACATATGTAAATATGAATTTATGAAATTTATAATTTGACAAGGAGCAAAATCCGATTATTAAAATTAGATCGATGATCGATAGTGTGTTTCCCGCGTAATCTAGCGGAACAAATACTGCATACACTTGTGTTTATACAATACATACATCCACTTGCATTGACCTGTATATACCGTCCGAGCGAGCAGTTGCATATTGCATATTTTAATACTTTTCATAGTATTTTCCAGTATATTTAAGGCGCGTTGTCCAACACACTAATGCAGAAATTGTGCAGAAATGCCATTTCAGCCACATCGAATACTAATTCGTGATCAGCATCGAATTCCTGATTTGGTTATTCTTATATAAATTTGATTAGATTATCTTATAGGATAAAATTATGTGTTCAATGCTAAGGGGTTTAGTTAGCTAGTAACTTTCAAACGAATATCAAAATCAAGGAATATGATCGAATATGAATTTCGTCGGTATATTTACGGTATATTTCTTAGGGCCAGACGGTCACACTGTGCATCGACCACATGCCGATCGATACAGTCTCCAAAAGCAAGTTGGAGCATTTGTTGACTGGATCGTTGGAAGGGGAGGGCCTGTGGCAGCCGGATTGGCCACCGGCTGAATCGCCACAGGAGTCAGCACCGGATCTATTTGTGCGGCCAGAACAGACTATAGAGGTCTTCAGACTGTTTTCACGTGTCTGGAAACTGAATTTGGTCTTAAGAGAAGAGAAGCGAAACAAACCTAAGGATTTGATATGGTAAGCTCAGTGCCATCTTTCGCGTTCAGAAAAGAAATTTGTGTAGTTTTTAACAAAACACAATGTGTCTATAATATAAAAGAACCTATGTTTGTATATTTTCGTGTGAACAAAAAGCAACACCAAATACATAACCCCAATGGCCGCTCGGTTAGTGCAAAAAAAAAAAATGTAAAGTGCACGTAAAAAGGCAATTAGCGCGTGTTTGACAAACTACGCAAGTCGAAAAATTTGCATTCTGATTACCCTTAAGAGGAGGTAACCGTTCTTAAATTTGAAATTTGAAAGGCCTGACAAAGGCCGATTAAAAAAAAAATCCGTTTTTCATGCCCTTTTTGCACTTTAAAGTCAAAAAAAATATTTATAAAAATATTTTCGAAAAAAACGCTTGGTCAGGGCCCCCCCAAATAATTAGCTTTCATGAGTGGTGAAGCATTGAAATCGGCTGACTCCTCGAAGCTGTAGAGGGTACCGCGCGTCGGAAAACGTTTCGAGAAAAACGCGTTTAAAGTTTTATGTAGTAAAAAAATCGTACGGTAAAATCCAAGGCTTTTCCGCCAAGTCGAGTATGTCTCGAGAGCTACATGGGATATCGAAATATCCTTTCTCCCACGTATTCTTCATAGAATAATACTAATTAGGCAAACAAAAATTCGATTTTTTTTCGGCTCTGACGGTAACTTCCCCTTAAAGTCGCGGCACTTTTTTCGCGCGCGCGCTCATTTTATACATATGTACATAGTTATAGCTGAATGAAAATTAGCCCAATATAAATTTGTTTGCTTGTATAATAAATAAATGTGTATTTCTAATATATTAATACTTTTACAGGGCCAAAATGAAGGGCTTCACACCGTGGCCAGGCATGGTAAGCGGAATGCTTACGCCGCGTTGCCATCGCTGCCTCTGCCGCTGCCGCTGTGTTTGTTTTCGACTGTACTTTTTTATGCAGCACGGCCGCCTCTCTGCCTCTGCCTCTGCTGTTGCTCCCGCTGCCAAACTCATAACGCACTCGCACCCGCATTGTTAGTGGCTTGATTTGTTTCGTTTGGAGCAGAGCACTGGTTGCTATCATCAGCCTCACCTACCGTTACTGCTGCGAAGGCGGCGACAACAAAATCCCCGGGAAAACAAACACCCAAAGCCAAGTCTGTGTCTGCTGCATCCGCGACCAAGGCGGCAAAGGCTTCCACCACAAAATCCGCACAGAAACGGCGCATCTCTGCTCATGAAACGCCCACTGGAGCAAATTCTAGTGGAGCACCGAACTGTAAACGGGACAAGCACTTGCACCAATGGATTCGCGTACAAAAGAGATCAATTTTGACCTTCTTTCGCTGCTCCCTCTTTTCGCTCATCCAGGTACGAACACTATTGACTAATTTTACATTGTCTATCTTATAACAGTTTTCTAAATTGAGAACTTTTAGGCGGGGAAGCCCCTTTAGGAGGCCCAAAATTTGGTCATTCGTAATGTTTGGCATATCTATGTGGAGGTATAGAAGGTACTTTAGGTTCAGTAACTCGGCCAAAGGGACGTTGTCGCAGTTTACGCTGAGTTCCTTGAGTGTAGAAATATTGCAAGCTGCAATATTTCTACACTCACGGAACTCGACGTAAACTGCGACACCCTCTAAATTACTGAAGTTATTGAAGCTAAAGAAACTTCTATACCTCCACATAGATATGCCAAACATTACGAATGACCAAATTTTGGGCCTCCTGAAGGGGCTTCCCCGCCTAAAAGTTCTCAATTTAGAAAATTGTTATAAGATAGACAATGTAAAATTAGTCAATATTGTTCGTACCTAGATGAGCGAAAAGCGAGGGAAGATCAAAATCAATCTCTTTTGTACGCGAATCATTTGGATAAAATCAAGAGGGATTTATTATATTAATATACAAAGATGTTTGTGAACGGGTTCAGAATTAGCAACCATGTAAACATGCCTTTATGGGATTCGAATAAATGAAAGTTAAATTAATTTTGCCAAATATGTGTAAGTTTTATTTTTGATCGATATCTTGCACCCGCTAAAGAAACTTGTATACCTCCACATAGATATGCCAAACATTACGAATGACCAAATTTTGGGCCTCCTGAAGGGGCTTCCCCGCCTGCAAGTTCTCAATATAGAAAATTGTTATAAGATAGACAATGTAAAATTAGTCAATATTGTTCGTACCTAGATGAGCGAAAAGCGAGGGAAGATCAAAATCAATCTCTTTTGTACGCGAATCATTTGGATAAAATCAAGAGGGATTTATTATATTAATATACAAAGATGTTTGGGAACGGGTTCAGAATTAGCAACCATGTAAACATGCCTTTATGGGATTCGAATAATGAAAGTTAAATTAATTTTGCCAAATATGTGTAAGTTTTATTTTTGATCGATATCTTGCACCCGCTTTTCTTACATTTTTTATTAAAACCTTATTTTAGACGCAATCCAATAAATAGAACTCTCTAAAATGAGTCAATCTTTTAGAAAATGTATTCATAAATTGAATAAAATTATGTATTTAGGCCTGAGGGTCCTACATTGGAGAGCAAAAGTGATTCAATACTCATAATCACTGACGTCGCCCACAAAAGTTTAACGAATAAAGCAAAGCAAACCATTTTATTTTATTTTTTATTTAATTTCAACCGAATATTAAAATAGAGGAATACGATGGAGTACAAATAATTCGTTGGTATATTTTTCAAGCTGGACGGTATTTTCGGTATATTTCTGAAAGTCTGACCGTATATCTTACCGATAAGTCCGATAAACAACTTGCAGCGCATCATCATACAAAGAAAAAAAAATAGGAAATAGACGGAAGAAAAATTAAAAAAATTTAAGGAATTATATTAATGCATTAAGAAATTTATTTGTGAAAATAAATAATTTGAAAATAAAATAATTAGTTTGTGCACCGTCAATTAAAAGCAGCAAGATAACCAAGTTCAATATACGCCTGGACACTATAATGTCGAAGAACAAAAAAATGTCGCTATCGGGCGGCGACACGACAGAAAAATTTATTTACAAACCCAAGGATTTGATATGGTAAGCTGAGTGCCGTGTTTCGTGTTCAGAAAAGAAATTTGTGTTGTTTTTAACAAAACACAATGTGTCTATAACATAAAAGAAGCTCTGTATATTTTCGTGTGAGCAAAAAGCAATACCATATACATAACCTCAATCGCCGCTCGGTTAGTGCTCCAAAAAAGTAAAGTGTAGGTAAAAAAGGCAATTAGCGCGTGTTTGACAAGCTACGCAAGTCGGAAAATTCGGGTTCTGATTACCCTTAAAGTCGCGGCAGTCGTATAAACAATTTATACATGTAATTTTGAAGTGTATGCTACCGCGATTGTCTCTGCTGCGACAGTGACGTCTACGTCGCTGCGTTGGCGCTTTTTTCGCGCGCGCGCTCTTTTTATACATAGTTGTAGCTGAATGAAAATTAGCCCAATATAAATTTGTTTGATTGTATCATAAATAAATTCGTATTTCTAATATATTAATATTTTTACAGGGCCAAAATGAAGGGCTTCACACCGTGGCCAGGCATGGTAAGCGGAATGTTTACGCCGCGTCGCCGTCGCTGCCTCTGCCGCTGCCGCTGTGTTTGTTTTCGACTGTACTTTTTTATGCAGCACGGCCGCCTCTCTGCCTCTGCCTCTGTTGTTGCTCCCGCTGCCGACGTCATAACGCACTTGCACCCGCTTTGTTAGTGGCTTGATTTGTTTCGTTTGGAGCAGAGCACTGGTTGCTATCAAATCGCCGACTAGCTTTCAATATGTACAGCCTCGAGCACTCACAGCGAGAAAATGTATCTACATGTGTATATGTAGCGAGCAGACGACGTGCGTGTGGGCTAAATATTCATATCTTTTGCAAGGGACGCTCGTGAAGAGATGAGTGTAGATATCTTAGAGCGCAGTAATAATGACCAACTTTTCTTTAGATTGTAGAGCCGCCTCTGGACCTGCTCAGCCAGCAGCGTCGTGCGAACACCAAGTGTGTTTTCTTCTTTGGATCGAGAAATTTGTAAGTTGTTCACGAGTATCTAAACTAAGCTAATGAGGGAACACTCTCATATTCAAACCTTAGTGCATGGATCGAGGAGAATAATATCAAACCCTTTGAGGGACCCTGGAAGGAGGAACTGGCCAAAGTAAGCAAGCCTGCTGCCTTTCGGCATGCCATGGCAGACATCGACAAATACATTGACGATCCGGCCGAGGTGGACGACCAGATAAACGAGAGCTGTGGCGTGCCCAATCATGCCACCGAGGCTGATTTTGATAAAATCCGGGATGCCGTGGATAGTGATGAGAATGCTGTGGACGCTGATGCTGATGCCAACAATGGTGTGGTCGTTCACGTAGTCGGCAGTCCGGACGTGTCCGATGCGGTGGAAGGGGAAAACAATGCAGATTCATCAGCCTCACCTACCGTAACTGCTGCGACGGCGGCGACAACAAAATCCCCGGGAAAACGAACACCCAAAGCCAAGTCTGTGTCTGCTGCATCCGCGACCAAGGCGGCAAAGGCTTCCACCACAAAATCCGCACAGAAACGGCGCATCTCTGCTCATCAAACGCCCACTGGGGCAAACCCTAGTGGAGCACCGAACGCTAAACGGGGCAAGCGTGTCGTATCGGGAGGCGCTTCAGCTGGCGACTTTGATGGGGCAAGTTCGTCCTCCCCTACTGCCCGCCGTCGTGTTGAGGTAGATGCTCTGTTGGCATCACTAGCTGCGAAGCGTGCACCCAACGCGATCGCCTTGCTGGATCGTCCAGTGGTCACGCGGCCCGAGACGCAGGCTATAGACATGAACTCGCGATCCAATACATTGGCCGACCGCGACATCGTGCCGTCGGAGTTGACCTTTGGCTTCCTTGGATTGGGCATGATGGGCTCGACTATAGTTAAGGATTTGATATACACAGGGCACAAGGTTGTGGTCTGGAACCGCACTATCGACAAGGTGAGTGTTCACATGTGCTGCTAGTGCTCTTGAATGTTCTTAACAATTATTTTGATCAGTGTCAGCCATTTGTCGAAGCTGGTGCCGAAGTTAAAGACACTCCCATGGATGTTGTGGAGGCTGCCGACATTATCTTCTGCTGTGTTTCGGACCCCAAAGGCGCAAAGGATGTGAGTTAGAAATGGTTGAAATATTGATCATTCCTATTGGGCTAAATGAAATTCTCTTTGTGCATGTTTTCAGCTTGTTTTTGGGAATTGTGGCGTACTGCAGCTGAAAGATCTGCGCAATAAGGCGTACGTGGAAATGTCCACCGTAGATCCAGAAACATCCCTAGATATTGGAGAGGGAATCAAGCAATGCAATGGCCGATACCTGGAGGCACAAATCCATGGCTCGCGTCAGGAGGCAGCAGATGGTATGCTCATCATACTGGCAGGCGGCGATCGCACGGTATTTGAAGAGTGTCACTCCTGCTTCAAGACCATAGCGAAGAACACCTTCTTTTTGGGGAGTAAGTAAAAAATATCGTCACTTTACCTGCGAATGTGAATGAGCGTTATATTAAATTTGTCCATTGTTCCCCAGCAGATGTCGGTAATGCCTGCAAAGTTAACCTGATTTTGCAGACCATTCAGGCTGTGAGCCTGGTAGGACTTGCTGAGGCGTTAGCATTGGGTACGTGTAGAAATGAAACCAACTACCGGCTTTGGCATTGAATAACCTGTTTCGTTTCGATTACTTTTGTTTTTCAGCTGATCGTTTCTCTATTTCGTTAAATGATATCATAGACATTTTCGACTTGACTTCAATGAAATCCCCACTGCTGCTGGCTAAGGGCAAGGGTATGTAAATGCCACTATTTTCAATTAAATTTATTTTGTTGTCATGTTTGTTAAACTCTTTCAGAAATGGCCAAGGGCGACTTCAATCCTCAGCAGCCGTTAAGTCACATGCAACGGGATTTGCGTTTAGTGCTGAATATGGCAGAGAATCTGGATCAATCAATGCCTGTCACAAGCATTACGAACGAGGTGTTCAAGCACACCAAGCGCTTAGGGTACAGTGAACACGATTCGAGCGCCGTATTCGTAAGATCAAGATTTTAACATTTAGTTAACACAGCTACAATTTAAACTATACTTTATCATTTAGTTTAAACCGAACACCGAACAGAACTTAAAGCACATAGACATTGACGCAAAACCACTCTCACCCACAGACTTACATACTATACTGACAAAAGCGTTCGATATGCAATATCAATGCATATTTGTATGCGGATAATTGTTTTATCTATTTCAAGTGATCTGTTAGAGCAATTAAGCGCATTTTATAATGCTATTGTCATTTGTAACGTTGTCCTATCCTAATCATTCATATCCCCCCAACATACAAAACTGCTATGCAGATCAAAGTTTAAAGAAATATTTCGAGCCGATCAAGGTAGTGTCGTGCATGCGCTCCACACCTGGGCAGAGCCAGGGCCGGCTGGGGAACAGGCTAAGCAAGAATCAGCAAGTGGCAGATTGAGAAGAACGTAGGAAAACACGTACAGACATACATACCTTTGGCACCTTCAATTTTTACAGGCGGAACACATCCATAAGTTGTGTATTATATACTTTTTTTATGTTTTTGCTGTATGTGACTTGGTTTTTTGAACCGCGTGCTATTTATGCGCCGTTGCCCCAGCAATGAATGGAACTAAACCCCGAGGAAAGAAGCAATTTGTATTTTAGGGCGCTTGTTTTTCAATGTTATGTATGTGCATGTTGCTTCCCACATAAGTATAAAGTAATGCATACATAATTGTAAATGTATAGAAAAATACCACATGCGAATAAATTGTACAAAAAATACTTGAGAACACACAAATTTTTGACTGTAGTATACCGAACCGAACCCGGCTGAAGGTCCCTCTGCAGCCAACAGTTTTAAACTAATTATTTATGCATTTATACAATCATTTTATCCTTATATTTTTTGTGTTACAAAACCCTTTGGTTCAAATGTACACGCACCCGGCACAAGCAACACATTTTAAATTTTGTCATAGAATAAATAGTAAGCAAACGAGTAAAAAATACCGCGCATGGGCGTGGGCCAACGACAGTTTAGTAGTTAGTTGTCTCCTTTATAATAATAAATAAAACTGAAACCTAACATACAAAACAGTAGCTCACAATAAACGAAAAACGAAAAAATAGAGCCAGCATTGGCGAGGGTCAATATTAATAATAATAAGAATATATAATAAATAAATATATTTTACTTATTATTTAGTCTGTATTTTGTTGTAAAACAAAGATTAATAAAAACATAATTTTAATAGTAATCGATGTAAGTAAATGCAGTTGTTTTAATGACTCTCATGTAATGGTAATGAGTCCTAAATTTCGCTTGGATCTTTTGGCGCCAATATTGCTCCCACTTTATGAAAGATTCCAATAAGGTATAATGTCGGCATTCTAAACAAGTAAAGAAACGAGAATAGTGATGTTCACTATGTGTAAAAAGTGTATTTATGTAAGTGCTAACAACACTGACACAGAGAGTGCGTTTTATTCGGCTGTGATTGCATTTTGATTTTGAGTGATTTTCCCATACAAATTGCCGGCTTCTAGCCAGGCAATTACGCTCTTTAGTGTATTCTTCAATGGGTTTATTCAAAAGGGTTTTCAATTTAACATTAACATGTTCTTAATTATTAAATAAAAATACTAAAACCACAAATGTTGATACTTTTGGCTTTTTTATTTTCGGTTTTAGCCCTTTTTGGCTATTTTTTTAAATTTAGCTTGTATTGACTCAAAAAGTCTGGCAGCACTGGGAGTTCTTAAAATTGGCTAATATTGTTGAAAATTGATTCATCAATCGGATAAAATTATGTATTCAGGGCTGAGTGTCCTAGCTACGCTAGATAACAATATTAAACTGAATATCAAAATATAGGTATATTTTGAAAATGTGATAATATATTTTGGTATATTTCTGGATTTTACAACACTGCACGTAGTGAATACGCACACTTTAGCCTGTCGTGCGTGTGTGGCAGAAATAGAGTCCAAATTAATAAAAAAGATTGATTTTAAAGTTGTTATTTGTATAACCTGAGCCAACATGTCGGAAAAGAAACGTACGCGACGTCGTAAAGATGTAAGTGCTGCCCAAGACCAATCTGCGTCTTGGCAAATGTGTGTGTGTGTGTTTGCCACAGTCGAATTGGCGTGCTGTTTTTGGTTTATGTTTTGATTTTGCAAACGGGTAAACAGTAATTATTAAGAATTGCGTGTCATTGGGATGTGGGGTCAAATGGCACATTTAATTTGGGGGTTTTTATATGCAGGGGATAAATTTGATGCACTCATAGCCACACATATGTGTGCTTCTTTCCCCTGTGGCAGTGTGTGCCCCCCGCATGCACCGGCTATAATTAACTTTCCCCGCACCACTGCACCCTCTGCCAGTGAAAAGAATATTGGAGTTTAATATATTTAATGAAATTCCGTTCCTCTTTTTTTCCTGAAGTGCAAGTAAACAGCTGTGCGCTTGCAATCCATCTGGTGGCAACGCTGCTGCTAACCGTACATTTGTAAGCTTTGCTTGTAAGCTGATCTCGCCTCGGTCTCTCTCCCTCTATCTGAATTACCCACACTTGTCAGGTGCACCCACTTATCAGCTGTTGTAGTTGTTGGGGAAAGTTTCAATGGGCACATGTACATCGTACATATATGTGTTTGTGTGCGCGTTTGTGTGGATGTTGTGATCAAGACTCGTTTGACCAGACACTAAGCGTTGCTAAGATTCAATACTTTCTAGACCCTCGTAGCGATTGCAACACGTCACAGCTAAGAAAACCAATTTCTGGCTGGGAGACGAGTTTATAGTGCTTGATAAGTTTGCTTTATTGGCGAGTTAAATAATAATAGTGTCTGTGGAAATGAGCGAGGACGAGCGGTTTGATGGAGATGCAGAGGAGGAGCAGGAGATCTTCGACGATGGCATGGTATTAAGGCGGGGGTAGGGGTCTATCAACATTCATAAGTAGGCCAGAACCACTTGTAGCCGATGAGAGTGCTTGAGTGTGACGGAAACTAAATATGCGTCGTGGCCCATATTTGCCTTTGCTACGCCGATCGTAGCATGGGAAAGTGAGCTGGTGAAATACATCTGTACATACATTGACATCAACCATTTTTCAGGAATATGCCGAGCCCGGACAACAGAAGGTGGAGAAGCCATCGAAGGACGAAAAGAACGTGGCCAAGTGGCTGAAGAAGAATGTCAAGACAAAGAAAACCAAATTCTTAAGCCACGTTGTCGAGTACTTCACCTCGAGCAAGGCCCTGGATGCTCTGATGAAATCTAAATTCACCGAAGGCAGCAATCCTCTCCTCACGACCCGTGAGCAAGCCGTGGAATTCATGGACGTTATGCTGGAGCATAAGTTTTTCCACCGCGCCAAAAAGGTGCCCGTTACGCTGGACGAGATACGGGGCAAGTCTGCTGAGAAAAAGGGAGAGATCAAGGAGAAGGAGAAACCAAAGGACGATAAGAAGGACACCGATCTAGAAGCTGACAGCGGCAATGGCGACGGGCTCTCAGCGAGCACTGAGAAAGATAAGAAGGAGAAGAAGAAGCGTAAGATACGCCTGGATATGCATCCTGAGCAAATCTTTGTGGACGGTTCTGAGGCGTATGTTTGGATCTACGATCCCATACCCCTACACTATTGGATATTCGGCTTCATCCTCCTCCTGGGCGCAGTGGGCATCTGCCTGTTCCCCCTCTGGCCGCCACTGCTGCGCAAGGGCGTCTACTATCTGTCCATAGCCGCGGCAGGCTTCCTTGTTTTCATTTTGGCTCTGACTGTGGTGCGATTAATCGTGTTCACCATAGTCTGGGCTTTGACTGGTGGTAAATTGCATTTCTGGATCTTCCCCAATTTGACTGAGGATGTGGGTTTCTTCGCCTCCTTCTGGCCCCTTTATGAGGTACGTGCCATGCTAAAAAATACTTGAACAAAGGTCAAATTTAATATATTTTAAACAGAGCAATTATGGAAGCGATGCGGCCACCTCATCGTCCAAGACCGACAAAAAATCGAAATCAAAGTCGAAGAAAAAGGAAAAGGACAGTGACGCCGAGGATACAGCTGTGGATGCGGATGGGGACGCCGATGAAGCGGAGGTCTCCACTTTAGAGCCGGAGAAAATTGAGCTCATTAAAGAGCACGATGCCGACATGGAGGTTCGCAAACGTCGCAAAGTCGGGGCCGACGAGTACGAAGACGACGAGGAGCCGCAGACTCAGCCCAAAGAGTCCAATGCTGGGTAAGCTGGGGTCCGCTTTTTATTGACAAGGAATCTTCATGTGTTGCTCGAATTTATTATTTATGAATGTGATGACGTTTTCGGGTTTTTGTTTTCTCCATAAAAAAAGCAAATAGCGCAAAAAACATGCATTAAACTTTAGCTCATAATTGTATACCTTTTGTTCCTTAATAAATGTTATTGTATAATTTCCATTAATTGCATTAATCTTTTTTGTTTTATATGCTTAGATCCCGTTTATGACAATTCAAATGTAGTTTTTTTTTCTAGGGCATGCCATTTGTAAATACATATGATTTCAGATAGGTGAAGCCTGAATGGTAATGGTAATGGTAGATGGTTCTTAGGATTTGTATATTTATTATTTATAAAAATAGATTAATTCATTGATTTATAAAGTAAATAAGGGTTGATCTCATCGTCGTACCCCTTGTTCCTTTGTGGAGCTAGGTGTGGGGAGGTGTCCATGCTTAAGATTAACCTTTCGCTAAGCTGAGTAAGTTCTCTATTTGTATTATTTTTGTGTTATTTAAGCCTACGCGAACATATGTTTTCACAATTATCCTTGTCAATAAGAGTTTTTAAAATGTGGCCTTTCTCAGTACCGTACCGTACCCCTTTTCTATTGAACTACTTACTGATCCTTTTCGTTTTCCGTTTCAGAACACCACGCAACTCTGAGTCGGATTCAGAGAGTTCCAGCAAAGATTATGAAATAATTAGTTCAAGTGAGGTGCAAAACGTTGCTGGCAACTAAGAATGGAATTAAATAATAATATATAGATTTATATTTAATGATCCAAATAACATCTAGCTAATTGATAAGACAGAACAAGAATCACACATAAAGTACATACATCAACACACTCATACTGGTGTGCGCTCCTCTTTGCGTGCATGTCTATATTCCAAGTAAAGCGAAACATCGGATCTGACCTCGACGGCACGAGTCCCCTGGTATTTGATCGTGAGTTTTCATTTGATAGTCTCAATTTTATTATAGGGCATCAGCCGGGTCTCTCTCTAATCGTGAGTTTAAGTTTCAACACAAGAATGTTGGTTTTGTTTTTGGCTGCAGTTGAGTATATATTGCGTATTGTGTAGCTGAATTTCTGTTATTAGCAGCAGTACACAATTTTCGACACTGTTTTAGCCAATTATTACTTTTTTTTGACTTACAATTATGTAAATGTATACAAAGGAGCACCGGGCAAGGCGGCCTTATTTAGTTGAGTGCAACAAAGAATCGAAATTGATAATAATATTAATGGGTACACACAAGTACATATTGAGGTGCATAAATATTTACTTTAAATGTAATTGACAACTACATAAATGAAATTAGTAGTGTAACACGCAATTAAATATTATATAAATAAAGCTAGGCAATTCTGATCTGATCTGATGTGAGAGACACGAGTATTTGAGCATTTTGTAGTTCTTGCTCGAACGTTTTATTAAAAAATATACATACAACTCATAATTCGTCTTTGAACTGTCGTTCCATGTGTTCCTGCTTCAGCACGTTTAGCACTCGCCACGCTTGTCGTGGCCAGACCAGGCCCAAGAGTATAGCACATCCCGATAGCTGCAACATCCAGGGTGTCAATGTTTTGACCGGACCGAGCCCCCTGCTCCATACTCACATAAATTATGAAATAAGCCAACCAGTATACCATCCAATAAGCCAAACTCGCGAATCCAGTTATGAAAGCCGCCACGGGATTGCGATAACGCACTCGAATCCCGTGCTTGAGATATACTGATGATAGCATTCTTCTACTTCTTGAAAATCTGTACAAAAAATCGGAGCATCGAAGCATCAAGGTTAGTGTTTTGTAAAAATAGAAACGATGGGACAACCAAACTAAACAGGGGCAACACACAAAACTTCTAAAGGAGTACATAATCGTCTTTAAAGAAACCTATCTAGTTCTTTGTGTGCAAATCTGTGCGAGGCTTCTCAATCAAAAAACTTTTTTGAAAGATTCTACTTTTCTTGCAAGTAACTTTTAATGATCCCGAGAACTATGGGGAAAATGGACGTGCATCCTGGCTGTCATGCTTCTTCATGCGGAGTCAGAAGCTGAATTGGCTTCGTCGTCATTTCTTCAAGTTTAACCTTCAAAAAATACTCTCTCTGTTGTTCTTCCTCCGACTTCGTCTCTGGAAGATTGCACTTGGGCTTTACGAGCATATTGAACCTGCGTTCCAGCGAATGCTCTCTCCGAATTCGTCTCCCTAGCTTCATCTCAATATGCTCGGCCTTCGAGGGGATACTGCCATAACAAAATTGAGTCATTCGTTCCTCATCATGATGCACTACACACTCTTCGTGTTGCGCCAGGCTCTCCGGATTTGGCATTAATGATAATTCCGAAACTTCATACTGTCTCAGACCCCCTTGTGTTGTCATCTTTCGTCTATTGTATTTTATTAATGAAACGGGACCAATTGGCGGACTAGGCCTCCGCATCGTTTTCCATTTTCTTGAGAAAATGTGCCTTGGTGTTGACGAGTGAGCTACAGGTGTCTCAGAACCGTTCGTGTTCACATCTTCATTTCGCCTATGGGTTTTGTTTATTATAAGCGGAGGGTTAGCCTTTCCGGTCTTTTCGTTCGCATTGGAATCTATGTCAGGCATGCGGAACTCGTAGATCGCAATATTCGTAGAAGGTTGATCCGCCAAGGTGATCTTTTTGAGATTTTCCATAACATTACATTTGTGAGTAGCCATCTTAGGCGTGAGCATCTCACCACAGACATGTGAAACAGTTTCCAGGGTGTGGATCCGTCGCCAATGGATTGAGATTTCTGTCTCCATGCAGCTATGCGACAACATATGCGGTTGTATAGTCGTTCCGTCTACAGCTAAATATGAATCGGGGGTTTTCGGGAATTCCTCCTCAAGATTGTTCAGCTTACCGGAAAGACACCCTGGTTCAGGGTGTGGTACTGTCTGTGAAAAGCTTGAAGGATCTTTGTACATAATTAAGTTAGGAGATTTCTTAGAAGATCTGTCATCGGATTTCATTGGTGTGTTCAAATGATTATTAACAAGAGAATCGGGCTTATCTACTTTCACCTTTTTGATACAGGTCGTCTTAAGGCCTTCTCCCTCAAATTTAGTTCTGCGACAACTGTGAAAAGTTCTGAAGAGATTACGAGTCTTATCTGGTTCTCTCAATGAAGAGACAGAAGGCTGTTTACCAAACATTTTTTTAGAGAGTCGACCGATTTTCTTGGATGTGCTTGTATGTTCCTCGGCTTCCATTTTGTTCTTGCTAATACTACGATAGGGGCCTGCATTTTTCTTGGCTTTTTTTTTAAATGTCTGCTTGAAACTCTTGGCTTTTGAATCTTGGTTTGGCATAACAGTATCGCCAGCGTTTCGGAGATGTCCGCATTTGTCACACACAGATGATGCGAACTCTGCTCCTAACTTTGATTTCCGTACTGGGAACATCCCACTAGTCATTAGCTTTGCTCCCTCCCACTTCATACCGGTTATCCTGCACACCCTATCCTCGGGTTCACGCAAGTCGTTTGTTCTGCTCAATTTCTTTGACAAGACTTTTAAATACTTAGCATCAGTCTGTGATTTATTTGAGGAAATTACACGTTCATTTGGCACATCCTTGATAGGTGGGTTGGCTGATCCTTTGGACTCGGACTCCAGTTCTCCGATCTCTGCAGCCCAATCTTCATGATCGATGTGCATCAGATTCGTAACTTCACCATGTTCAGGACTGGACAGTCCCAGGGCTTTCATTTGTTCGACCTGATCCACAATCAAAATTTCAAGTGTCTGATTCGCCAAATGATCGGTACTCTTTTCTGCTTTTACTCCTGCCTCTTCAAAGTCTAATAAATTTAATGTTTTCTGCGGGATGGGCTGCACGTAGCTGTTCTTGCGTATGCCCTTGATATCTCTGGATTTAAAAATTGTGATTTCATCACGTATGACCGAAGCAGGTTGCATATAAATGTTCGGATGTCGCGTAAACGGCGACGAGGCCGCGTGGAAAGGTTTGGCGCAGCCAGAGATAACGCTCTCTTCCCAGTCAGAAGATGGGAGCCATAGGGGGGGCAGATGTCGATCAGTCTTCGTGTTCAGCGCCATGGGGTACTGTAGCATGAAGCGAGCACTGTCTACGGCCAGTGCATCCTCCGACGGTCCCTCGTAGTACTCAAAGGGGCAAAACTGGCTATCCCTTTGATTTTCGGCCTCAATCGAATCGTGACTTAATCCGCCACCTTTTTCACTGGCTTTTGCTGCCCCTTGTTCTTGTTCAGCCAAAATAGAGGCCACCACTTTTGAAAGCGGAGGCAGCGGGCGGCTGGTGACAGTGCGGGAACGTGGCATGAAGCTGTTGCTTCGTTTGGAAACTGCCCCGCCAGATGGTCGACAGGGTTGAGTGAACACCTCTCGTGTCATGGCCACCAGATTCGTAATTTCCTTGGGCGTAGGCTCCCACATGGACTCGAATGCGTGTTGCACAGCCTGGAGTGATGAAGGCGTTGATGGTAGCGGTGCAGTTGAATTCGGATTACGATCTGGAGCCTGTACCCCAAGACGCCATTTCGGTAGACATCGGCCCGAGTAGACTTTCTTCTTACGTTCTCCGGCTACAGTTTCGTATTCGGCTCCTGGCTTAGCCATTCCCCCGCACTTGATGCAATTATTCTTGCAGTTGTGCATCGAACATGGCTTCTTGGCCCGCTTGGCCACCTTGACACGAACAGCACCTTGGAGCGCCTCCTCGACGCGTCGACGTTCTAGAAGCATCTTCTGCCGTTTGTTGGCGCCGTACTCCTCTTCATCGCTGGAGCTAGGATTGGTTTTAGAACGCCGCTCCAATCCACAGACCTCGCAACGGGGGTTGCAGTCTGTGTGCAGCACTGCTCTCGGCAAATTCTCGCAAAGGCACCATTCTTTGACTGTAATGTTGGTGGCATTGGCGTTGTCCATAGTTTTCAGGAACAGTGAGTAAAACTTAAAGAAGCGAATCATAAAATAAAAGCGGCGACTGCTTCCAAGTATTATCCAGTGTTCAAAAAGGCACAAGGCAGTTTTGTCAGTGCTACCCATTTGAATCGAAATACACTCTAAAGTCGGTGATCGAAAATACCGAAAATTATAATTGTATTTCGTTTTTTCTACATTGCCTTTTCTAGAGGATTTCCAAAATTCCACAACTTTTTGCTATCAATTGGGAAAAATTCAATAGGTTTTTAAAAAATCCAATGCTGTTTGCCTTCAACTGAAAAAAATGTATACGATTTTTTTTTTAATACCGTTTGCTATCAATTATATCAACGCAGAATTTAAATTATATTTAAATTTATTTTCATATTAATGTATTAACATATACATATATACATATGGTTTTTGTCCCACAATCAACCTGCAAATCTTCATACAAAATAATTAAATTTTAAGCAAGTTATTCAATCTAGTTGGGCTTAAAATTAACTTGGCTTTGTCTGAGTTTGCTGTAATTGAACTTTCCAATAGCCGCATGGCTGTGATTGTTCATACATAAATATGTACATATGTATATATGTAAATACGTGTTCTTTACGCTCACCGGATTAGGGAATTTAATTAAATTTCTATTGCATTTTCAATTTACGAGTATGTATACATATGCAATTGAGTATTATTGCATTTTTTGAGCTATTGTCCGACTTGAACAACTTTTCATCAAGGCACAAACTGTTGGACTGGCTGCGTCCTTCGAATGCTACAGCAGTATATGCTATAACTGTACTCGAATTAAATATAAATGTTCTTTGCACACTCGCTCACCTCCAACGCAGATTAGTTGCATGCCAATCTAAGTGAAATTTCATGTTTCATATGCAATTACTGGTGGAGTGGAGAGCCTTGGAATACATGGAACCCATGGAATTTATTTGCATTTTTCCTTTTATAAATATTAACAATGAGATTCAAGACAGAGCCACACACACAAATGACCCAAATACTTCTTACCTTCGGCACTATCAGGATTAATTAACTAGATGGCACTTGATTGATTGGTCTAATCTCTCGACTCTCTCCGTTTCCGCCTAACTTTCCCATTCCCGGTGCTTGAAAAGTCAATAAACACATTAAACATTGGCCCAGACGCCTCACGAAATGTTCTGCATCTTCGGATATTGATCAGCGCATCCAAAGGCAAAGGCGTTGCACAGTTACGGCGTTTCGCAGGAAATTTATGTACTCAAATCAAGCGAAACTATAAATTATAGAGCAGTCGTTATTCCGTTGCTGGCAAACGCTCCTCTGTCCATTTTGAATTACAAGCCAGCTGTCCGGGATTTATACGTGCCATTGGCCATAAAAATATTATTCCCAGACGTCTGCAGCCCCCCCGAATACGGAATATAGTACATTCGAATTGGCGCCTAATTGTTCACCATAGATTGTATTGAAATACAGTTGGGGACAACGAATACGACTACGACGACGACGTATACGAGGGAGCAACAAAATTATATACTCCCGGTGGAGGCATTTTAATGCATTTTTATTGCGATACTTTTAGCGTCATTTCATTTTTTGGCATTTTCCTTTGCCACGGAATTTCCTCTTCGTTCCCTGCGCTTGTATGTTTCTGTGCTTCTTTTTTAATTTTTGTAACTTTTTGGCGTGGTTTTTAGTTGGCGTTTATTGCACATCCTTCTGCATTTAAAGAACGGATGGGCGTCCGGAAATTTAATGTATGGCAACTATTTGAGGCATGCACATACTCGTACGCATGCAAAACGTGTTTATTGGGGTCGGATGGAGGTCTGTGTTGCAGGCGGAAAGAATATTTTGCATGCAGCTGGAGTCGTCCAGAAAATTCATTGCATATTTTAGGTGGGGTGGCCATTGAATGTTCGCCAGGCTCCAGATTCTCATTGGGCGATGAGAATATGCTCCTTTCCAGATCAAAGGTAATGAAATGTACAAGTTATCAAGAACAGATACTCCAAGCTGGCAACTATTTAATTTGCCATACAAGTGTTCGTACGACCGACTTCAGTTAAAGAAGGCATAAGTAGATACTGTTTCATCAGAACAGAACCATGGCCACATTCCGGAGGAGCATTTCCATTCGTCCGCTGTCAAAGTCAGCCATGCTACTTTAGTGGGTGCGAGTGCGGGAGAAATTCCGATTGTATATTAAATACTTTCCATTAAGTTTAAAGAAAATTTTAATTACAATCCCGTTGCTTCCGCCATTTAACACAAAAACAATTTCCGCCTCCCATACATATTTTAGATCAAATATTGCAACTGCTACATGGCTCTGACTGAAGGGACAGCTGTGTGGATGGGGATGGAAATTGGGTATGGTATGGTGGTGAGGGAGTTGCCTAAATGGTTTTTTTGTTCTACTCTGCTGGGCGGTTGGGCTGCCATGAAATGTGAAAGTCAGTTCGTGGATACGTGACTTGAGCGTGTCTGTGGCCGATGGAAGAGGGGGATTGTGGGAGAGGGGAGACTGCTGGGTTACAGCAGACCCCGTGTGTGAATGTTGCACAAACGCATCCTGTGCTTACTTATTTAACACAATTTTCACATTTCATAATTCAAGTTGGAGGGTTAGAAGTGGCAGCCAGCAGGCAAGCATGGCACCGCACTCAGCATAATAGGTAGTGGGCGGGAACTGTTGTGATACGCATGCGTAACCTCGCCTCAGGGTGTAGATGTTGGTCTCCTGGCAATCTATTTGCCGTTTAATGGTGTTTTTATTTTTTTTGTTTACTTATTTATATTTTGCTATTTTATGCTACACCGCAGCTTAGGCGCTGCATTCGAAATAAGTGGAAAACGTTGTCGGGAGAGCTCGCCGGGATCTCTGAATGCAGTGATAACCTTGAAAACCACTCAACAAATAAAAGCACCAAACACTCTTCGGTCACAATTATGACACTGGCAGGAGTTCATCTGATTGCTGAGGCAACTCACGTATGAGCACTCACGGGCCTGACTTATGATTCCTTTGAACACTTTGAGCCTTGCAATAGAAAACTTGTCCCTGATGTTTGCACATTGCACAAGGATTGAACATGTGCCTGAGTCTGCAGAAATCAAAGGTCAGCTCGTGATTTCGTGTATGTCACGAAATGCTGTCCTAGATTACATTTCATTGATTTCAAAGAAGGCAAGGACAAGTCTTCGATCTTACATGAAAAAGGTATTGAAAAACTTACCTCAGACCATATTTATAGCTGTTAACGGAGAGGATCGCAGGGGAGTCTATAAAACGTAGCTAATGGAACCCAAATATTGCTCTGAACCATTTTTTGTAGACAGTTCGCTGCGAGGGCTACTCTGGCTGGTCCGCAACTTCCGCGCTCTAAAAGCACTCGTAAAGGTAATTGTTTAAAAATGGTTTTATTCAGTTATGGGGCAGGGTCCGTGAACGTGAACACATACACTGTCCATGCCCATAGATCGCATGTCTAGTCATGTGTGCGCCCTGTCCATGTAAATTTAAGCAACTCTCCAAACTAACAACCGACGCAAATTGCTGCTGTTGCGGTTTATTTTGTGTTGCAAAAATATGCAGTACCCATACCCATTCCCCTGCCGCTGTCTGTCTCTTCTCCCTGACATCAGCCTCTACAGCTCTAGTCTTCCACTTTCCGCTCTGGCAGCAGAGGTGGGGACTCCTCTTGTGGCGCATTGTTTGGCTTGACTTTTTGTTGCCCGTTCCCAAAACGTTGTTGCGTTAGTTGGTTGTTGTTTGTCGTGATGTGTGTTTGGCTGGGCTTGTTATTTTACCCAAAAGCTGTTAAATTGCTTGAAACAAAACAGGGTAGGGTGGCGTGGCCGGACACTTTATGAGAAGAAGCTGCTATGTGGCCACTGGCAGAGGGAGCTACGTCCATGCCTGCATTAGGCCATAAATATTAAAGCGGGTGTCAAAAGGAATATGTGGTGTGAAATGCTTTGAATGCTGCTTACAGCGAGTGGCCGCTGGGGAACGTGCGTTTTAACAATGAAATAAAAGCAGCGCGATATGAGCAGCGCCTGCACCCGAGGCGAACTCCACGAACGTGCCCTGGCTGATCCCTTTATGCTAGCGATAGTGAAGAGCTTCAATCGAGCTATAGTTTCCCTAACCCTCAACATAAATCAAAATCAGCAAATGCGTGGATGTATTCCTAATCTGGCATAGCCATACATAGTATACCATTGTCTTAATGGCCCGGAAAGTTTCCATTCAATAGAGAATTAATTAGAGCATTTCGAAAACTTGCGTGATCACCTTGAACGGTGTTGGGGATGTTTTAATCAAAAATCTTATCTGAACAAAATGAAAAGCGCACTTTTTTCGAGCAATGGCCAAAGGATTTTTTCAGCTTCGTTGCTCGAAAGTTTTCTTAACAAATTATTCAAGAAATTCCTTTTTATTATTAATTGTACGCTGAGCCTTTTTTGCGATGTGTTAAGAAATTACGGTGCCCATACCACGGCAGGCAGCATAGTCTGACATTGAACTCCGGAACTAGTGGGACGAGTGTGCAGCGCGGAGGATTTTTTATTAAGTTTCAAACGCTCAAGAGCTTTACATTTTATCTGGCTGCCTGCCTTTGAGCGGGCTTGAGCTTAACTTTTGGACTACTCAAAGTATCGAGCCTTTCTTATTTGTTATGAAAACTTCAAGTTGGCAACAGAATAGGGAAGGGAGCAGCCCGGCACAGCACAGCACGACACAGCAGAGGGAAGGATACGACAAGTGCAGCTCTCTAGCTTAACGTCTATGAAAAGCTTCTCTTTCAAGAACATGGCTTTAACTGGGAGTGGGAAAGGCAAAAAGCCATGCGTACGGCCGCCTCGACTCAACTTGACTCCTTTCCCCAGTGCTAGTGTTTCCTACGCGTGTATTTCTGTTTTCCTATCTGTGTTTCTGAGTGTCTATGTATGTGTGCGTAATGGGGGTGTTGGTTTTTCTTTTGGGGTGTTTGTGTGTGTTTACCACTACTTATGTAAGGGGAAGTTGTTGGCTTCCTAAACGGATATACCGACTTCAAATAGTTTTTTTCAGTAAGCTTCATTCTTTTATGCTTCTTTATTCCCTTTTTGCAGTTGTTGTGGTTGCACTTTTTGTTTGGTGCCGGCATCGGAACGGGATCCTTTGCTCCTTTAGTTCTCTGCAGGTCTGCCTTTAAATTGCGGGCGGCATCGGGATGCTGTAGCACGTGCCTGAGGTGAGCACTGTGGAGCCGACGCAATACAATGCTATGATGAGTTGTGGAATATGCTCGGAAACTTATACTGCTCCTGGGTATCACTGAAGCTTCTCTACTTTGCGACCCTGGATGTTACTGATACGTGTGGTGCGAACTCGTGTTGGTTGCTAGGCTTGGACCCAAGTTGTCTGTGGTCCACTCTTCCTGTTTTTGGCTCAATATCACATTGGCACCAGTACTCGTCGTAGATGCGAAGATTCCGTGTGCTGTGTGCTTGGTGCTCAGTGCACTTGCTGTTTTATATTTACTAACAGCCACTTGAAGTTCATCGTTTATAAACATATTTTCATATCACATTCTGGGGCACTCTTAAGCTCGCCCCATCCTATAAATGCAAAAGTGCTTATCGCTTTATAATGGGTTCTGTTCAGATCAGGGAAGTTGATTGCACTAGGCAACAAAATTGACCTTTTTAGTAACGCTTTGAAGCAAACCGACTTTTTCTGATAGATTAAAGGCTTTACATTGTTTTCAATGAATTATGTTTTTTTTTTAATTTAATAGAATTTTTTTTTTTAATAATAAAGTATAATAATATTTTCCAGACGACAGCTACAAAGTATTTGTGTCCGATTTGTAGCTGCATTTATAACCAGATGTTAGATACTTCATTACAAGCTTTTTGAAGCCCTAAGTCTATCAGAAAATGTCGGTCTTGTTCGAAGCATAAATAAGGTGTTGTATAGTGTTATCAAACGCAAAATGTGGCAATTATAAACTTGAGTTACAGTGTTCAATGGCCGTTCGTCTGATAAAGCCATTAGTATATTCTATACGGGCAATATTAAATAAGCAAAAGCCCAAGCAGCTCGGAAAGTTTTGTTAATAATTTTAAATATCCAGCTCGGTATTTTTGCTTAATTACAGCTAAAAGAAAATAAAAAAGTAGGAAGAAAAGAGCAATGAAAATGTGGAGCTGGAAAAATTGTGTGCTGCATAAATTCATTTCGCTTATTACGCCACCACCAACACGCAGAACAAAGCCTCGGAATGGTGGGAAGAGCAGTAGCAGCCCTCTGGAATGAAATCGGGAGCTGGCTTCTAGGGCCAGGCCATGGGGTGTCACAGCATAATCACGCTTTGACCACCTGTCCGCGTAGACAGGGAGAGTCCCCCCGACCCTCCTTATATTGCACCGACCTCCTCATCCGACGTCCTATCCGACATCGCCATGGTCGTTGCAGTGCATTTAATCTCGGTAACATTTCCTTTGGCGCCGACGACGCAGCCTGTGGTATAACATTTCCTACCTGGAGCCCCTTCCTTCGCTTCTTCAGCTTCCTCAGATCCCCTTCTTTCCCCTTCCTTACCATGTATATGGCCGGGGTTGCGACAACCCTTTGCTGTTAGCGCCGTCGTCGACGTTGTCGAAAACAAAAATTAGTCCTGCCGTAAAATGGCCAAAGGAAGTGGTAAGGACCAACCGACCGACTGACTGCAGTAAACGACTCTGGCAGTAAAAATGTAATGTGCAGCTAATTAAGTTCAAAGCATAGTTTCAGGCGGTGGTGGCAGTCGGTCTAGTCCTCGTCCATTAAGTCCGCAACCACCAACCCAACGGCGTTTGCAGTGTATATCTGGATGATAGTATGGCGAGAGCCAAGCTGACAGTCCCAATCCTCTGTGAAGTTTTGCATGATTGGATCTGTCCGCCTACCTGTGGTCGAAGTTGGGTCGAAGCTTTGTGGCTGCCATTTCCTTTATTTATACGCAAATAAAATTACAAAAATTGATTCAATTGCCAGTCCGCAGTAGAAAGAGAATCAATTTTCATTCATTTTTACTTCAGGCAAGAGGGCCTTCCTTAGAGTGTAAATATTTCGTTGGAAGACTCCTGGAACTTGGTCGGTGGAACTTGGGTCGGGCCTTTTGAAATGCTCTGCTGTTGTATGAAACTACTGATGCGCCAAACCCAAGGACCGTAGTGAAAGGTTATGGACAGGTTGTAGGGACTGCTGCTCCGCGGCAAATTTGGCCACTGAAGAAGCTACCTTCTTTAGGTTGGCACTTCATTTTATACCGCTTAAAACTGAATGTGCTCCATTGTGCACATTAAATTTATAATTGCATAGATTGAGTCTACATTAAAAATGCAAAATGCGTTCCATGCCACAGATGCCGCAGCTGGTGGGACTTACACCCACTCCTCGCACCGTACACTCTTTAGTTGCCGTGTTGGGCGAGGCGAGTAACTTCATCAGGGGCATTAGCAAAGTTTTGTCGCCTTATTTATATGCAAACTGTACGCTCAGTTCATAACTCAGACTTCGCACCACAATGCGACTAATTTTAAACATTTTAAACTCATTTGGAATACTGCAAATGCCACTGAGTGTTGATTAAATACTTTTGCATGCGCCATGCGCCAACCGTCAAGTGCACCCTGATAGGGGCTTGTGGTGAAGGATATCAGTGCTGGCCCACTTGTTGTCGCACTACAAGACAAACATGGAACAGTCGCCATTTTCCGTAAAGTGCTAACAAAACTAAACAACGACACAACACGCAACTAGTTCGGGCTCAACTCGCCCTATTGCGCCTGGGTATGCAACAATATTTGTCCTGCAGTTGATAAAACTGTCCTTAACTGTTGGCCTGTTTGAGGGCGATGGCGGCTGGTGATGTTGATGGCGGCTGCTGATGCTGATGGTGGATATGATTCCACTTCCACTGCAGGTCCGGACCATTGCCGCATTGTCGTTTTGTCTGATGAGTTTTTAAGTACAGACAATTACAAAGGACATCCAAGAGCACAAATGCAATCATGTAGCCGCATGGCAGTCGCTCGCTTACTTAGCCAAGCCAAGTCGCTCCAGCGTCTCGCCCTGCCTTTGCTACGTGCCCTGGCTGTCTTCTATTCGTTCTCCTTTCGTTTGCGGTTATTACATTCTGCTGGGCAGTTAAGCTGCGTAATTGAATTAAATTTCGTTTTAAAATGTGAAAGGCTTTTGATTTGGTTTGTACTTCTTGACGGAATTTGTATTCCATAAAGTAATTAACATTCGTTTCAATCTCTGAAGAGCTACTCTTGAGGACAGGAAAGGACATTCCCAAAAAAAATTCCGGCAAAGAGATCCGGTAAACTTTTTTAATAGTAACATGCCCCAGCCACATATGAGTAAGTACTCGTACATATAAATTTAAAGTTAACAATTTTAAAGAAAAAAGAAAAAATTTACAAAAATATCTTTGCCTGCCAAAGAAGTTGAATTAAATGGATGGAACCGAGCAGGCAAAGTTCTTGGAGAATACGAGCGTAAATTGGTTGCGGGGACTATCGCGGGGGCAGATCAGTGCGTGTGACAGACTGTCCTATGCCCTGCGGGACGACACGGAAGAGGAGTCAACGTATCGCGTGTCCCGCTGCATGAACCATCTGGGCCTTCGGCCTATGGTGGCACCTTGCCGAATCAAGACCATCATGAATATCAGTCATGGCAGCGAAATAACTTTTCTGTATTTCCTCTGGGAGGCTGAGTACAAGTCGATCAAAAACTCCACCGACCCTGAGGACCCACGTACAAATTTCACGGTGAACGAACAGTTGCTCCTCTCGGCCATTGCCCACCTGGACATGCCGGCCACCTTACGTGAGTTGGATCGATTGTTGCCTCCATCCACGCACTCAATTAAGTTGCGACCCAAGGGCTATGCTAAAATAAGGCACGAATCAGTAACACAGTATACACCCCAACGCGGTAATTATCAGAATCCATACTTTGCACCTCTGCCGCGGCCAAAGCTGTTCAAGCTGGCGGAGAAGCAAAAGTGGGGACCTCCCGAAAGCAAGCTGCGCTTTCCCGAATATGACAAATGTGGGCTGTACGAGATTCCAGAGGAGGACTCACGATGGTTCTCTCTCTACAAGCTTTCACCCGCTAAGCGGGTGATCAAAAAACTGCTATCAGACGAGCTAAATCGCCTGATTTTGGACCCGACTAAAACAGGCGTTGAGAAGGGAGAGTCCCTGTGCCAAACCCATCGCCTGATAAGGGATGCAGCAACAAAGAAGCAGGAGGAGATGGCCGACGAAGTTTTCCAGAGATGTCTGTCCCTAATCGACATGTCGGGCTCCGACTTAAAGGCTTCTCGAAAGCGGGTCATACAGAATCTAGAAAGAGAGATCGAGTGCGCAGCCGAAAAGATCCGACATTTTTCACAGCGAAAGTTGATCGAAGTCCGAAAAATTCGCAGTGGGAAAGTGGACGGATCTTGTCAGGTGTGTACTCATCTCGTAAGCACGCCTCATATGAAGGCCTCATATGGTAAGGCCGATTTGTCGATTCTTTTGGGTGCCGATTTGAAGCCCATAGCCCATTCGTTTCCACAAGATGATGGATTGGTTAAAGTGGTGGAGCTGCAAGGAGGTCAGCTTCCAAACAGCCGATGTGGTGCCGGAGACTGCAAGCTGGTGCTCGCTGACGAGATGGTTCAACCAAGCGAAAAAGTAATTCATCCGCCCAAAAGAAATAAGCGTAAAACGGCCAGCTCTATACAGGCGAAGAATAGGGCGCGGGTAACCAAAATGGATTCGAAGGTTCTCAGTACGGACTTTAAAAATCTTACCGATCTCATTCCTCCTTGTAGTCGGACTCTCCAGTGTCCACGTAAAGGCCCGTTACACCAAGAACCAGACTGTCTTACCAGAAGGACCGACCATGGTATTACATGGTTTGATTACTTCAAGATATTCAATCTACAAGGACTTCATGACGTTCAAGACGTGCAGCCGCAATCGAACGATTTTTCCGTGGATCTGGAGGATAAGCAGCCGCTAATCGAGAAACTTTGCATTGCCGCTCTAACCAAAAGCAACGGTGCGAGTCCAAGGCCAGAGATAGAAGATGAATGGTCCTCGAAGGCTGTGCTTAAAGCGGCGGCAAGCTGCGCTATGGGAGTATTTAAAGAACAAGTCGCCTCAAAAGAAGCTGCAATGGCAGCTGAGACTGAATCGAGCACGATGCAGAACGTGAAGCTCATTAATCCAGACGACAGGCAACAGATAGAGGGTCTGCTAAAGTCCGCCCTGAAGGTTATGAAGTCAAGTCCCAACTATATCTTAGCGACATTTCCAAATGCCTACAAGCTGCCCATGCTGATAGATTGGGTGTCAAAACGCTATGGAAAGACATATGGAGACATGGAGCTGCAGAAGATGGTCAATTCCTCGTGTCAGCTCATCGAAAAGATCGGTCGAGGGGAAATGGCCCGTCAGAAAAGGATCCTAAATGTCAAAACTCGCATTGACAGTGGTTTGGCCAGCTATGCCCACAAAAAAACTCTAATGTGCCAAGCCAAGCAAACTAAAAGAGAATACTACAACCCACTTAATCAATTGGCTCTAGAGGAAACGCGTCTCACTTGGTTGGCCCTGCGCGCCGACTCCCACTTGGGTGGATATCTCCGGGACACCTTCTTTGCCTACATGCCAGCTAACGAAGCTGACCTGAAACGTCATAATCTGTGGCAATCGCGAGACTATCGCGACATGGTCTTGAACCGGCAAAAACGTGAGCGCCGCCGTCTTGTATAGTACCGTGGACAGTGGTCCGAGATGACAGTGTAGAGCACTTACATCTGCACATCATACCTGCATAGGTATTTACTTCTGATGTGCTTTATACTGCCCTCCTGGAATAGCACGCGTGAAAGGAGGTTGGTCTGCGCATTTCCAGGCATTCTCGATAAGCGGAAATAGCAGAAATGTGTTTCCTACGGACTGCGCCTGCATTATCTCCTGATCTGCTTAGTGGCCGACCCCAGAGCTGGCGCACCGAATCAGGGCAGGCTGTCATTGTTCATTGAAAATGTCCATTGAAAATTGTCATTTAAATTTCCAGTCGCCTACTTATGTAAACCAAACTATGTATAATCCCAATTAAAAATGCTGATGCCCAACTAAAGGGACTTATGCCAGAGAAACGAGCAGACAGACAGACAATGAATTCCAAACATGACCAACCAGAGGCTTAGTTTCAGATTTTCAGCTATCTCGCAGTTTGCAGATTCCCAGTACCCTCTCTCCCATCGGGTGGAATCCGCACTGTGGAGCACGCCACGCACCTTTGTTGCTCATTAATTAAAAATGGAAAAAAGGGGCAAAACATCAACAGGCAGCCATGACAGCAACGATCCAAACCAAGAGGCAAGCTGCTGCCGTGTAATAGCGGTCCAATGACGCACGTGACACGTGTCGCATGGCACTGACAATTCAAAATCGACTCGCTGACAGTCAGATGACATGCCCAGGACAGGACAGGAAGGGCAGAACAGATAATTCGAGAGCGTTGGTGGTTGCCCCCAGAAGTTTATGTATTGAATCAGTAAAGCATGTGACAGGATTATGATATAAATCATTGGATACTTTACGGCAATCGATTTAAGTGAAAATCTCCCGGGGTTAAACCAGTAAAAATGCAGCAGACAGATGTAACCTATATATTTGAGAATACTTTGTAGGTTCTGTTCGATACTCAATGAATACCAGATACGGGGAGTGGGTAGCACCCAATCACATGCATATCCCCAGGCGAATGTATTGTTGCGGACACAGCAAAAAACTGTCGGATAACCGACGGCTAATACAATGAGTAAGACCACCCCCATTGAATAATACCCCCTGGAGACAGATCCCCCATTGCCATTGCCATTATATTCAATTATACGACAATAACGTGGCGCTTAGGGCGCTGCGGTTCCCGGAAATTGAAAATAATAATAAAGCGGAGGATAGATAAAAAGTGCAAGCTGGGACGAGTCTCGGGGCAGGACGAACCGTGCACAAGGAGTTGGACAAACTATCAGCAAGAAATTATGATTAGCTTTTGGTAAAGTTTTCGACCGCAGTCAGCAGTTAGCAGTCAGAGAGCTGCAGACAACACAGCCACTTGGAAACTGCCACCGCATACTTTGCGGTGCATAAGCCGAATGGACGGACGCATTGAAGCGGTGTCATAGAATTGTACGGATTCCAAATAGCTTTTAGCGAACCCTGAGAGAACAAAAACTACATTTCTGCAAGCGTAACGTTTTAATTTCACTGGTGATTGTTATGCCATTGATGCATTGCATTGTGTGGGCGCTTTGTGTAAGCGCTGCTAATACGGCCAAAATTGTGCTTAGCGAGCTAAGCTAAGCCATTAAATTGCCGGCGGCCCAGCATATTTTAAAATTTAAACATCTTAAGTGGAATGAAAAATAAGAATGCTATTTTTCCAACCCATCGCAGGATTATGAATAGGAACGATTTATGTCGTGTCTGGTATGTGCATTTTCACGCCACATTTCTTAAACATGATCTGTCGCTATTCATGTCATTCCATTTAATTGTGCCATTTACATATAAAGCTTCCATAATTTTGCTTGAAATCTTGCTTAAATTTGTAACTTTTGATGTGTAACAGCCCTCCCAGCCGAAGGACGAGAAAAGAACAATTTGTCACAATTATAACACACAAAATGGCAGGAAAATGAAAACCAAGGAGCTGGAAAACGAGCCCGGAAAGGTCGTGCCAAGGAGGCTGAGGCTGTGTGGCAAGCTGAGCTTTGACAAGTTAAATGTGTTTAGTGCCTGCACAATGATGCAGCAAACGTAGTCTGCATATGCAGGAGAGGAGCAGATCCACCTGCCGACATTCTGGCTGGGCGAAGCCAACTTGTACGGCATTTTGTCATATTTTTTGGTTAGTTTCAAAAATGCAAATCATCGATGCCTGCCCAAAATGGAGCACGTCCTGTCGTCTTTTTGACAAATTTCCCATTTCTGCTCTAGAGGGGATGGGCTCGTTACAACTTTGTAAAATATCCTGGCCTAGCTCCGTTTCCTACTGAAATTTTCGTACATACTGCTTTTCCTTGGGAGCTCGTTGCGGTTGATCCTGTTTCCTAGGACGGGACTCCCATTTGTTTACAGCTTATTGGCATAGTTTATGTTAGTGGTATGGTTCAATGGGCTTTCAGAAATGCTTTTAAACGCAAACTTGGGTTGTTTAATTTGCATTCCGCATTACTCTACTTTAAAATTTTTTTACATTTTTCTCTTTAAGCTTAACTTGCCTGAAAAGCTGATGCTTTATAAGTGAGCATGCGCGACCAGCGCTAAAAGCTCGTAGAGAGAAGATAATGGGAAAAGCTTTCGATCGGCGTCCAAGTGCAGAGAGAAAAAATGTTGTGCTCATGCAAGCTGAGTTAAAAGGGTCAAAAGAGGCAGTGAGTGAGTAAAAGCTTAGCATGCCACAACAGCAAATCCAGCAACAAACTCAGTTGATTCCAGCAGCATGTGGGCCGAATGAGAAACAATAAAAGATTGGTTAAAATCCGTTTTTCAGCTTCAAGTCCAAAGCAGAAGTTTGGTGAGTGCAGTCCAACAGCGGACGAAGTAAAAAGGAAGATCAAAATGAAGTACAAAGTGAATATAAATTGCTGGCATAATGGGAAAAGCTTTCGGATTTCATTAAATGTCTTTAAAGTGCCTGAAAGAATATTAATTGCAGTTTTTAAATTAAACTATCTGTCTGTGCAGGTTTACGTGGGCTAATAAAATGGCGCTTTTGAAAATTTGCATATTTGCTCTGGCTTTGGCTGTGGGTAAGTCTGAAAAAGCTCTTAATTGCATTTCCCAATTAATAATACGTCATTAACACACTATGCTGCCTATACGCCAAAGTTTAAATAATTTATTCTGACTTTAATGCGCTGCACACTGCACACAATCGCCATCTAATTGTTGAACCAAATGCAAATAAACAATCCAACAAATGGCAACGGGAACAATATGCAAATGTTATGCTAAGCCAAACATTTAAAAACTTTTCATGCTAAATCTAAGCTGAAAATTTTGTTGTTAACATTATTTGTGCTTTTGTTTATGTGCATATCTGCACTGTTGCCCTCAAATCATGTCAATTTGTGTCTGATTTCGATGGCAGAATACACGTGTAAATATCTCTACGTACCAGACACAAAAGCCCCTGTATATCGTGGGCATTTTGACACTTGTTGTAGCTGTCAATTTGCATAGCATTTGGTTTTCGGTTAGTTTGCTATGGTTTCGTGGCGCTGCAACTGAAAGGGCAATGGGAAATTCGACAATTTAATTTCTGGCAAATTTTATGCTCATTTATTGTGTGAAAGCTCATTAAAAATTTGTTTGTCTCCAAATATGCAGAGCATTAAAATTTCACATTGTTAATTCATCGGAATAAATATGCAAGCAACTGTTGAGTGCGAGGGCGTGAACGTGTGCATGGGCGTAAGCCGAATTTTGTAATTACATTAAAATGGCCATGAAAAAAATTGCAAATTGTGGCAGTTCATAATTGAATGTATTGAAATTCGGAGCTGCAGCACAATGCAGGGAGATTCATACAGAAATGGAATAAATTAAATCTACATTCATCTGACGGAAAAACTCTTTTCGTGCTGCGTTATTGCGAAGCTTCTCGAAACAATGGAAAAGTTTTAATTTGATTGAAACACACATATGCGAATAGTTCATAATTTATTTTACTCTCGGGTTGTGCTGACATTAAATCCTAAAATACGAATAATGTCTGGGCGAATGTTGGAGGAAATTTACCATTCAATTGCCCAATTTTTCAACCCCTTTCAAGAACTTTCTGAGTGGGGTCCATTATCAAACTCGCATCAGTTCAATGAATGACATGAAAAAAGTGCTTCAATCTGTTTATTTTTAATCTATTTAATGTTCATTGAACTTAACACGCATGCTCAACACCCCCAACGTGTGTGACTTGAATTCAATAGCCGAAAGAAAGCGGAGCACAAAAAAGTTTACCAGCACATCAGAGGAGGCCCAAACCCAGGCATAGGCACTCAATTAATCTAGTTTAACCGGACTGGAAACCAAGTCAAACGGGCCGGGAACGGGCTGAACTGGGCCCTCGTTTTTGACAGACCCGGCTGACTCTGTGACAAACTTGTTGACAGACTGTCAGAGCGACTGTCAGAGCCGGGTTCAAGTCAGAAACTCAAACCGCATAGACCATGTTCTGCGACGCTCGGCTTGACACACTCGTACTGCAGCCAACAAAAAAAGTCCCATAAAAAAGGAGAACAGCTTCATATCAGCGGCATACCGAAAAGGAAATGCCCTTGGACATCTACAGATTTAAGGACTGACCAACATTTTTAATTAAGTTCTCAATCGATGATGTGAAATATCAAGTAGCTAGGGACACTGTTTAATTAGAAGCTTGCAGCAACTAATTTCAGTCATTTCGTTATCACAGCATTAGGAATTTCCTGAGTCATTTCGATGTTAGACTTTGAGTATTTTTTATTAAGCCGCTGCCATAGAGTATTGGCAACCTCAACTATGAAAGCTAGAGCTACTTTTTCTTTTTTTTTTCCAGTCCCAGGTCGTGTACGAAACATGTTTCAATGACATGCGACAGCTGCAACGGCATGAGCGACACGAACGCCGACTTGGTATTTCTGTTGTTGCTGTCGTGACGTGGTTCTGGTTGTAGTTGCTGCCTGGCTTAAATGTTGCCTGACACTTCACGCACTAATTGCTATGTGGAATTGTTTCTTTATTAACGTTTAATCGAATGCCATCCAGTCTACATCAGCAACTTGATGGCATTGTTGTTGTTGAGTGCGGCTATGGTGGCGGCACAAAAATTGAAATCGTCTTTTCTTGTTTCTCGACTTCGTTTGCGTGTTTTTTTTTTTGCAACGCCTGATTGGAGTGGTTTACCTTGAAGAGTGCTCCGTACTCCCGGGCTGTAGATGCAGTCGTTGCCTGTGTGTGTAATTTTGCAACTTGTCGGAAGTGCATGGCTAAAACTTGGTTTTCCGCTGATTGAGACTATGTTTGCAGTCATCTCTTTGTTCGGTTCAAGGCTGAGGTACATCGAAGCCGTCGTGGCCTACAGCTGATGCGGCTGAAAACAGCTGTTTCTGAGTATATACAATATAATGCTAAAGATACTTTCACTTTTAAGGTCGCTTGACCACTTAGCCCATGTCGCAATATTAGCCAACAGAGAGTAAAAGCAAACGGAGCAAGGCACTAACTCATATACATATCTGTAGATGTTCAAAACGGGTTTCTTGCAAACAAAGTGGAAAAGTTGAGCCAAAACATACAAAAAAAAAAAAAAACCAAACGTGCAGGCTACACTGAGCAACATTTTTAAACTGCCTTGATGTTCGATTAACCGATCTTTTCTCATCACAGGCATGACAACAACGCTCGCCCAGCAAGCGAAGTATCGTGGACAATTCCGCATTGGTGCGGGTCATCCTCCATCGCAGCGCCATTTTCCTCCACGCGATCGTGACCCGGTCGGGGAGGCGGCAGTTGTGCCCAAGCACAAACAGGACACGGTAGAATACGAGCCCAGCGAGGAGTGCCCGGAGGCAAATGGCTTCTACCCGGACAGCAAGCAGTGCGACAAATACTACGCCTGTCTGTAAGTGTCAAGTTGTCAATTTTCAAGGAAGTTGATTGGTTTGGGATGTCGGGGCGTATGTGTAATATTGGATGCTGGAAGCTACCAGTGAAAATGTGAGAAGAAAGATTACTTGATTGACGGTTCTATGCACTTGCAGCGATGGTGTACCCACGGAACGCCTCTGTGCCGATGGCATGGTCTTCAATGACTATACGCCTATCGAGGAGAAGTGCGACTTACCCTACAACATCGATTGCACCAAACGGTCCAAGCTACGTGAGTATAGAGCCAGTTCTCCTTAATTTGTAAACTGCCGTAAAATGCCCTTTCTTACGTATGCGCACCGCAACGTGCAGCAAAAAATCTGTGCTATATTTAAACCGGGCCCTGCTTCAGTCTACGTCCTGGCCGAAATCAACCCATAAACGCGCTGCGTGCCCGCACTTATTTGCTCGTTACTTCTGGCTGTGTTTTTTGTTAACTTATTTATTATGCAAACGGCATGCGAGGCGGTTAACCTAAATTGTTGTCGTCAATAGGTCTTTGGTCGCGAGGCTCGAGTCTTCGGTACGGTGCTTTGTTTTTATTTTTTGCTTCTCAGTAGACTTGTTTTATTCGTGATTTTATTATTTTCCTGGTAGTGGTGGTGGTGAACCATCAACATTTTAAGCCCAACCATCACCAAGTGGCTTCCAGCAGCTTTAAACAGAAAGAGAATTCTTTAACCTTTGACATTTGCCACGTGTGGATGTAGCATTCTTGAAACTTTTCACCAGAATACTTTATTAAAGTTTTCCTTCCCCGTATCATATCTTGCAAAGTTACTCTTACACAGTAGAAAGAAGATGCTTTAAGAACGTTATGGCCAAACAGTTTTACCTAAAAGTATAAACCGGTGAAAAATTAATTCTGTCTTTCGTGTAATATTAAATATTACCTTAAATTTAGTTTTTAAATAAATTATTCGCCAACCATCAAAGCAATTAGTATGCACATTGTGCAGGCCCATTAGCAATTTCAATTACCTTTGTCTCTCGTTGACATATGACTGTACTAGGTATCCCATATATGTATGTATTCACCCAAATATACATTTGTGTGCTTACAATTTGTGCAGGCGGACAGAAAACGTAATGAATTCATTGAAGAACAGAAAAAAAAGGTTTCTATGACTAGAATGTTGGGCATAGAATCGTACGAGCGTAGCTGAGAAATATTCTGTTTTGTGGAAGTGCATTAACAGAGTTTATAAATGGAAGAGATGGGATAAGCGGAATACAATTGTTTTGCTTTGTGGTTTTTAGATGGCAAACAATTTATCCATCAACAGAAACTCCTCAATCCTCGATTACCCAGCTGCCGTCTGAGCAGCGGGCCAGCATCCTGAGCATCCAGCGTTAACAGCCGTCGTATATCCTCTATACATTTTTTTTTTTTTACTGGAAAACGAATAAAAAGAGCATTCGCACATTCAAACATTTATTATTTTAGAAACACCTCAGTCATCGCAGCACTGCCCAAGAAAGAATGGATACTTCGGGCACGAGAAGCCTGGTATTTGCGACAAGTTTTACTTCTGCGTCGATGGCAAGTTCAACATGATTACCTGCCCGCAAGGCCTGGTTTTCAACCCTAAGACGGGTATTTGCACGTGGCCCGATGAAGTCGGTGTTACAGGATGTAAGTCCGAGGATATCTTCGAATTTGCGTGCCCACAGGTGAACGAAAGCATTGCTGTAACCCATCCACGCTACGCCGATCCCGATGACTGTCAGTTCTTCTATGTGTGCGTCAATGGCGATTTGCCCCGTCGAAATGGCTGCAAGCTTGGCCAGGTATTCGACGAGGACACAAAAAATTGTGACTGGGCGCGGAAGGTTCCTGATTGGTATGATCTGTATATCTGCTCGACTTGGTCACTTCAACCATATTTCACGTCTCCTGTAACTTTTTTTTTTTTGTGCTAGTGCTGACTGGTACAAGGATCGCTTAACTGATGCCGAGCTCGATGAGCTAGAGAACCCGAAACCGAAGTCCACAACAACCAAGAGGCCACCACGTGTTAGGGGCCCATCAAGGCGTAACCCCAAACCCAAGGTGGTCAAACCGAAGGAAGAGAAGGAGGAGGAGGTCTAAGCGTCGACTGTTTAGTATTTAGTGTTCCACTGAACTGCACAATTAAAAGCTTGTAGGAGGTATAATTAATGATGCGGCGTCTGTTTTCCCTAATCCAACTGATCTACACAGCCAGTTCGCAACAATTCGTTAAGCCCCATCTTCAATGCGATTAAACCAAACGATACGCTTGATGCCAATAAGCAATCCGCAGCTAGCTGCAGAATTACTCCTTCCTTGCAGAGCCCCGGTAAATGTAATATGCAAGGGAATTTGGTTGAGAACTTGATGGGGTGCCAAAACGACAGGATTTTATGCGCATACAGTGTGCACAATCCATGCACTCTCCGCTTCGCCCTGGAGTGCCATCCGCTGTCCCCCACCCCTTTATTCCATACACTGACATGACGAAATCAATGCTTGCCCCTGCCCGACGCTTCGCTGAGAGTTTTTCCCAATGCCTGTAGCGCATAAATTCAATTTGCCGATGAGCGTGCACAAAAGTATGCAACAAAATGGCAACAACTCGCCACGATACTCGTACACACATACAGAACATGTGTATGACGTTTGGCAGACAAGAAGTATTCGATAAAACGCATTGAAATTGCATTGTGAAAATTGTGAGCGGTTGAAAGGCGAGATTTGCAGTGCCCATTGCCTGAAAGAGGGCGACAAAGCGAAGGCGGACAGTCATAGGAAGAGTTTATGGGCAAGATCTGGAAGGAGTCGAAAGGGTTGAATAAAGAAAGAAATCTTATTGTTTAAGCACTAAAGTAAAATCCCAGAAAACGATGACATTTTACTTGGCAATGCTTGAACATTTGCTTAAATATATTTATTCATTCGATTGGCAACTGATTGCGTCCTGAGACCGGTCGGGGTAAAGATAAATGGATTTTGTGAATGATATAAGCTGGTAATTGGTAATAAGACGGCTGGGCCGAATTGGGATTCCGTTGAGATGCAACCAAGGAGAACTGGTGCTGAAATGCAATTTCTCCACTCGCTACAATGCTGACCAGTTAACTGGATATGTTATATTTTGTATAAAAGCTGTGTCAACATGCTCGCAATAAGCCAAGATCCCAGCACCTGCCTTCGTCTCTCCGCTGCTTCATTGATTTCCATACAAATTGAATAAGGTCTGGAAAAATTCCAAGTGCTCCCAGGACAAGACTGGTTCTCTCCTGTCAGTCCTTCGTTTTCATTGCCCGGCTTTTTTTTTTTGTACTAATGAGCCACAGCCATCTAACAGCGACTTATGATGTGGTCACTCGCATAGTACACAGCCCACGTGACACAGACAACCACACACATTTCCCATTAACCACGAAGCAATGGACAGGAGAAAACGCCTACGGAGCATCTGCGTCTAATTAATCAACCAACACACATTTGCATACATACTCGTACGCCGGTATGTCTACGTCTGTGTATGCGCAGTGAACTCACTAAGAACCCAGACCCTATACACCGAGCTCGCCGTGCTGTCAATAATTTGGCACGTCCTGTGACCTCCGCTGCCCCACGTCGTTTGCATCGCGTCAACTCGACAAAGGACCCCTTCCTTCCGCATCTACCACAGAAAGCGCTATCTGAGAGTGTAGGTCCACGGCCAGGTCCATCTAAAAAGCATTTCGTCGAACTCAGCGCCTACTTAATCAAGTGTAACATGGACATGTCCAAGTTCACCTGCCGCTTGACAAATTGCGCCACGGCCAGGCTCTCCTGCTTCAGTACCCGGTCAGCTAGTGCCCTTAGTAATGTCCTTGTTGGAGACTGCTTTGCTTGTACGTCTGCTGGTCAGCATGCGCTCGTATCAAATGTCAAATTTGACATAAACAAGTGTTTACATAATGACAACAACAATTTGCGTAATTGTCACTAGCAGGAGCACCAGCACCAGGGACGGACCGGCGGCCATCGGCGATGGTGGACCAGCTCGTTGACTGTTGAAACAATCAAGTATCCCTGAGCTTCCCTAAGGTAGGGGGAATCACAATCACTCTCTCTTGATTGAGGATGCATTCCGCCTCTGTTATAGATTTTCTTCAATGCCCCTTCATAGTCATACGAGATACTTGGGTTTTTCGCGTGGGTGATTAATTGATGGGGGATTGTTATGCTTGGGGAGTTCAGAAAAACCTCATTCATTGTATTGCGATTAAGAGTTACACAAGTCTGAAGGTCAAGATGTACTTTGACTTGGATAAGCTCTGCCAATCTGTTCCTTGCAGGGATAAGAAACAAGCAACTGTCGCAAGTTAACAGCCACGGATGTCTGTATGGTTGCCTTCGAGGACCAGTCCTGTTTTACCCACTTGTTTAGCTTCTCTTTATTATTTCCAAAAGAAAACGAGGTATTGTGCCTTATGCTCGGGAAAAGTTGATTGTGTGGCCCTTGGGCTATTTGCTTTCTTGATGAAATAATTAAATGTCATTCATTGAAGTCGTTTGCCGTTTATTCTTGGCGCCTTCGCTTGCCTTCTTTGCCTCTTTCTGCGTTCTGCTCTCGGCTTTGGACCCGGCCCCGGCCTCGCCCTAGTGTAATTGTTGACCACTTTCGTATATCCTTTTTGCGCCTTGTGCTGGCTAATTTGTGCAGACAGTGCCTGAGGGGCGGGCATCACGGTCTGTTCCGTTTCGGTACGGGCCCAGCTTTTGATTTCAGTTATTGTACGCATGTTGAGCCCTCATCCTCTTCCGCATCCTCTGCGTCGTAAGTTCATTAAACTTTTGGCCGGGCTGGCTGCGCATTTAGTTTGCTAATTAAGTGTTGCATACTCTGGGCTTCTTGGGCAGCCAAAGTTTAATGAACTAAAAGTCTTTGACGTCACACCTGACGCATCTTGTCTGGGAATTTGCATATTCATAAGTGCGACGTCAGATACAGCCATAGCCGCAACAGACAGACAGGCAAGGAAAACGTCTGAATAAGTTTGACATCCAATTTGCTGCAAAAGTTTTGGGTCTTGGCCAGTTTTCAATTTGATGAAAGCCATGAGTTCGCTCTACATCCCACAGTGGGTCAAACGGCCATTTAGCTTGGATAAACCTATTTTTCGAAAACCGAAAAGCGTTATTTTTTTGAACCATACGATTAAGAATACATCATGGACTTTGTGGATATTTTTTTCATAATTTTAACATCGATATTTACGGAGTTGTACGCTCTCAAAGTACACATACATACATATGTCTTCCCTGGAGCAAAAAAAAAATGTTTATTAAAATTTCCATGATTTACTTTATAAACTTAGGACAAACACGAAGACAATATCTTTTTTACTTTCGACGCTATTAGTTTACATAAGCTAGATAGACCGTATGACCCACTGTGCATCCATTGCAATTCGGCGTGGATGCTCCAGAGACGGCTAAAGTTTCGGCAGACGGCAGGAAAATCAATTCTGATCCTTGTAAAATCGCGCCTCAGAGAACCCAATTTTAGGTGGCACCTAGGTAGACATGCTAGAACCCAACGATGGCGATAGCGAATTTTCATATGCCTCTATACTTTTCCCTTGCGGCCCGAAAGTCTGCTGTTATGCTGTGCCAACATTAAAACTGTCAAATGGACAGCCAAATGCCAACCCAAAACTGTCAAAAGTTATGAATTTGCCAGCTTACATCCAGCCAACCACAGGCATGAGCGTCTAAGCGTGCGCGCGTGCCTGACTGTGAGTATGGGCATCCTATGGATTACAATTAATGTGAAAAAGCAATTCGAACTGGTAGCTGGTAACTAGTACAGCCGAGAATAATGCTAGTTTGCCTGTGTTGGCCTGGCCTGGCTCGCCTTAGGCATCCCATATAAATCATATGAATTTATTATGATGATGGCATAAATCATAGAGCTATGCAATATATAAAATTGCACCACTTTTTGCTTTTTGTTGGTGTTGGTTTGAAGCAGCTTGACGGCATTGTTTTCGTTGTTTAAACACCGCAAAATATGCAATTCAAGCGATAGTTGACAACTAGAACCCACACGATAACATAACCAGAGCAGAACCCTGTCAACGGTTGGTCACTGAACAGAGTGCACCGCTGCGGCGAAATTTTTAGACACATCTGCACACGTATTCATAGTGGTGCTCTCCGTTCTCGGACCAGGCTGGGGGTCGGTTTCGTCGGTCAGTGCTAAGCTCAACATCCCAAACATTTTTGCTCCATAGAAATGAATTTCTTTGTTTTTGTGTGCTGGTTCTAAGCTTGGGGCGCGCACTGCGGCCGCTACTGGAACGGTCCCTGGCCCCTGGATGTTGGCTTCTCTGGACATTTGCAATTTGTTTTTAGTGGCCTGTTTGTATTGTAAGTATTGTTGGAGTTGTTGTAGTTTTTTTTGGCGGCTGTCACTTTTCATTGCCCCGGCATGTTCATAATTTCCATGTTAATATTGCCCTTGAGTCACAATTCAGCAATGAAATTAACTCGACTGTGCGCCCGCTAACCCAACAAAAACATGTCCATTGCAATTAGCATATGAGCCACAACCCATACGAACGTGTATGTGTCGTGGCTGGGGGAGTTGCAGGGTGAGTTTGTGGTCAAATTGTGGGCTGGACCAGGGTTGTAATTTATGGAATTTCAGCTTAGGGACTTGTGCACTCATTCGATGATGAAGGCGGTTAGCGTGCAAGCCGCATTTTTAATTTGATGTATATTTCTGGGGATTAGGATTAAGTGCCGCGATGGCAAAGTATCCGCCAGGTTGGCCCCGACTGGGACATATTCCAAATAATGATGTAAATATTTAAATAATCTAAAATATCCATCTACTTAAGAGGTAAAATAGTCCAGAAAATGTGCTGTTTTCCGGTTGAACTGAATACATTGGTTTTAATTTAATTGGAAACTTTCATTCAATGTGGTTATACGTATATTCTGTGTATTATTTAAATTCAAACAAATTATGCATATATGTATCTACATACATACATACATTTTCATTTTTCCTAAACCAAACCTCAAGCTCCCTGCAATTGCAAACTTTTGTGCTCCTAGATGGCACAGCAACATTCACAACTTTAAACATCCTCATACACTAGCCGAAAACTGGAAAACAATTTCCAAACAAAATATAAATTCTGTAGAATTCTTGTATGAGCATTTAAAAAATGTATGCGGTCAGTGACTGCTGTTGCGCTGCCACACTGCTGAGCCTTGACTCTCTTTCTCTCTCTACGTCCTTTTTCGCTTTTGCAGCTTAATTTAAAACAGCACAGGAATCAATACACACCTACTCTACTGGATGGGATATTGGGATACTCGGAAAAGTTTCTCTTCTGCTCTTCCGAGTGAGATAAGCGAGAGGAGAGTTGAGCAAATGCATTTCGTTAGTTATCTTATCATAAAATCGTACAGAAAATGGAATTTTGCAATTCCAATCGACTGTCGACGGGGTTTGGATTTCCGAATTTTATTATTTTGTTTTCCAAAAACACAACCATAACTCTTTAAGGTGTATAAGTTCAAGCTCGTGTGTTCGCCATGTGGGATGATGTCTTCCTCACAGTCGCTCGTCAGAGCTTTCGAGACAGGGCTTAAACTATGCAGCAGCAATCTGTGCTAACAACAAACTTGGTCGAGAGTGTCTACGCTTGACTGTGCTGCATATTTAAAGGCGCTTAAGTGCCAGCAAAAAGTACAACCTGAAGTAGAGTGGAAGTGGAAACGGAAGGAGTTAAGTAGAGTGGGTATGGGAGGGCAGGAGGACACCGGCGCACGACATGCGTCGTCATCTGACACATCATTCATGCTGTTTTTGAACCCTGATTGTTTTGAGTGTCTGGCATCATCCACACACACACACACTCAGACACACATAGACAACAATAGTTGTAAGAATTGATTGCATTTGTGTCTGCTGCCAGGAGTCACTCCCATGCAGACAATGTCGTTGGCATGGTAAGTGCAGACTCCTCCGACGCCCTTGTTTATGCCTAAAGAGCTTCAGAGCCCTTGCACTTGGATGCGATGCTCTGTCACTGGAAAACTCAGGCATTCGTTTGTGAGCTGGGCTTCACCCTTACCAGCGACTTAACCTGCCTGCCTCCTTGTTTCGCAAATAGTCAAACAATGGTAGTTTAGGGCCGTCGACGCCTCCGACAATCGCCAAGTGTGGCAGATAATCACTGCACTGGTAGCAGCACCAGCACCGGCACCCGGCACCTTTGGCCGCTTTAAATATTGACTGCTTTGCATATTGATTGGCCTTTGTCTCTGAACCAAGGGTGCCGTTCTTGACGCTCTCCGGCCGTGGCAGTCAACATGCCAGCGACACCTACATCATCAACTTGTTGACACTTTAACATCGGCAGCAGCATCAGCAGCACACGCGTCAGGCCCTATAAAAGCATTCTGCTCCTGCTCCAGCAGTTCATCCTTGCTTTCGTTCTCTCTGTTTATGGCTATGAAAAACACTTTATGCCCTGTTCTGTTGCGTTGTGCGTCGTTGTTTGACATTGTAGAAATTGCTTTTAATTAAAATATTCCGCGCGGCAAATATCAGCGCACCCAGTACATTTCAGCGCGCTCCTGATGGGGATGCGGGTGGGGCAAACAGTATGAAAGCGGGTGGACCCTAGCTCAAGCCCTAGAGTAACGCTTTTTTCTTCGCGGTGTCGCATCCATAGCTCGTATACTCGTACATGCAAGCATATCTGAATAAGCATGAGTACATACGAGTATGTATGTACATACGAGTATACATATATAAGTTAATATTATATCCAGTTTGTGGATGACTAACATTGTGTGTCTGAAAAGTTTATTAGTTTAATTTGGGATACAGGGTTAATATGGCTTGAATTTTATTTGAATTGAATTCAGGCATATAACTCCAATCTAATCTAGCCCTTGGGCTTCCTTTGAGTATTAGTGCTAAATTTTTGATATCACAATGCAATTAGCTCGTGTCTTCCATTGGCTCATCCCAATGCAATTTATGTTGATTAGTTTGCATCTTGACGTCGACTCAGGCTTAATGAATGAATTGTTATGGGGGTGGGGCCCCCTCACGAAATTTTTTTATTCTGGAGCAGCAACAAAATCCGCTTAGCAACTTTTTAATTAGCTAGCGTTCACGTTGTAGGCATCACATTGTACACTCGTCGTCAATGGGCCACAAAGCCATCGACTCGGAATTGTCGGTTCTCTTGGAATGGCTATTGATTGCATAATCTTTAAGCTCAGCCAGCGACAACAGACGAAGAGCACTGAGACTGATGACGGAACAAAAAATCAATGGAAATAAATCACCAAGAAGCGTGCGGCAGACTCGTAGACAATTTTTGAACTCAACCTAGACAAATGCGTCGTCCGTTGACGTCACTCGACTCGACTCCACTCCAATCGTATCGTTAAATTGATTAATTTCTTTAGATTAATTTCTTAGAGCACCTGATGGAAATTGTGGGGTCGCCTTGTCCATTTTGGGGCGACTGCGAAAGGGTTTATCGTCTGCCTAAAGCTGTCAAATTTAAGATTACCGAGTGTCCTTGAGTTCCTTTAAAGACCTGCGTCTGTTTAACAGAATTCCAATTTACATGAAAATTTAATTGTGGAAACACGGGACACAATCCCTCAAACATCCGATTCCCTTCGCAAGCTTCCAAAAAGTCCGCTAAATAGTTACAACTTTCTGATATTTCTTATGCATACTTCCTCTCCTTCGTTATTATTCTTTTTTTTTGCTAACTTCAGTTCAGCACCTTTAACGTCTGCCACGCCCTTTCGCCGCTAAGCCTGTAGCGACCGGCGGCGCATATTTTGATTTCAGCTTCAACGCCAATTTTGATGGATTAATGGAGCTGGGGCGACATTTGTTGTCATTGTCGGCCTCTTGGTGTCAAACAAGGCGTGGTCGTTTGCTTCGGGTCGTTTGTCTTAGCCAGGTGGGCTGAGGGAGGCAATTATAAAGCTGTCCGCTGTTCGATGTGTGTGTGTGTACTTCATTCATAGAATGCGGAAAGGTGGGTGATTATACGCTTTGGGTTCGGGGCTCTCTAATTTTGATCGATAAGCCAACACTGGCCACCGATGGCAGATTGTTCCTTAATTGGCTTAAGATGTTGCCAGTGAGTGTTGCTACAGTACCTGGTTGATTGACCAAAAAGTTGTCCGTTTTCAATTTTCAACTTAAAGGTGAACGCGAGTGCGAGGAAACTTTCACGCCAAGGACTCTGCTCTGGGCCACCTTGACTGCCTTTCCATTCGAATGGCTTGCTCAATGGCCGAACTCAGACCCTCACTCCCGCAAAATGTTTATGTGCGAGCATTTGTGCGATTCTTCTGTAAATTGTCTGCGAAAACTGGCATGGAGTGAACTGACTAGCACTGGCACATGCACTGGTATTTGCATTTGTCTGTTTTGCCACACCACACGCCCTTCAAGTTACCTTTCACGCCACTAGCTGTGATTTCGTTTTGCATACTCGTACGTACATCTCCTTTTCCTCTATACGTCTATCTCCACGCCACCGCTGGCTCATCCTCATCCATTTCGACCTTCCGGCCATCACACACCGATGCTATGCTCATTTCGCCAGCGCCAACTAAAAATGCATTTCCTGTCAAGTGTAAAAAGGAAATGATGCGATGCTCTCCGGCTCTCCGGCAATCAATCATTGCCGTACCTCTTCCTGCTTCATCCTCTCCGTCCCTCCAGCCCTTATCGTTTGCGGTGGCAAAGCCAACGAAGTCGGGTTTATTAAGTCTGGAAAATAGTGTTAAGTATTTGTCAAATGTGAAATGTCAAAGAGCGCACTCCTGTGCTGGCAGGTTTCTGTTTCCTAGTTATCCACACATTTGATTTTAATTGCAATTCTGATAGGCAATTGAGCCCTGTTCCTCTTCCTGTTCCTCTTCCTGTCTCTGTCCATGGCCTCTGGATGACAAGGCACCAGTTAGCATTGATGTGCCATTTCCGTTTCTTGCGGTTTCTCCTCGAATAAAGTCACCTCGCGATGTCGCTATGGATGGTTTCAAACCGGTGGAATCGAATAAGTACTGCCGGAGGTATTTGCGGATACCCTGTTTGCAATATTTTCAAGTTCAAGCAGACCTGAGTGCCATATATTCATATCTTCTGAATAATTCTCTCTCTCTCTCTCTCTCTCTCTCTTGTGTTGTATGCCTACGCATCTTAATGGTCTGGGGTACGTGTTCGGACACTGTAATCGGATGTTAATGGCTCACACCAACCGCAGAGACGGACACAAAGGCCCATGGACGTTTCACGCACATTCAATTTTGTTTTGTTTGAACAGCGATCGCCTCTATTTAACACAGTAATGTTCCCATAGGCCTTAGAGTTCCTTGAAGCCGCTTGATTACATCGATTCGAACCGCCAAAATGAGTTGACAACTTTTTCCTGGTCTTTGGTGAATTCCAAAGAAAAACCGTTTCGGGCGACCTTCAAGTCTTTTGTATTAATTAAGGCCCCACTTCCAATGACCCAATGTTTCTGTTTTCGTACATTTTCCCTGAGGTAGCACGATGAAGCAGCTGGTGGAGGTTCTCAGCTGTAACTTTTGTAACTTGCGGCTTGGTTTCCTTTCAAACTCTAATTCAAATATACATTCATACAATAATTTTCAACCACTTTATGATTTGCCTACCCTTTAATGTTAAATTTTACCTCAGAGTGTCCATTGATGTGTGTCCACAGAAAAAAAAGGAGGGCAGTTATTAGTAATCCTCTTTCCCCATTGCTCGGACTTGTGTCTTTAGACCATTGTCCCAAGCACTTAAAATATTTTTTGAGAGACGTATCATATGTATGCGAACTATAGAGAAACTGTGCCAATGTCTGCATGAGCACCCACTATAAAGTAAACACGAAATAAAATAATAATAAATTTCCTAAAAGACGGGTAAAGACGTAAACTGAAAATCATGCCGCACATGAAGCAAACGCTGCTGACATATAAACGGAATCCAAAGTGAAGTCAGGGCGGACCCCTGTCACAATTCCCCTTATAACTTCGCTGAGGCGGAGCAGCATGTGGAGTGGGTTGGGGTGGAGTCTGGGATAACTTAGAAATCTGATGGCAGCGAATTTTGCGCTCCATTGGCGCGCATGTCTCGAAGAAAAACAAAATGAATGTCAAGTACTGAACGCAAGCCGTAGTGTAATGGCTGCAGACGCCTGAGGGGCCGTGAAAAGGTGCTGAGTTGACAATGGGAAAGTTAATTGAATAGTACTCAAATGGCAATTAATTACGCACCTCTCCAATAGGCTTACAAGGAAGCGCCAATGCGCTGAACTTGAAATCAAAGCCCGAAACGAAAACGAAACTGAAACCGTATCCAAAGTCAATACCAGTATTAGAGCGAAGACAGATTTACCGAAACCAGTTTCGTCGACAATTGTCAAATATTACCGGCTTGGCCCAGCGCAACTTCTTATAGTTAATTCTGGGGCTATGCCTGCTCCATATAAAGTGACAAGCGACCGGAGTGAACCGCATCATTAAGTCAACGTCGTTTGCATCGCCAAGATCGACCCGGGTACAAAAGTCCAGTTTTCACTTCGACCCTTTTGTGTGGCACGTGATAATCAATCTTCGAGCAATCTAAAAGGAACGAATTCCCTTTTCAAAATGCAAGCCAAAGTAAGTTGAATCGAATGATACACGGATGTTATGTCCCCTGATCATTCTAAGTCAAAAGCTGATGCAGCACGGTCTGAAATCCATTCCATTCACAGGTTTTGACTGTTGTCTCCCTTTTGGCGATCGCCGGTTCCTGCCGCGCCGGATTCGCGGCCACGTACGCCGTATACCAGCAACCGTATCCCGCTTCAGTTTTCCACCATGTAGCTCCAGTTCTGCCCAAGACCGTTGTGCCCACGGCGCACGTGTACGCAAAGTCCTATGCTCTTCCAGCTCCATTTGTCAAGGCCTTTGCCCCCGTTGCAGTAGCCGGTCCAGTGGTCAAGACCATTGCACCTGCGCAATTGCATACCGTTGTGAAGCAAGTGGAGGTGGAGTCGGCCCCACGCTACGACTTCTCCTATGGTGTGCACGACTCACTGACGGGAGACATCAAGAGCCAAGTGGAAACTCGTAATGGAGGCAATGTGGCTGGTTCGTACAGCGTGCTCGATGCCGACGGCTTCAAGCGCACGGTGACCTACACCGCTGACGATATCAACGGATTCAATGCCGTGGTCCAGCGTGAGCCCTTCATAGCTGCCCGTTCGCCACCCATATACTACCCCCAGCAGACGCAAATCCACCAGCAGCAGCTCTTCGCCCCTCAGCAGCAAGGTGAAGTTGTAAAGGCACCGACACAGCCAGAGCTGGAACCCACTCCTGTTGACTATACTGAAGGACAGGATCAGCAGCAGCAGCAGCACCACCAGCAGGAATACCCGCAAGATCAGCAGTTCCCCCCCTACGCGCCGGTCTCACCAGCAAACCCTGCCGCAGACAACAACGATGACTCCGATGTGGTAGAAGCGCGCTCTTCTGCTCCGGTAAGCGCCAACGCTACGTCTACAGTCGCTCCAGCGCCCGTTAATGAGGAAAACAGGGGGGACGACAAGAAGACGGCCTAGATTTTGACACTAAATTGACACAATAAATTGAGCACGAAAATTATTGTATTCTCGCACGTCTATCACTATTCTCTCCGCAATATAATATTGAGCACAGCTGAATACACACACATTAGGACCGCCTTTACTTTGCAATTAGAATCTGGCGGGCAATCTTGTGGCTTAACAATGTTCTAGCCGATCGGTGAACTGAACGAACGAATAATAATAGTTCGCGGACAAACTCATTCAGTAAACTAAACGATACCCAACACTGCACTCTGGGTTGCCTTTCTTAGAATTAAAATATAAATATTTCAAATCAATTATATGAATAGTCAAAACCATGTCAATCTGAACAAAAAATGATTATCAAACAGCTTGGACCAATTTTAACCGAAATTAAAGTAAATACGTTTTACAAATGTCCATAGTACATACATATTTGGTTGATATGTAGCAAATCTGTAGATACCGTGTAGTTACAATGTAAAAAATTAACTTTTTTGTCGGCCTTTTTTGCTTAAACCGTATTTTATAAACAATCCAATAGAAAAAAGTACTTAAAATTAGCAAATCTTTTAGAAATTTGATCCATCAATGTCATAAAATTATGCGCTTAGCGCTGAGGGTCTTAGCTAGCAAGTAATATTAAGCCAAATAACAAAATCGAGTAATATGATTTCCGATCATGGACAGAGATCGATTAACCCATTGTCGACCGGTGGGTATTAAAATACAAACACGAATATTATGAAACTTAAAGAATTTAAGCGGAGTTCAGGTGAAAGATATTGTAATAATTTCTCATTGAAAGTAAAGAGAGAGGATGGATTTACAAGAATAATTTACAGGTAGTATTATTTTTTGCGGTTTAACTCAAATATTTCAGCAGTTTAAATGAAGGGGGGTTAAGTGGGTTAGTTCATATATTTTTCGATAAGTGCGCTTGCTTGCTTTTCAAACTAAACGGTAAAGGGCAAAGCAAGCATCGAAATTTGCTCATCGCATTTGCTTCTCATTTATTTATTCGGAAACGTGTTAACAAGTACAAAATTGTCGTGAAAGTTCTTAGTTGTGAATACGAAAAAATTGTGTAAAGTTTTATGTGGAATATTTTTACCAAATAATACAAACGCAGAGGCACACACCGCAACGCGTTTTGCACATAACCTGAAGGTAAGTTGGCAAAGAAAAGGGACACCTATTCCGTCGGTCCTCCTTGTGTACCCGTTCGTCCGTCCGTCTGTCTGTCTCTACCGCGAAGGCAGCGCCGCCGACTGCGCAAATGGCGGAATACTGCAGCTGTTGCTTTGTTGTTTCTTGCCTTTCCGCTGAAAAGCCGGTCTTATCTGCGTCTTCGCCTCTGCTTTCGTCTCTGGATCTACCTCTGCGGACGCTCTGCCGGCGCCGTACGTTCAAAAGGAGAAGCAAAGAAAGGAAAAAGAAATCAAAGCAGCCCTTGTCATTTCGTTTCACACATCTTTGCAGCCTCATTTATTTCAGTTCTACATTCTACACTTGTCATTCAGGGCAACTGGAGCTGATCAAATTATTTTAGTAAAAATTTTATAAAATAAAAATTTTCGTCATGAATAAAACGGATGCCAACACACGTCAGGGCTCCTACAAGTCCAACACAATTAACACGCAGGTACATACGTTTCGTGGCGGTCCGTGGCGGGTTGAGGAGTTCGGAATTAACCTCACTTTTGCTAATCTGTAGGACTCGCGCATGCGTCGCCATGAGGTTACAATTGAGTTGCGCAAGTCCAAAAAGGAGGATCAGATGTTCAAGCGTCGCAACATCAACGACGAAGACCTCACCTCTCCCCTGAAAGAATTAAATGGCCAGTCACCGGTGCAGCTGTCGGTGGATGAGATTGTGGCTGCCATGAACAGCGAGGATCAGGAGCGCCAGTTCATAGGTATGCAGTCGGCACGGAAGATGTTGAGTCGAGAGCGCAATCCACCCATTGATCTAATGATTGGCCATGGCATCGTTCCCATATGCATACGATTTCTTCAAAACACCAACAAGTAAGTATTTTCAGTAGATTAGTGCATGCGATGCATTACAGTGACCCCCACCACAGTACCATGTTGCAGTTTGAGGCAGCCTGGGCTTTGACAAACATTGCCTCGGGAACATCTGACCAGACACGCTGTGTCATCGAGCACAATGCGGTGCCGCATTTCGTTGCCCTGCTGCAGTCGAACTCTATCAATCTTGCTGAGCAGGCCGTATGGGCTTTAGGTAACATAGCCGGCGATGGAGCCGCTGCTCGCGACATTGTAATTCAACATAATGTCATCGATGGTATTTTGCCGCTGATTAACAACGAAACGCCGCTTTCATTTTTGCGGAACATTGTCTGGTTGATGTCGAATCTGTGCCGCAATAAGAATCCTTCGCCGCCCTTTGAACAAGTGACACGATTGCTGCCAGTTCTTTCGCAGCTTTTGCTTAGTCAAGATATTCAGGTTTTGGCTGACGCCTGCTGGGCTTTGTCATATGTCACCGATGATGACAACCACAAGATTCAGGCGGTAGTAGACTCGGATGCAGTTCCTAGGCTAGTAAAACTTTTGCAAATGGATGAGCCAAGCATAATTGTGCCAGCACTGCGCAGTGTGGGCAACATTGTCACCGGCACAGATGTACAGGTCAGTAGTCAATGGATTGGTACTAGCTGAACTATGTAAATTAACTATTAGCTAATATGAATTGTTCTTTACAGACCGATGTTGTTATTGCTGCAGGTGGCTTGCCACGACTGGGTCTGCTGCTGCAGCACAGCAAGAGCAACATTGTCAAGGAGGCTGCTTGGACTGTAAGTAATATAACGGCAGGTAATCAAAAGCAAATCCAAGCAGTTATTCAAGCTGGCATCTTCCAACAATTACGTAACGTGCTCGAGAAGGGCGATTTTAAAGCACAAAAAGAGGCCGCATGGGCAGTGACCAACACGACTACATCGGGAACCCCAGAGCAGATTGTGGATCTGATTGAGAAGTTCAAAATACTGAAGCCATTTATCGATTTGCTCGATGCTAAAGATCCACGCACCATCAAGGTTGTGCAGACTGGCTTGTCCAACCTCTTTGCGCTGGCCGAGAAACTCGGCGGTACTGAGAACCTCTGTCTCATGGTCGAAGAGATGGGCGGACTGGATAAACTGGAAACATTGCAGCAACACGAGAACGAAGAGGTGTACAAGAAGGCGTACGCAATTATTGATACCTACTTCAGCAATGGCGACGACGAGGCCGAGCAAGAGCTGGCACCCCAGGAAGTGAATGGAGCCCTCGAATTTAACGCAACTCAGCCTAAGGCTCCAGAGGGTGGTTACACATTCTAGGCTACATATTCTACATCAAACAACTTCTTTCAACTTGCGACCGCGCCAGGCTACAGTTAGTGCCACCATAGTCATCTTCTAACACAGCACAAAAATCCCCCAAAAATATGAACTCAAGCACTTGGAGAGGCATACATGACAGACACAGACATATGTTTTTGCTTACCTATATCAATCTCTCAAATCAGCATGACCTTCCCATATTGTTGGATGATACGGTTATTTATTTACCACTCCCACGGATTTACTGAATCTCTGGTGATGAATGCATCATACATTAATTTCTTCTCGTTTTTAAATCGTAAATGCATCCGCTCTACTCAGCTGTGCTGTTAGAGCATTGCCCTGCGCCGATTATATAGGCCGTCAGTCTGAAAGTGTGTGCCCTGAAATTTTATCTGGAAACTTTTTGGGCCCGTTTCAGACGTTATTTTAGGTTGTTAGTATTTATTTATGTATACAGATTATGCTTTTAATCCATCCACCTTCGCACAAGCATTACAACAATTTACAACCCCTCACCAGTGTCGTCATCCTCGATTCGTAATATTGTATTTTAAGTTGATGAATAAATAATGAATTGTTTGAATGATTAATTATATTCTTTGCCCAAATGTTATCCATCCAGCTGTTTATTTTTTCATTTAATTTTACCCTAAATTACTCTTTGAATATGTACTCTTGCACAAGTCGATAGTGATTCTGATTGATGTAGTTTAATGCAGTCCGACCTGTCTGATTGATGCAGTTTTATGCAACACAACATTTTTGGATTTGATTTCCCATCAGGGGACAGAATCATACAAAAATGACGTGAAAGAAACAAAGTGAATCCATAGCATACTTTAAACTGCCAAAGTGGAGTAAAATAAATGTAAAAATATATATTTCTGATCTTCGTCGTCAGGTGTCGCCACCGAGACATGTAGTTAAACGGTACATCCTACATTTTCGGCGATATTCCTTATATTCCCAAACTGTCGGTTCCCTAAAATGAATATGTAATGATTCTGCAGAAAATGTCATCTTTTAAGAACACTGCAACACAAAACTGTCTTAAAAATGTATAAAGAGATTGGTGTTAAAGGCTATTGCAGAGAATGAGACGAATGTAGGGAGATTTCATCGTAAGTCACCGGTGTTTGATAAGTCTTTAAGTTTAACTTTTTCAATTAATACATGCATTTTTTTCAGGATGTAAATATACACTTGGCACAGTTTCGGAAGACTAAATGCTACCTTTGCTGCTTCTTCTTCAGCAGCTACAAGTACATATACACTGAATTACCCATACACGCGTACAGTGACCCCAATCCAGATTAGATAAAATGATTAAACAAGAACTATGGAAACGGAACGAACCGCACAACTCAATTCAATCAACAGAGATGGGACTGGATAGAGCGGCATTAGCAGCAGCATCCGCGGCAATCAGCGTTCATTGCAGCACTCCAACACAAAAACGAAAGTCGTGAACGGTCGTCGCTGATGAACACCCACACTGAATGCAGCGGCAGTCCACTGTAAGTCTTTTTAAATTTAATTCACGACAAACAAATTATAAAAATAGATTAAAAAGTAGCATCGGATAAGTAGTTGCCGAAAATTTGAACCGGTATGAAGACATTGGCCAGAGCTTTTGCCTCCGCATTGCCCAAGTGTCGTCATAGATGAGGCGGGTGAGACCAGCGCTAGGCAAACTTAATTGGTTCTTTTTGTATTCTTTTATTGTTTCCGAGCGCGAGCATTTAGTCGATTTTTGTCCGAAGCTGCGTGCGGGCGTGAATTTGTACAGGCACAAACTTTATATAATTGCCTGTTTTCGCTTCAGCATCACCCCGATAGAACTTTTAACAAGATTTGTGCAGGTAAAAGCGTATTTTAGATATAATACTAGGCGGTTTCATATTTTATTGCTACGGCATTATTTCAATAAAATGGTGTATTGTACATTTCAAAAGAAATGAAGAGGCTTTTATGGCTCTGATCAGAGTTGACTGCTGTTTGAATATTTCAAAAAAAACTATTGTGGTTGATGATGCCACTTCGAGAGAGATTCCATGACCTCGCACGCAGCTATGGAAATCCAGTGAGGATTTGCCATATGCCACTCAGCAATTAACGTTGGATGTGCATTTGCGCTCTATTTTGCAATAGAGACTTTAAAACACAACACATTTGACAAACTCATGATGTAGTTAATTTCATAAAGAAAGAAAACAAAATTGGCGCACCAAAAATAAACAAAAACAATTTCTAGTATTAGAGTAGCGCTACTTGTATAGCGAGAGCAGTGACGCTGTCGTTAACGTAGGCGTATTCGTCGGCGTCGGGGCGCTTGCGATTTTAAGCGGAAAACAGTTCGTTTTTATTTTCCATTTGGGTCGGGGTGCAGTTTGTTGATGTGGCAATTAAGCGAGCAGAAAGTGTGCGCGCCGCATAGAAATCGCCATGAAGTGCAATTCGGGATTGGTTAAAGGAGTGGGCCACCACCGCGCAGAACAAACCAAACCAAAATTCGCGAGAAATTAAAAGTTGCCACAAATATATAACCAAAGTACTGTCGGAAAATTTTCCGACTCGGCGCTTCCGTTTTGTTTACTTGCCGAAAATAGTGTCAAGTTTGGCCTAGTGTGCTCTTGCTTACTTTATTTATTTAATCATTTTGTTTGTATTCTGTGTGTTTTTGTTCCTTCGTGCCTTATTTAGGTATTGAAACAGAAGACATTAAGTTTATTTTTTTTATTACGAAAACCAGTTTAGGGGCGGCTAGCAAAGTTTTGTCTCTTGGAGGCGAATTGAAATGGAAATTAGTGTATACAATGACGGCGATACATACACCTTGTATAATCTTCAACTACTTGAGTATTCTATTTTCACTTTCTTTATAATATTTCAGTTTAACGACACATAGTTCAAAGCAAAGTTTATGTTACTGCCGTATAAATGTCGGCACATGTGTTTCAAATTATGCTGAAAGGGATTCTCAAGCTAAGATAATTCAATTTATTTAGATCATATGGTGTAAACAGTCATAGATATGTGTATACTAAGATTGCAAGCATGTGGAAAAGATAAATTTATATATTGTGTACGTACAAACATATTGTACATGCATACAGATTATACATTATCTCATATTTTACAGGATTCCATCATAAGAGCAGCAGATCTGAGCCAACCCATTATGAGTGAAGCACCCAATTCCACTGTGAGGATCGTTCCACATGAGTCCAATCTTGCTGCGGAGATTTATCACAACATTGCGTCGACGGCCACCGATCAGAATGTGGTCATATCGCCTCTGCTCCTGGAAGCTAGTCTGGCACTCCTCTACCTTGGCTCAGATGGAGCCACCGCAGAAGAATTCCAGAAGCTTTTGCGGCTTAAGCAACGCTTCTCTAGCAATGCCAAAATGGCCAACTATTACGCTGCGGAGCTTGCAAACATAACAAGCGATGCAGATACCCACGTTGAATTGCAGAACCGGCTGCTGATTCAACCGAACCCTGGATCCAGCCCTGGAGGGATAGCTGAAGATTTTCAGAAAATTGCTCAAACATATTTTCATGTCACTGCCGAGTGCATCAATATGGAACAGACGGAGAAGCTGCGTCGTCACGTAAGCGAGCAGATATTGGCTAGTGTTGGAGGCGGCAACTGGCAATCGAATCTTGTAGATAGTGGTCACGCGGCCAAACTGCTGCTCTTGCTGGCGGCGAACCTCCAAAGCAAGTGGTTTCTTCCTTTTAGTGCATACCGTACGGGTCTCTACGAGTTTCACAGCAATAAAGTCGACACATCAAAGTCGGTGGCTATGCTTTTCGACGACGATATGTTTGTGAAGTATGCGGAACTGAGGGAGCTCAACGCTCGCGCCATTGAGCTGCCCTACGAGCACGCTGAAGAATTGACCATGTTGCTAATCCTGCCCAATCAACGCGGGGGACTTTCAAAACTAGAAAACCAGCTGCGCGGAATTGATCTGGGCGCATTACAGCAGTGCATGCAAATGGAGGGAGTGCAGGTGCTGCTTCCAAAATTTAGTATCGACTTTGAGTGCAGTTTGCGGCAGCCCTTGAAACAGGTCAGTAGAATCGGAATAATCTGCTTACGTCTAGTTATGCGCCGATATTTATGTACGATGAGAATATTTATAAATTATTTCTATTTATAGCTCGGTTTTGAAGAGATATTTTTGGCATCGGCGAACTTTAAGCATGTGCAGCCCTCTGGAAATCTGCCCGTGGCCGACATTCTCCAAAAGTTTCGGATTAACCTAAATGAATCTGGTTCTGGATCAGAACTACCCAGAGTCGCAACAGGTATGTACAATAAATAGATTGGGTCATACTCCTAACTAGCAACTTATGACATCCCGTCGCATTTTTTTTTTCCTCAGAGTATAAACCCATTGTGATCAGCAATTCCTCCCGTCAAAAGTTCTTTCGGGCTGACCATCCATTTTTCTTTGCCATACGCAGTGAAAATGTCACTTACTTGATGGGACACGTGGTGGAATTTTAGGGCACCTTGTTGGAAATAACTATAATGGTCTTGCAGATATGTGGAAGGTTTGTGCAATAAGCTTCTAAAAATTAAATTACAACTAATATTTTATAAACATATAAAACACTGTATTTTTATGGGTTTAGTTAATTTCGTGGTGGTAAATATTCCTATTTGGTGATGGTTGTAGATTAGTAAACAATATTGGCGGTGTGTGGTTCATGTAAAGTATTTTAGTCGACCAAATACACAACATTACATTGATACTGTATGTTTACTCGGGGATCCAGTTGGGCTCTAAGCATTTCAGTACATCAAGGGAGCAGTGACAGCTTGGAGCTATGTATATGTAAAAGCAATCGGAATTTTTTAACGATAATAATGTCCGGTAAGTCGCTTGAGGAAAGTGTAAAATATTAAAATATATTTGTAAAGTACAATTTCTTTCACTAGTTTTTGGATATTTTTACCACTTCAAAGCCTATCGCAGAGTCTCCCAAAAGCCTACAAATGCTATGTAAGTACTACTATGAATTGAATAATAAAATAAATTTATACCTACCATTTTTTTCCCTTGTACCCAATTCATATTTGAAAAGAAAATGACACTTGTTTTGGTTTTTTTATAGTTTTTCTAACAAGAGTTTTGAGTTTATTTAAAGATATATCTGTATAATTAATTTTGTTGCAGAAATAGTTCTGTTTTTCTTATTAGTATTACAATTATTGTATTTTGTATGTTTTTATATCTTAAATGGGCTTTATTTTGTGTTATGACTAGGAAAATTTTAAATAGAATCAAAAACTGTTTCACACATCAGTGTTCTCGCTCTTTATCTTATCTCTTTCATATTGTTTGTTTAGTACCCTTTTGTAAATCTAGCTAAAAAGTTATCTTTTCTTTAAATTCTCTCAGTTGGTTTTAATATGCGATATCGCTTAGTTAATTTTGTAATCTTAATATGAATCTAGTTATGCTTGATGTCGAAATCACATTAAATGATATTTTTGCAACTATGAGAACCTAACATATTATATAATTCTCCGACTGAATTTGACAGCGGGTTCGAACAGAAAAATATTTCTGCCTGAAATACTCTTACAATGGGGGTAAACTAGGATTTAAATTCAGATTGGTATCCTGCTATTACATCTGTCATGTGTCAGTTTTTAAACTACTTAACAACATCTGTTTATGTTAATATTCACAGAGCTTTCTACTTTAGGTTTGTCTAGTTAATTTATTTACACCTATTTACACCTGATATTCAAAATCGAAGCCTCGTAAATGCATGTTAGTGTACTAGTATAAGCAAAATTTAATAAGGACCAGTATCTCGACTTCGGGTTACGGTGCCGGTTTTGGAAAGTGAGGATAAAGTTGACAACCTGATAAACTGGTCGGTAAAACAATTCGTATTCTCGAGGTCCGGTTGACAACCAGAACGAAATAGAATAATCGAGGTGCTGTAAAGCGCACACATTTTCTGTACAGAGTGAAATGTGCTGCACAGCGCAAAGCACAAAAATACTTTTATTATTGCATCAGCTGTTTATGTTTTGTTTACTTTCGCTCGTGATTTGGTAAATGTCGAAAGATAAAGTTCGTGGGAAACACATTTCCCTGGTGGAGGAGCATATCTTAGTCGATCTAGTAGAGAGCGAAAAAAAATATTAGAGAACAAGAAAAGTGATGCAGTTACTTGGAAAGAGAAAATGGAAGTCAGATTTTGCTAAAATTAAACAACCTTCTTCTTTATCTGGGATTCTTAAACCAGCTGTTCCATAGTCTTTTCTTCTTCGTCTATTTATAAAGCCGATAAATTTGCAATCGGGCAGCCGACCGCCGGTTAGAAGTTAACCCTAACATGACCGCTTGAGAGAACAAATTTTTGTTATCGGACATTTTAACATTCCGATTCGTGTTAACCCGAAGTCGAGATATCGGCCCTAAATGTGTCAGCTTAAAACTGCTCACTTTGTTGCTGTTTCTATTGCTGTTGATTCAGTTGTGCGTCGTCAGTGGGCGCTTTCTGGGGTGACGATGGCTCTGGCCCCCCTACCTCTGCGTTTTCCAAATTTCCCCTATTAAGTAAATAGTCGAGGTCCAGCGTGATGCGATCTAGCGTGGCATCATTGCCATCAACGCCACTGCCACTGCCACTGTCACTACCACATCCTACTCCACCATTTTGCGTAGATTTAGGTATTGCAGCCGTCGTCGCAGTGCTGGTGACAGTAGACGTTGATACCACTGCAGCCACCATTGTGGGTAGCAGAGGGTCGAAAGTCGTCCTCGACGTGGGTTCCAGAATGGTCACTCGCTTCTGTGTCTTGGGGTTTGGTGTAGGCAAGGACACCGAAAGTGTGGCACTGGACATCACATCACCGCTCAAGTTGCCACTTATGGTCGGCGGAGGTGGCAACCGAGGAGCTGGCAAGCTGAGTATTAGTGAGCTGGGTACAAAATCTACATATGGATTATGTTGCAGCGGAACATAATGAGAAGCGGACGTGGCCGAGGGCATTATGGCGCTGGTGTGAATTCCAATTATGCTATCTGTAAGAAGAATTATAATGGTCATCGGAGAGAATATCATTTACAATGCACTCCGATTTGCATTTGTAGTTTTACTGCTTCGATTGGGACATGGGTAGCTTCTGTTTTCGTACTGTTTACCTACCTGCTGCTACACCTTGAAGTATATCCAGTGTCTCAACACCTACAAAGTCCCCGTATGGTCCCGAACGGAAATGAGTTGGTTGCTGATGCAACTTTCGCCTTCCAAGGCTCCCTGTAAGGCCCCCTATCCCCATGCTCATCGTGTATGCATCGTATGCGTTTCCTCCACTAAGTAGTGCGCAGCAGCGTGTGTCCGGCGAAGGTGCAACAGTCAGTGGCAGCGTTTGGCGGTCACCGAGGAAGGTCTCCGTCGAACTGCCAATTGCAACAGAAGCAGGAGTTGCTGCCTGGCAACGCGGCGCCGTGGAAATGATTGTCAACGGCAACGGTCCGGCAGCTCCAGTTGCTCCGGACAGCTCCAGTCCCACCTTTGATTGCAGGGCTGCTCCAGATGAAGATACCTGAGCTCCTTCTGTAGTTGTTACTCCTGCATTTGACATTGACAATGATACCGCACATTCGTTCTCCTTCTCTTTGTCATGGTTGGTGTAGACTGTAAAAGGATTTGGGTAAGGCATTGAAATAGTTCTAGTTCTTACGATGGCGACAACCTACAGCTTAATGGACTGTTGACGTTAGCCGTTGTAGTGCAGTAGTTATCGTCCAGGCTGCTCTTACTCGTGTTGAACTTTGTCTGCTTTAACGAGCTATTCTGACTGCTACCATTGCTGCTCAGGAAAGGGGGGCCCCGCAGCTTGCTTTCAGCCTTAATGACAAAACAAAAGAGGATTCCAAAGCCCTGGAAATGAAGGGGATTGAATAATGGTAGTGATTGTACGTACGCATATAAAACTACTATTAACTCTGGGTTGGCCTCTAATTAAATTCGTATTTCAACAGTATGAGACTTATCAAGTCGACTGAGTCATTAAATATCGGAAGCAGCTCCAATTAAAGGGAACCTTTCAGAGTGCCCCAAAATGACTTCTAACATGAAAATCGAAGCAACCGATTAGGAAATTAAATGCATGACCAAAAAGGAACCATAAATCGATGCTGAAACATATGGAACTGACCAGAGCACCACAGCCATTGTTATGTATTTTCCCAAGTGTGGAATTTATGGGAGACAGACACCGAATGCCACGCCGGGATTTTCAACCAGAATTAATTACGAAATTAGTGAAAGAGTCGTCTCTCCGACTTGGGCTGGATATGCCAAATATTTCTCATTGTATGTACCGGAAAGACTCCTAAACGTTACACAGTGCAGAACTTTTAATGTCTGCTTTAGTCTCTGCTTAAATAATTAAACAGGAACGCAGGCAGAGCATGCCCACGCCCACGTCCACAATCAAAGTGATTTTGGTGCACATTAATAGTCCAGACCACTAGCATGGAGAGGGTTGTAGACATTGCGGTTTCGATTCAAGAAGAGGCTCGACCTAATTTGTTTGTATTTGAATTTGAGTGTACCGAATGCGCTCCACATGCCGACTCACTTGCCGGCTCCCCACATCAAAGTGTGTGCGTGTAATTATGTGATTAGTTTTGCAAGGATACACCTACCCGATGCCTTGGCTTGTGAAGATAATTGTTTATTTAATTGGATTGTGTGCTGATTGTTGGGCGTGCGTAGCGCGTTAAATGGTTTAATTCAGTTGTGATAAAAAAAGGATATAAGTGCCAGCAAAAGCAGCGTTCTTCTAGCCTCCTTCTTCAAGGAGTCCAAATACTTATACATTAGTACTCGTATATTTTATCTTTGCATTAGTCGCAGCTCCCGTTCTTGGAACTGGCTAAAACGATACACTCGTCCGATCAGTAGTTGCCTCTTGAGTGCCAAGGTGGAAAAGTCAAGCGCACCTATTTCATTTGCACAGCAAATCAACGAGGAGAGGAATAAAAAGAAAACAATACCAGCTGGAGGAGGTGGAAACCAAAGCCAAGTGTCAAAGGCAAGTGAAAAATAAACACAAAAGGGCTTCTTCCGTCACTTTGATCCGGCTGTTAATGCAGTCATCGCGAGCAGTTTGCTCGGTGCGTGGTTTTTGTCGCACTCTCCCATGCTCTCCGTTGTTTTTGCATGCATAATTTCACCATCACCTGTAAATGTATGCAGGCTGTACACTTTGATGAAATATGCATGTTTAATAAGACGTTGAAAATAAAAAAGAAACTGGATTTGCATAAGAACCCACGGAAAGAATGAACCCGAACCCCTATAGTTTTGGTATCACAGGCAAACAAATTGGAAGCTTGGCCCAAATTTCGAGCAGCAAATGCTCGAAGGATGGACTCAAATTGAACTTCCGACCATTAATCCAATCTTATGTATATGTAAGTAGCAGTTATAATACTTATGTGTACTGTTCTCTGGGCTTACCAATATTATACACGATAGGCCAAACGGATATGCCCATAAAGTATCCGGTAATGAATTAACATAAGCGATGAAGAACCCATCGGTGCATAGCTTAACCAGCAGCAGTCCTCCTGCCCTGTAAAGTAGGCCAAGTCTGTCGGAATAGGTTGAAACGGATGAGAGGATGAAATAGAGATAAAAGATGATAATATTGGGCTCCGATTTTTGCGGGTGGTGATTTTTCAGCTTAGATTAGAGTAGACCACAATATGAAGTCGCTTTTGGTGGATTTTGTAAACTTTTCATCATGATTATTTTTAAAGTCTTATGCCATTCCGTTTTATCTATATTCCAGTTTTCTTCGACTTACCGCCTTTGCAAAGCCAAATTGAATTTATCCAACGGATGCGTATGCACATTGCGATTCTTGTGCCACAACCACAAAAGTTTCTTCATTAAAATGGCAAACAGCACAAAGAAAAGAAAAATGAAAAGAAAATCGATGCAAACGAACAGAATGAAGCTCAGAGAAGGCGACAACGGCGTCGATGTCGATGAGAAAGCCGCTCCGTTCAGGCCGGAAGTTAGAGCCGCGGCCTGTCCATACCCGGAGGTGAAAGTGGAGGTAGTGCGGCTCCAAGTGGCTGGCATCTGTTGTTGTTGCTGTGGCCAAGTCGAGGCCGCAGCTACTGGGACTGCCATGCTCCTGTCATTGCTGGAGCCACTGCTGTTGCTACTGCTGGCTGTGATTGATGACGTTGACGTGGCCACATCATCGCCCAGCCCAATTGATGATGTCTCAGCTGGAGAGCTCGTTGCATTTTCCAGCAGCGCTTCCGATTCCAGCAGTAAATTATCGCCATTCAGGAGCGAATGCGTTGAATAGTAGACGCCATCAAACTCCGTTGGCTCAGCATCGGACTTGCTGACAAAGTCATCCGTAGACACAGTAGAGAGAATATCTAGCCACCAATGGCGCGGCCACTTGCCAATGATGCTGCAGATTAGTGGGGCGGCAACTGCGAAAAGAAGCGGCAGCAACCAGCTAATACCAATGGCGCCACGTATACCCGCCGTTCCGCCCTGGAGAGAGGAATTGTTGTTCACGGGCAGAGGCCTGCAATTGTTGCCAGAGCTTGTGATAGCTCCCACCGTAGCCCCCACCGGGGTCGACTGGGCGCGAATTTGGGTAATGTTGCTTAAACTCTCGCGCTCGCGGCGTCTTTTGTCCTGCTTGGTGGGCGTCGCCGGCTTGCTGCCAATTTGAAGATATTTCTTGGGCATCAACTCCGTGTGTATGACTAAGGCAATCGCAATCAGCGTCGAGACGCCCAGTAACAACAGCGATGCCAGTGAGCTGCTAATGATGGCATGCCAGTTCTGCAAAGAGGAAATTATTAGAGACCGTTAATAAGGAAATGGAGTACTTTGACTGGTGAGTTGCAACATCGTTATTTTCAATTAAATATAAGAAGTTATCATCGTGCCGAAAAATAAGTTATTTGGTCGTAAATTTCTTTAATAAATTTGCCTCTTCACGCAATTGACTAGACCTTCAAGACGGAACATTAGTTATTAAAAAGTCGTAAACAATTTTTGGATTATATTTTTGTAGCTCCTTATTTTTTCAACAAATTAGGGTCCGCTAAATTCCCTGATGCACGGATTATTTGATAATATACAGTCCACTCTACTTAAAGGAAGCTTTCCTGTTGGAATATTTTCTCTTCTGGCTTTAAGAAGCATTTTTTATCTGCGTCACACAGGTGACTAGAGCTCATAGAGCCGAGCTCGGTACGGAATTACTATGTTGCCTGGTGTTGCGATCCCTATAGCCTTCGGGAAAATGTGAAACAAATTTTGTCAGCTTTTTAATTTTCAATTTACAATACGAATACTTCCACATCGTCGCTTCACCGCGGAATATTATGAGTTAAGTGCGCTTAAAAGCTTTTGCCTTTCATACATATGTTTTGCTGCAGTGGCACGACTCGTGCTTTATGCCTCACGCCCCTGCCTTGAGGGAGGGCGCCGAGCACGAATCGTATACGTAATTTATGTTTTCTTATTTATTTATTGTTTTTTTCGTTCCGTTTAACTGTCGTGCTGAAATTGTATTTTATTTATGCACGCAAATATATACAATAAGTAAAATGAATATTTTAATTGTATTTATTGTGGCATTGCGTGGGCGTGTGTGGGGCATGGTCTGGTTGCTGTGGTTGACGGCCGTCGCCGATGGCAGCTTCGCCTCCGCTGCTGTGCTGTGACACGTGTTCCAAACCATACAATTTGCATGTGTGCATATGATTGTGCTTTACTTTTTAATAAAGTTGCCTTGCCCGTATGTGCGCGCAATTAATGTGCAATAATAATAAGTGCGTGCGCCTGGTGTTATTAAGACAAAGTTTCCCTTTTGGCGTGTTTCGTGCCCTACCTGAAATTCAATCGCATTGTGCAACATTTCCTAGAGGCGTTCAGTCTTTGTGACGTAAGTTGCTCATTAGAACGCTGGGGCAAGGTAGGAGCGCACATAATTACATAATAACATATGTACCTACATATGTACATACATACATACTTTATACGTTATTCTTGGTGACAACTCAACTTGAATTGTGTCTATCCCAGATTCTTTTACCGTCTAGGCTTCAGCCTAGATGTCATCACAACGAGCAAAAATGCTGCATACGTCAGTAGCACAAAGACTTCCTGTATTCAAAGATACAGCCATTCAAAGAACCCAATTCTGCGTAAGGCCAAAAACGTCTATATAAAGGCAAACATATCACTTCCATTTGCTGCATGGCCGGATTCAAAGGCATCTTTGTCCCTAGAATATGTACTGTCGTTTGCCTTTGTCAGCCTTTTCCAGAATAGGTTGACGTTGTGAATTCCTCCAACTCCTCGTTTACATTTTCCATTTCCATTGCTTAAACCTTTTCATATTGCGTTTTCGTTTCTTTTGCTGGCGTTGTATCTCTGACTGACTCTGCCTTTGTTGTCCCTTCGTTGTCGCACACAATGTTTTATTTGTTTTTCATCCATTTATTGAGCCGTTGTTTTCACAGCGGACCAGTTTATTACTAATTCAAAAATGTTATTTCTTGTTAGAGCTTCGCAGCTTTCGCAGAGCGCCTCACGACCTCGAGGGATTAAGTAGCGCAACTTTATTCGCTTATACTTTTTACGTTTATAATTTAGGTGGTTTTTCGGGTTCTTCGGGGACTTCCACAGATTCTTGCAATGGGCTTTGAGGCTAAGCTCAAAGCTCTTGTTTTGGAATTTTACATTGCATATACTCGTACTCGCATCCCTTCCACGCTCTTGTGAAGCAGTTTTTCCATTAACATTTCCACCCAACCTGCTTCAAACGTTTGGGAATGTGCGTTTATAAATATTAATTTCGATTCTAGTTAGTTCCTTCAGGCAACCCACACCTGCTCTTCTGAGCTCATCGTTGAGCATTGTTGACTTTTAATTTCCATCCAAGCAGCTCTACAGCGAACAGGTAAGGGAATTGTTTTCCATGAATTTTCCGTTTGACTGCCACACAAACTAAATGTAAATTATTTGCTTTGCTCTCCCCCATATTACTGACTTGGTCAAAGACTTTCCAGACGACATACTAATTTGTTTTGATGATGATTAGAGCTCTTTCTCTGACCGTGATTATTATTTGAAAAGTCGGATAGCACTCATGCCCGATTGTGTCTGAAAATCGGTTGGCAACTGTTGTGTTTAAGGACAAGTTCGCACTGTAAGGGAAATACACAGCAAATAATTATAATTTAAGGGTTTGGTTAGGTAGATAATGCCGATGGGAATTCTTTCTTCTTTAAGGGAGAAACTCATTTGTATTTCGATTGCCTTGTGCCTTCCCCCACGTCTTGTGCAGGCACTGCTCCCTTTTATTCCTTTTATTTTATGCAACATTTTTTATTATTATACTTTTCTCCTCTCCTCTCCTTTTCGGTCTTGGTTGTATATTTGGTTTTGGTTTTCTGGTTGCTTTGCTTTCAGCTTGGCTTTCCTCCATTTTATTTGTTTATTTATTTTGGCGTAATTAAATTTCACGCTTTGGTTCCCTTTTCCCATTGCAAACACTCGAAAGGCTTTCTTTTAAAGGGCCAATGGTACCAATGGTAAATGCATTAAAGAGTGAACACGTAGAGAAATTTTCAAGAGGATCAGAGAAATAGTTAAAGCTCATTAGAATGGAAAACTCACCACTGGCAGGATTTTCATGAAGCCCAGCAAATAAATGAGCATCACGCTCGATGTTGATATGCAGAACTGGATTTTGAGGAAGGTAATGGCACACTTGCGATTGCACCAGATGGGCACCAGAATGAGGAGAGCCGAGCCGCATTGGAGGAGACAACAGGCGCAGCTGGCGATCACGAAGATTGGGCGCTGCGGGGCATGCGAATGCGTGGTCTGCAAATGAAATTGAGAAAACAATTTGCAATTCAAATTAGTATTAAAATTTAGACCGGCTGCTTGCTGACTGCTGGAAGCTATGGCTTAAATAATTGTGTGCCTTGGAGACTCTTGACAACAATTACGAGCATACAATTTAAAGAACTGCCATAGCGGATGCTGGCAGCGCAAAACGAACGGAGGTCGGAAAGCAGAGTGCATTTGGAGCAAGTTCATGGCACCAAAGGCCAAGTTGTTGCTTTCGAGCAAGAGAAGCGGAAATTCGGACGTTGGTGCACAAAGAAATAAAGCTAGGCTCCGTCCCAGGTGGAGTGTGGGGGGCCATCAGCGGGCGTTCGTTCGGTCACTAAATGGCAGGTCCTGAAAGTGCCATAAATCAAAAGGAGCTTTCCACTTTAGTACACGTGAATTGCATGAATTGAAGAACTAAATCCGGTCGCAGCGGGGCGTGGCATAAATTAAGAAGTCTGGCCTTGGCGACCTTGGAGTCCCTGGCTTACATTTTGCTGGCGCTTGGTCAGCATGACCACATAGGTTCCAGAAAGCGGGCAAATGCAGCGAGTTATGTTAGCCATCAAATGCTTGGTGATGCACAAGTCCGATCGCCAAGTGGACTCGAACGAGGCCTTGTAGTCGTGTCTGCACATAAAATTTAAGATTTAGTGGATTGTAAATTTATGGATTTTCCACTGTACTTACCCACACACGGCCACCCAATGACTCGTTTTGGGAACACTCTCATGTTGGAAAATGATCTCCACGTGGCCTGACTCGAATGGCAAGTCGAGGGGCTCTCGAAAGTTGTCGTTGGACCGATTAGACTGAAACAGCCAGGTCTGGATAATCCGTGAAGCAAGCACATAGTCCGAGTCCCTGGAATCGCTAAGAGTGAGTAAGCAATGTAAAGCGTATTAAATCTTAAAAGCAGTTTAACAAATAGTTGAATTTATAAATTCTGCATATCTTTTATGTACATATGTACAACATATATGGATAGGAATTGTATTAGCATCTCCTGCTATACTAAAAACATTCTTTTGTTTACAGCTTTAGAATTACAGTCGGTTCTGTGGTGTCGTTTTCGTTGTCCTTGCAGGCTCTGTGATTCTTTCCTGTAGAAAGTAATACGCTTAAGCCAAAGAAAGCCATCTTGTTGCTTAGTGCATTACGGCACGAGAGTGACGGCTGTTGGAATTACACATATTTGAGGGGTAAAGCAAACGTTGGTTTACAAATTATATATTGGTGCCCATAAGCTGGGACTTATATATATGTATATGTATCTGTATCTGTCAAACAGAGGCACATCGACGCCTTTAAGAAATGTCTTGAACAAGCAATATTGATTCGTGGAATGTAGGAGCTGTGCATTATGTTATATGCATACAAAATAATTAGTGCAAGTGCAGAAACAGACCTTGCCAACGGTAGGTTGTTTCTTTGTGTTCGGTATTTCCCAATGGGCCATCTTCGCCTCCGCATTTTAAAATACTAATCTCATTTAAATTTTTGGTACTCATTGCCTCTTGTACACAGAACACACAGAACTTCTTTGAACTTTCAGCAGAAGTGCTACCACAAACTAATTATAAAGCGCAATGATGACCACTGAAGATAACTTTCACTCGCAATCAAGGCAGCGGCGGCTTAGAAACTTGGGGGCTTGTTTAACTTACCTTCCTCTTGTGTAGTAGGTTTTGGGGAGAAAACTTTTTAAGTTCTTATAGGAGATTACAGAAGCGAATATTGTTGAGTTGGCCATGACATGGAGCAGACGGCTGGACAGTCCAATATCCATATAGAGTTGATCCGAAAATAAATCCTCGCTGGAAGAGAAAGTGCACGAATGGCAGTAAATCAAGCAAATTGTAGTCACCTGCACTTAAGTCACTTAATTAGCTAAATTAGACACTTGGCAGCTAGGAGTGTGGCCAGCGAGACAGCCAGAAGGAAGCCAGCAAGATTGAAATACTTGGCTGGGCCAGGTCGAGGTCTTCGGTGCAAGTTTTTCTTTGGAAATACTCGCAGCGTTAAACTTTTATGAGCCATTCTTCATGCTCAGCCCTCGCTTGCTTTATGCATTTATTATTTATGTTTGCTCATAAAATAAATTTTCCATTAAGAGCGAAAGCAACGGGAAATCGTTTTCCTTCGTCGCGTATATTAATCAAGCGGCCGTAAAATGAAGTTTACTGTTTACTTGAAAAGCAAGAATTTGCATTTTCACTCATTCTTAATTAGAACTTATTGCAAGCTTACTCCTAAGTAAATCTGTATATGGTCCGATTTCACTTGAAAATGTTTTCTTGCCGATATTTTAAGGTCTTATTCGTTATTGCAACTTACCCATAAATTCGTAAGTTAAAGGGCAGGGTCTTCACTGATGTCATGTAAATTCGCAGCGAGTTGAGTCGATCCAGTGACAGCGTGTCCTCATCGACTGTCAAAATGCTGGGGGCTCCTGCTCTGCCATCGCTATCACCGCCAGCGGCGCGAGTCGCCTGCAAATTTCCCGCAGATCCGGCAGAAATGTCGCCCACCCTTGACCCCGAGCCACTGCCGTCATCGCCCCTGGCGTTGCCCTGTGCGGTCAGTGTTGTCGAGCTGTCAGCTGGCGATGGCTGACTGCTGCCGCTTGTCGATGTGGCCAATTGTGAGGCCGCAATTGTCTCGCGGTTCAGCGCCGCTGATTGCGTTAACAGCTGCAGTTTTTTTATTTGCTGAAAGCAAAAGATTTACGCAAAAGCTAAATTGTATGCTGCGTGGTGCGTGGACAGAGCTATGGACATATAAGTTATGAATATTGAGAGTAAGGATAGATAGATAGTAAGCTTATGCATGTATTTTCTCTATTTTGAGTCTTTATGTAGCCGAGTTGAAACGCTGGCCAACAATTGTATTGAGTCCGGCTATTAACTTTGCCAAAACGTACAAACATCAATGGCACAGAGAGTGGCCAAACTCTGTCTGCCTCTGGCATTCTGGAAAATGTTGATGTTGCCAACAAGCAATATAAAGACGCAGTCAATGAACCCTTCCATAAAAATCATAAATTGTTACATTCTCGAGTGCAGTTACAAAGCTATAAACTGAGGCCAATAAGCGGAACCCCACTATATCAACCGACATCAACATTGGAAGGAACGAACAACGAACCAGTGAACGTTGCGTTCGATTTTTGCAACTTGTAATGCGAAACCCATTATTGCGGCAGTTCCTCTTTTCGATTTTCCCAATTTATAAGAGATCCCAGTATCCCAGCATTTCGTGTACTGAAAGAGTTAAGGAGTGGCCACTGTTATTTCTGCTACTATGGTTGACTTTCCTATGCAAATCAAAAATGACACGAAAAGAAAACGAGGGGGAACGTTGTGAGCCGCGTCTACGCCGCGGCTCTACTTTATACCCGGTACTCAGTCAGTATTTATGTATGTGAGCTTTTTGTAATTTATTACATTTTCGCAAAAGGGACAAATTTAATTTTAGCCAAAAAAGAAAAAAGTAATTAAGTCGAACCTTTTCGGAAATTTTGATCTATTTGATGTTTCCATATTTGTTTACATACATTTTTTACATCTGCCTTTTCTACATGTCTTTATCTACTTCCTACATATACATACACGGCTGTGTGCGAGAGAGAGAGGGAATCAGTCTGCGCTTGGAAGGCCACTGAAATTTAATTTGTTCCTTCTGATTATATTTATGATCCGATCTGATCCAAATTCAATACTCTGATAGATATAGTCATTTTCTATGATTCTGCGTTTTTGGTTTTCCCGTATCTTCAAAATTGTAGATTTTCATCTTTTGTGGGGGCGGAAGGGGGCGTGGCCAAATTTTAAAACAAACTCGTCTCGGTTTGATATCACAGGAGCTTGGATAGAAAGTTTGGTTGATCTAGCTCTTATAGCCTCTGAGAACTAGGCGTCAAAAAATTCGATCAGTCATAGAGCGAGAGAGAGCGAGAGGGAACGATGCATTTCGAAATGTTTTTCTTCATTGTGGCTATATTTATGATCTGATCTGATCCAGATTCAACACTCTGATAGGTATGCTCATTCTCTATGATCCTGCATTGTGCATGCCACAGATTTTCGTCCTTTGAGTGGGCGGAAGGGGGCCGGGCGAAATTTTGAAATACACTTGTAACAGTGTGATAGGACAGGAGTCTGGATGCAAAATTGTGTTCCTCTAGCTTTTATAGTCTCTGAGCTATAGGCGCTAATGAAGACGGACGGACGGACAGACAGACATAGCTATATCGACTCGGCTATTGATGCTGATCAAGAATATATATACTTTATGGGGTCGGAAACGCTTCCTTCTGGGTGTTACACACATCCATTTTTTCAACAAATCTAATATACCCCTTTACTCTTCGAGTACCGGGTATAATGAAATATGTGTACCTACGAGTATATAAGATACAAACATAAAATGTTCGAGGCAATTAATCGAAAACGAAAACAATTCCAATTGGAAAAGTTTATGTAATGGAACTTTTTGAAACAAAAATTTAAAACTTCAGCATCATCAGTGCAGGCTTAAGCTTGGGGTGTGTATGTATGCCACGCCACGTTCCTGTGCCTATTCAAATTTTGTGGCATTTGTATGATTTCTTTGAAAGGCGTTGAAAGGAAACAGCAGAAAATCTACGGAAAAGTTTTCCATGTGCAAATTTCACTTGACTTTCGACCTAGCCACGTTTAGCAGTTTACCGGCAAATCATTTCGGCGCCTCTCACTGGATGGACCAAATGGGCGTGGCCGTTAGCGCTGCACATGTGAAAACGGGCGGGTTTTTCAGAAACTTTTTCTTCAGATCGAAAGTTTAGCTGTGACTTTGGGTTGGGTCACGTTTGCAGCGAATAGTTTCTGCTAAGTGATTCGTCGTGATTTGATTTGAATCCGAAGAGCCCTCTCATTCCCTTTTTTCCCTACTATCCAAAGTTTTGGTCAAGCTGCCGTACGAGTAGTTACAGCTTGACCAAATCCCGAAGTAGGTCAGTTAACTTGCTTTGCCATTCGATTCGTTTGGTCAATGCAAAACTTATGCAAATCTAAGCTTATATCCAGAGAAGTGTTTTAATCAACTCTTCGGTTCAATTTTGAAATGTCATTAAAAAATGAGCAGTTTCATCCGCTAAAACTTTTTCAATTGCCATTTCACAAATTCGCAAATAAAAGCAAATACACAACCATTCTGACAACTCTGACATTCAGAAAAAAAAATTAAATTTGGTTTAAGCAACTGAAATGCCATCATACAATTTCCCATTTTTGTTTATTACTATTCATCAGCATATTGTCGAGGCCTCTTCTGCATCGCCGTAGTTCGAAGTCCGCGTGAAAATGAAAATTGTTTTCGAATACACAGGTTAAACAAAACAAATTGAATTGGATTAAAATTATTTTGATATACATAATTTATTTGCTTTGTTTGCAGTAGTTGCTTTGGAAAGAACGATCTGATTACTGAAAGCTTCTTCTGTTAAAACTCTCAAATGTTTTTAAAGCAGTAAATGCAAATACATACTCGTATATTTCCTTGATGGCCATCAGGCCATGGCTATTTACTTTTCAGAGATGTACCTTCCATGCACTAATTAAACTTCATTGCACGCGAAAAATTCGATGAACTTTCTAGGGATTCGACTCACTACATTAAACTTTTTGCTCAGTCAATAAAAACAAAGCGAACTATTTGTTCAACTTCGGTAAAGTTCGGCGAATGCCAACACTTTTTAATCGACCCAATTATGCTGCCAAGTTTTTCAGACTGCGTCAGCTAATAAAAATTTAACATAAATTGTTCTTTCGCGAGATTTTCGTTTTTCTGGCTCGCATGGCGCATTATATTGAAATGCCATAACTCAACTGAACTCGACCAGAACTAAATTAATTTATTTTCATTAAAAACTTTCCCGATCCATCTATTCCTTCTTTAAACTCCACAGAAACTATCTTCTAAGCAGACGACAGCTTTAAACAAAATTTGCTTAATTTCCGCGTGCACGTAGATCGTAAAAGATGAATATTACAGGTCTGCTTAGACACCGCTCTCCAGAGCAATCAGCTAATAGATTATGCTAGAGGTGTCTATAAGCTAACAAGTTTGAGGAGCGAGCCCACTCAGCTCCTTGGCAGTGAAAGGGAGACCTTGCCAATTATCCTCACTTCTCGACAGGGTCTAAGAGCAGAGTGGGTCGTATTCAAACAGTTGCAATCAACACTCTCATAAATTTGCATACCAAAATTTCAGCCTTATCCTGGCGGGGAGCCTAAAAAAAGCAGGTCTTTTCTTTTACTTTTATGCCGCACTTCGTATATAAAAAATTTTCCCACGGAATAATACATGAGGCGCCCGACCCGCCAATGGCTCCCGGTCCCTTCCCCCCCTTACTTAAAATCATCCTTTGAGCCGGAAACAATGGCCGCCTTCGAGTAACCACAACCACCAGAGCGTGTAGGGGGGGGGGGGGGGGGGATAAGATAGGACATCACACAAAGAAACACCAGGCTGTTTAAAAAAGTAACGAAACGCACTTTTCCCCAGCATTTCGAGACTCAAGATTGGCCAAAATGTTGCTCCTTTTTTTTGAGGTGAGAAGGAAGTGGTTATCCTTATTGTATTGCGACAAAGGTAGACGGCGCTGTTTGTCTGCGGCGCGCGGAGGGTCGCGTAAATTGTTTGATTGCCGCTCATTAGCAGCATATTTGAAACTTAACTGAGTGTCGTTCATGGGTTAGTTATGTAACGCGTCTCTCGTTGCCTCTCCTTGTGGCGGATAACAGTCGACGGGACCAGCTTCTATTAGAAATTCTGCCAAATGGTGCGTAAATATGCTTTCCGCTTTTAGGCCCTAGGCTGTGAAGGTGAGCCTGCGTGCACGGGCAGGTGGTTAAGCGAAATGGGAATTAACATTTGACTGAATTCCTTTGGTGGCTTTGATGACTTGATGCTTACCCAAGATTGTCTACATTCTGCAATACAGAGCTTGCTATTTAACATATATAACCAATTACCGCTGCAGTAAACTTTCATCGGACGAGTAAAACCCCAATCCATCGCTAACAGAGTCTCATATCTTACCTTTGGCATGGCCTTAGGTCGCAATCAGCAACCAAATACCACAGACAAACCCAAAAATTTCTCAACATCATACATATCAAAAAAGGTATTCATTACCAGCCAGCAAGACATCGATTCTCGGGCTGTTTTAGAAATCCGATCACGGATGGGGGAGAGAGACAAATGTTTGGATGTAAATTGCTGCCCAGTGACAGACCAACTACAGGCTAAATAAAAGTGGTAGTAAAAATTTGAATGTGGCTTCCCTCGCCTACGGTTTGGTTCGACGCGACGGTCGAGAGTGTGTGTAATAAATCGTGGCCAGGATCTGAAACCAGCCTGGCAAATATTGAATATGGCTGCAGGTTATAAATTATGGCTCCCAAAAGCCCGACCGGTCCTCCATATACACTCGCTCGTAATTTATGCGCAATTGCAGCTAAAGTGCCCTGGCTCTCGGTGCTTGCCACTTACCTGTTGACTGTTCAAGGATTGAGCATTCTGCATGACTTTATCCAGAATGCGCAGTATAATCTCCGCGGCCATCTCACGCTCCAGTTGGGTGCCTTTCAGTTGCAAGTAGGTGTCGAGCTGTGAAATGCGGAAAGAACCAAAGTTGAGACAACATAGACAACAAAGGTCCTGTTCCCCAAGCGCACAAAAAGGAAGAGAACCTTCTTAGGACTCTTCTTCTCCATCTTGGCAATTCGTTAGGAGGGAAATTTGTGTGCGCATTAAAATGAAAAATTGTTGCTAGGCGACCCTAAAAACGAAGCAGCCGAACAAGAACTTTTCTTTGACTGCAGTTGGGCAACCGAAAATTGTGTGAAAAATGGCAAGCCGCCCGGCTCAGCGGCTTTTACATTCATTTGTGTGTAAAAATAGTTGCCCAGGCTTTGTAAAGAGCACAAAATACTTTGCTTCCCTCTCAAGTGGTTGGCTGTACCTGGATACAGATATTTTTGCCGTCCGACTGGACTGTGTCTTGAATTTGTTAAAGGCTATGCGGAAAGCAGACAGTCCGGACAAACAATTTAAAACTCGATTCGAAAATTTTCTTCCAAAACCTCTATCCAAAGGATGATGTCAGGCCGCACTGGGAATCACATTGAAAATTGATTCTGATTGCGGCAGTTTATACTTGATTAGATCAATTTAGCCAAATATGAGAGAAATGTTGGTTTTCATATTTTCCAAATGTGCTTTCTATTGCTTCTACTCTTTTTCTACTCACCTCGTGCAGCATGTCAATGAGGAAACTTGCCTCGCCAGGAAGAAAGCTGAGGCGTCTCTGAATTGTATAATCGAAGCAAGCTTTTAATATATTCGAGGAATTTGTTTGCTGGAATCCAGCACTCAAAGCCCGATATCGGTTGTAGATAAGAAGCAGCTCATCACGCACGCAACCTGAGAAGTCCGGCAGTAACCAACTAGAATTTCCCGTATCTCGTTGTTCGCAGATTCGACGCAGACGGCCCTCAAAGCCTCGCGGACAATCTGTAATAATGGGTGCTCCAGGGGCACTGGTGGGCCAGTGCACTCCGTAGGTGGACTCCGCGGCACAAACGTGCGCCGCATCGCGCTCAATAACGTTGATGTAGACACTCTTGGACACAGGCCGCACACTATTAGACACAAGGCAGGCGTACTCCGCGGACTTTTGTATGTTGTTGATCTTCAGGATGCTGCCATCGGGGTAGAGATCCTCCCACGTGGCAGTGGCTGTGTTTGATTGGAACAGCACACCGTTTCGGGTCCAACTGTACCCCAGCTGGGCGTATCGCTTGATGTCATCGTTGCCGGGTGAGAGGCAACGCACTCGCAGGGAATCTCCTCGCTGCAATGTCACACTGGCAGGATCTACCCTTAGACGGGGAGGTGACTTAATGTGAATATGTAGAGACCGGCATTGCTCTACGCCCCAGTCGGTGACCTGGAAATGGGAGAATCAGTTAGTCAAGTGCATTAAACAAAGTCGAGTCCTTGACAGGCCATTCCAAATGCCTGCCATCGGCCAACCATAATTCCATGACTTTGATTACTCCAATCAACATCATCAAGCATCAAGCGGGAGGCCGCTTCTAGCCGGTCTTGCATTGATAGCCCTTAAACCAGACCAAGCATAAACAGCCTTGTCGGACAGTATTGCACACATCCTGGCGGCAGGCAAGCAGCTTCAAACAAACTGGCAGACAGATTCTGCTGATGTCCTTTTCATGCATGTGTAAACTAGAGAAAAGAAGCATCTGATGCCAACTCCAGTTCGATGCGTGCCACTGCTTGTACGAGTATGTCCCAAGATATGTTTAATAAACTTATTTGCTAGTCAGCTAGACTTTATTGTGTGCTGATTGGACATGACCAACTGTGATTGTGCTTGGCTTTTTTTTATCTTAGGTACATAGTCGGGAAATCTGATGCAAAAAGTCACATAAGATTAAATCAATTTATAACTCTGAATGAAGTTAACTTTTTTATATTTAACGATAAAGAAAATGGACAAAATGAGACACAGAGCGCCTATCTAACCACTAAGATTTGTTTTGGCTTGGTCACTTGTATGTATGTTGAGTCAAACTATGTCCAGCCAGACTTGCCCATTGGACTTGTTAAGTTACGTTACACACGAGTACAAGTATTTACGACTACTTGCATACCTAAGAGTTGATGGCTACTTAAAGCGTTGTGCCATGTGGGCAATACGCCATTTAAGCAAAACTTTTTTTTCATTTAAGTATTTCCACGCCGTCTGCAATCCAACGAATTGTAAAATTCTGCTGCGGATTTTGCTGTTGTTGCACGTGGCTCCTGGGGGAAACGTAGCGGTGCCTGAAGTGGAGGCATAGAGAAAATCATAGTCGTGACGACAACGACAAAGATGATGATGGGCATGAGGACACAATGCGGAATCGTCTCCTTGCCTTGCTACATCTTCAACAAACTTCCGTTTCAAATTTAAAATGAAATGAGACCACTAAAGAACGGCGGTGTGCGAACGCAGACCTTGGGGTCGTCGTTTTCGCCAATGTGAAGGTATTGCACTTGTCTGGATGGGTATGTTTGTATCCTTGTCTGATATCTGCTCCTTGGGCGCTTTGCTACAGCCGAAAATATTTAAATAAATATTAAAATATTAAATATTTAATATATAACGAAATGTTCTCAATGCAAGTCGATGGTGGGCAGCATTTTTGTCGTAATACGTAATACAGCTTTATAATTTTGTTGCGCTCCCCAGAATCGGGAATTGTTTGTCGGGAAGTCACAGTCATTTACGACTCCACATCGTCGACAAATCTTTGCTATCCACAAAATCCAAGTGCATATTAACTCATTTAGCTGCGACGTTTCCAGACTGCAACACTTTAGGAATAGAAGAAAGCGTTTTTTAAGCCGAATGGTATTTTATCGGCCCCGATCTGAGCGGATTAAATGCATAGAGGTCGAGTCATTGCATTGACTGTTAATGAGTCCAAGTCGTTAAACAACACATTGTACACAGATGGTAAACCATTTTCCTGCCCCATAGCCATAGCCATAGCCCCTTCTCGATCTGTGGTTCATCAATGAACAGCACTCCAAGGAAATCAATAGTTCATAAAAATGGTTTTTCCCAAGCTAACGGAATTTATAATGTTAATGGATGGACAACATTGAGGCTGAAAGACAAACCGCGACCCAGTAAAGCATGGTTACTCGGAAAGTGTTAGGTGTTTAATTACCAACTGTTCATACTGGGACGTTCTGCAAGAAATGATAAGACTCGGGCACCGTTCAGAGGCTATGGAAATATCAAGTGGTCTCTCTATTAGCAAATCCTTTATCCAGAAGTACTTTTATCGACCAAGCACTCTAAGCACACTAAGCCAAAATCGTGCTCCGCACAGATTGAAACGGATTTAGAAGGAAACTTAACGCAGCGAACTTAAAGACAGCCCCGCTTTGGTCCATTATGCACGTAATGGACCCAAGACGACGTCGTTCCCTAAGGAAAATGAATTAATTGCAACAGGGCGTATACCTAATATCAATTCATAAATAATAAATGCGTAAGGGCATACTCCCCCATTATAAATGTAAGTGTGTGTGTACAATACGAGTATATTACGGACAAGTTATGGACGTAGACATGCAGTCCCCAACGCCTAATGGGAAAAGGCATTGGCAGCAACTTTATTGACTTGGACCTTGAGGCAATGTTATTGAAAAGGATTCATGCTCTTCAGTTTTGAGTAAACAGCTGAGAGACGCGAGAACAATCGACCTTCAGGGACTTTGCCCCAAGCAACCAGCCAGCCTTCTTGATTATCGTGCAGTGGTTCCAGCTGCCAAGCGCTTTGAATTGCTACCACCATCCCCCTCGACGCCTTTGCCCAGCACCATAGCTTCCTGCCTTTGATCTGGCTGCGTCATTAAGAGGACCGGAGCGACAATAATAAGTGAGCGGACGGCAAAGGGCGGACGGCGTACGGCGCGCCAAAGACACAAAGCGGCAAAAGAAGGGAACGCTAAAAGTGTAGGAGAGCCGCATAAAAACTTCACGAAATCCCCTTGGAGAGCTCGGACCAGGCACTGAATACAATGGCCTCCATTTGTTGGCCTAAGAAAGCGACAGCTTGGTGGGCTGCAGCAGGCAACAGATGCGGTTGCTTCGAACGGAACGAATTTGCTTTTTGTTCTTGCAATCAGAAAGTTAAAGTCCTAAAAACGTTCTGCCTTAATTTGATTCAGTTTATGGGAATGGTACGAATTAAACTGCTACCACAAACCACGTTTGGGAGGACACAAGCCTATTATGCGAAGGTCGAAGTATAAGTCAGCTAGTAACAATTCAAAATTTGATTTATTATTAAGAAACGTACACAATCAAATTACAATTTGATATATAGCAGATTTACCGAAGCATCCTAATATTATACTTATGTATATACTCGTATATTGAAAGCGACGTCTATTCATGCCACCGCAGAGTACCTTGTGTCCACGTGTTTGATGAGGCAACTTTCTTTCGAAAACTTTTCACGTGTACGAGGTATTTTATGTTGTCAGGAAGGGATATATCCAGCCAGGCCAATATTTTTTTACAGGCCATTTGCGTAATATGTTATTACCCGAGCCATAAAGAAAGGACCTACCGGATTGCTACCACAATGAGGGAAACGGACGGAACAGGGCAGTTTAAGGTCTAATGGTCTGGAACAATTTAAAGCTCTTATTTAGTGGGAACCTCCAAACCGAAGTAGATAGCCCAAAGAAACATTTAGCCGCGTTAGGCTTAAAATCATCTTGGAATACCCACAAATTTATCCCAGAAAAGAACAGTCAAAAGAATGTTTAATACCGTAGATTAAAATTTAATTGGCTGTTGAAGAAGACCATTCAACTGCGGTGGAAGCCGACAATCAACCCAGTATCTCTGGAATTTTCTCCATCCAGCACATTTTCCTATCTGGCTGCGCTACCATAATTTAATTAGTCTAATTAAAAGCTACGCTATAGCGAAAATGAAGAACAGGGCCGAGAATAGAATGAACCAAAGCTTAATGTAATTATGTTGCCCCTTTTTGGGGCTTCGCAGACAGATCTGCTCTCTGACTGTGAACACAGCCGGACGCACAGTTTTCTACAGCTATAATATGGCAATTGAACTGATTAGTATTATGTAAAAATATTGGGGATGACTGAATCTAAAAAATGCCTGGGGACCGTATCCATTATAGGTATAAGCCCAACCATGCGGACTTACTTGTTCACAGCACGCACTCGGCAAATATAGGAATTGAAATCAACTTACCTTACAGCTGTATACACCCTCATCGATCCGACTAGCCTTGTTAACGCCCAGAATCGCCGTGTAGACATCTTTGGTTTCAGGTGGCAGAACAGTGGTCCAGATTTCCCTGCAGACAGATACAAATATTAGTTGATGCTTTACGCCTCGCTTCGGCGGTGCTAATTAGCACTTCACTTTCGGTTTCTCCCAGGTACTTGAAACAGATTCGTACATATAATGCCAGTCAAGCATTAATTTTCACGTCCCGACCAAGCAGCTGTTGCAAGTTGCAACTAATACCAAGTGAACTGGATCATATGCAACAAGTCCGCTAATTGACATACTAATAGCAGCTCACTTATCATGGCGACGCCCCCATAGCCACCGCATTACTCCGCACCACAGTCTGTGTGAAAGAAATCATAGCTAATGTGAAAACAATCGCGGATGCTGCGGCTCGAAGTCAATTAGCAGGAAGCATGTTTCATTTTCAAATGTTTCGATGCCACAATGCATTGTTGCTAAAATTGCAAATAGTTTTTGGTTTCGTGGATAAATGGGTCAGTGCTGAGGGGCTGAGACCAGACACAGTTTTCTGGTATGGGTTCATCAATTAAGGCCTTCAGGGAGAACTCATATCTTTAGATAATGAGTGCTGAGAGTGTAACACATATTTGTTAAACTTAGCTAGATGGTATAAATGATTGAGTATATCTAATTCTGCTCAATATAGGTATATCAATATCAATAACGGTATGAAAGTTTACACAAAATTACCTGACGCTACGTGCATCTTACTTTTAACAAACGATACGGTATGTCAAATTACGAATATAAATTCCGCTCGTCAGTTCCTCACAAAGTTTTCAAACTATCTAAAATGCATGCTAAGCCTATTAGGCTATCTCAGGCTATCTCTCTCCTAATCCTCAGGAGAACTGCAAATCACAGCATAAACCTGCTGTGGAGCACTAAGTAAAACAAACCAAAACCTTCCTGCTGGCAACAACTTAAGTGCTGTTTGAGGTTTTCGTGGCCAACAAACATCTGCAGAGCTCCCCAACCAGCTTGCCTGCCTCCTTCGCGCCAGGTGAGTGCATTTTACTAATAACTTTTACGCATGGGTAACGCTGACGTCACGGCAAACCCAAGAACAACATGAGCAACAAACTCCCTTCAAAAAGCCTTGAAAAAGTGCCTAAAAACCGCACACGGCGAAAGTGCGGTAAAGGAACCACCGGCGACCTTAACCACAATCTCCATGCTCACTCCAAATAATCATGGTTCTGAGCTATACAGCTGTAGCATCTAAAAATGCGTTTTGCTTGGGCAAAGGAAAAGGCATGGGTTTTCCTGGCTCCAGCATGCAAAGCACTTAGCCTACAATTTACTAATGGCCTATAGCGGAAGACTCCACCGGTGCAACAGCACTACGACCAACCAGGCACCTTCAAAATCAATTAAACGGCAACGGAAGTAATAACATTCTGTGCAGGAAGTGCGTAACGGTTAAATACAGCGGCAGCTCCAAAAGCCATAGCAACTACGAGTGCGTACGCATAGAACTACGTTGCTTCGCAAAAAACAACCGCAAAAACAGCAAAGCGCCATTGCGCTCGTTTACAGCAAATGAGCACCATAGGAGGGAAGGGAATGCCATCCACAACAATGGCAAGGTGCACAGAAAGCAGCCTAAGCGCAAGTTACTCCACTACCAATACCATGGCATGCACAACTGCACTGTAAACACATGGCCACGAGTGGAAGCGGTCAAAGATTAGGGGCTGCAACTATCCCGTGGGTGATGCGTGGGTGAATAAACGCTGCTCTCGTAATAGCTAAAAAAAATAAAAAAGAGTACTATGTACATATGTATATGGCACGTGTGCTACAAGTATCTAATAGCGATGCAGTATCGATAGAATATTTCTTTGGAAGCATGTACTCGGATGAGTTTGTCCATGGTGTATGCACAATTTTAATGACAAACTTTCTTCAATGCAATTTCCCTCACGTAACCATCTCCAGCAACGCCATTGCTAACAATGACTGCTGCTGTATGAACATTGCTGGCTGCGGTTGCAAAATGCATTTTCAACGTCCCGATCCTAGGGCGGGGGCGGGGGCTGACGCTGACCACGCCATCGCACGCGTTACAAATGGCCCGCAAAATGCGTTTGCGTAGGCGTGCGTGTCTGTGTGCTTCAGTGTGTGTCCTGTAACTATTCGCACTAGTGAAGCAGTATATGCTGCAGCGCCGAGCAGAAGTTCATAATGACGAACAGTGCGAGGCTTTTCGAATCTGTGCTTCATTTGATCTGGCGTGATTTTGGCCTGCTGAAACAACTCATAACAACCCATTGGCTGCAAAGTGGAATGGAGCAATTACGTCAGGACATTGCATTGCATTAGGCGACAGAAAACTTTGTTAAACGTTCGCAGATACGCTTAAGTCGCAAATCAATAAGTTTATGGGCGTGACTACTACTAGAGGCGTTTCCCCTTCCCTTTCATTGACTTGATTTGACTTGTGCTCTCCGAAGTTGGCTGAAAGTGTCTGATGTCACATCAATTTGCGTAATTAGTTGTCACGGGTTGTAAACCCTTTGGGATGTTCATTTTATAGTTATTGCAAATAAAAGTTAATACAGATAACACATTGCGAGCATGTATATATGTATGTAGACCTAGTCAATCATCATATAGGTACATACATACGTACAAAAAAAAACATAGAAAGTGAGGACAAAAAATTAGTTGTATGCCCAGTAACGATTTAAGTGTTGTGGTAAGCGAGCCTTAAAACAACATATGAATAGCTCAAAGCGATGCTCAATATTTTGCTAGAAAGTGTAAAAGAAGAGGTGCCTTTGGGTTTTTTGTGGCTGAAAGGAGCCTGCGGCCCAGTTCCTCTTTCACATATGAGGATATTGTATATAAAATACAATTCCATCGCAATGTTTTATGAGTTCATAAAATTCGTGTGTAGGTGTTTATTATCATTGTATTATTTTGGTTTGTCCCGGGCGCCAATAGCATGGGAAATTGAAATTGTGAAGTTACTTTTCTGAATATTTTATCGCCGCCCTCTGCAATACTCGTAAATATGAATATCTTACTGCCCAGATCAGTCAATATCTTAAAGCTGCATTCCGCACTCCCGTAACTGTAACCGTAACTTGATTAGAAATAAGGGAGTCCGCCTGATAAATTCAAGGGTCCAAATAAAAACTTTATTAAACGCAACTACGCATAAAAATAAAACGATGACAAAGTACGCGACTTGGTAGTTGTCCTATCGTTGGGAACGTTGGCAATTTTCCCTGCTTCTGGGTTGCTGCGGCCTGTAAAGGACAAGGGACAACAACGATTCACTTCAAGATGTAGCAAATTTCATTACAATCGTAACAAGAAAACGTGTCTCAACAGCTAAATTGCAAGGGACCGAAAGCAAATCAAAAAACGAAGCAGTCGTCCACGATTTCAGTGAAAGACGAAAGGCCTGATTAGCTTACTGTGCAGGGAACTGGGCCCTTTGGAGTTTTTCAACTTTTAAACAAAAACCATGGACAAATTTAATGTATTAAGCTCCATTTTCTGAAATAAACTTTTTATTTCCGCTGTTTTAGTTTTGCAGCGATCTTCTTCATAGATTATCCCTTAAATGTCACAAAGAAAACCCACACTGTTTGGACAACACAAGCAGCTCGGTCTCAAAAGACTGTGCCCATACCCGTATTTCTTTGCCCTTGGCTTTTTTCTTCCATGCCATTTTTTGCTACCACTGTTTCTCGTTTAGTTAAGGTCAAAATGTATATTTTCCTTTTTTTGCTGACAAGCTTTTTTTCCTTTGTCTCTTTATGGGCTGTGTGCCAAAGTCGAGGCGGCAATAAGGAACGATGAGATGTGTGAGAGGGAGATGAGGAAAGTGGAAAAGGTGTTAGTGAATTTTATTCAAATTTGTGCTAATCAAAAGATGCGTGACAGGAAAGTTAAAATCAGCGAGAAATCTAAATATGTATGAAAGCGGGTGTCTAAACCCAATTCTCCGCCCGCTGGGTTGGCAGAACGAATGATTTATCCAAGATTTGAGATCATTTATGCGATCAGCCCTCGGCTAAAAAACGGACGAAAATTCTCTTTTTGATAAAGTCCTTTATTGGCATACAACAAAATCACAAGCGGAAGTGTCAATTTTTAGATATTGTACTGAAGCTATTGAATTTAGAACAATATCGACCGCGCCATATTTGCTTACGTTTTTAACGGTTTTTCTACGTGCTACCTGGAACATGAAAATATCCAATCCCATATATTTTCTGGTAATTACTCCATTGTGCGTGTGTTCTGTGACTGAGATACATAAGTGGTTCGCCAGTTGTTCTTCGTATCCACATCCGTGATTTCTGTACTTTTGTTTTCTTTCGAGCCAAGCGACAGCCTCCTACCTCTGACGGCCTAACCGCATTTGAATGGACGCTTATGCCAAAATTTGTTACCCTTCCATTTGCAAAAATGGCGCCAACCACGCACAACCGCCAGACGTCGTCAGCTTCATTTTTCCGTCGCTGTGCTAACAGGATTCTCCCCACCACCTTCGCCTGCTGAAGCCTGCTCAATGGCTTTTGCTGCACTGGGATCCGCAATGCTTCCAAAATAATTGCCAGTAGGCTCAATGTCCACCACTCGCTCCACTCGCTCCTCCAGTTTTGGTGGTGCTGGCACCGTAATCATGAGTATGCCGTCCGCGGAAAACGTAGCACGTGCTTGGGTAATATCGTAGTGCCTAGGCAGCTTGTAGGTACGGGAAAACTCACGGGTAATGCATAGCTGACCTTTGTCCGCGCGATCGTCAGACTGCTTGCCTTCAACACAAATTGTGTCAGTGTTCCTTGCCTTGACAGTTAGCTCGGAAATCTGAAAGTGATGAACGTCCAGAACCACCTTGAAGGTTCCACGGCCCAAAGAGTCTGGCTCTGTCCCCGTCTCTATAACCACGCGTCCTACCAGACAAGACCCATGGCACCAGGCGCTGTCGTCCACTCGTAAGTGGAAGTCTCTAGCGCATACGTCCAGCTCGTGCGACAAATAGTACCGGCGTTGACGACACTTGGGCTCTCCCGATGTCCAGTGTCGACGGGGTGGCCAGTGATAATGAGCGCCTCCATGCTCATGCTCGTGTTCCCAGTCCCAGTCCCAATGTATTATGGGCATGGTTCAGGTTTGGGCGCGAAGGTCCTTAGGTGTAGTTTGGTTCGATGCACACGCTCTGATCGACTATTGCTTTCTAACTGACTTTGTGATATAAATATGCAAACTAGTCCAACCACGGAGTGCACAACATTACCTAACTGGTCGTACTTCAGCCATGCAGCAACTGCTACTGTGCATCGCATTTCTTCAGCCCATCGCGCGTAGATTGACAGAAAGTGGGGCGCTTTTGCTTTGTGTAACCTCAAACTGTTTGATCAATACTCGTCCCAACAACCATCCAATCAACCGTTGAACTTCTTTATTGCACAAATGGTGCCAAAGAGTCGGAATCGGAAACAACGACAAGACAAGGAAAGCACACACAGTGTAACCAGATATGAGATAATGCCAAATTTTGAAGGAGTGGAGCGGCATGGGTTTGTGCAACTAATTGTGGCGTTGTCATTGTCACCCCACAACAGAAAGCAAAGGCAAAGAAACGCATTGTGGAAAATGAAACTAATGAAAATCGTGAACCCCTATTCCAGATACTCGTATGGGTGGGAATAGTAAGAGCATACTTTCAAGCATACATACATATGTACATCTTTTGACCGAACAGGGTCCTTTCTGATGATAAATATATTTAAATAAAAATTTATCAACGATAGGGACATTTCCCTGTATGTTCAGATTGTGCGTTGCCTGTATCTGCGCTTATAATTTTTGTAATATTTATGGGCAGATAAACACTTTAAGTCGTTGCACCCTGTACAGTTTTAGCTGGTACAAAGGCGCTGAATTCCATTGTCGCAGACAACGCCAACGTTGCGTTGTCAAGACAGTTGCCTCTTCTGTTGCTGTTATTTTGTATTACTGTTGCCCCGGGTTGAGCCAATTTGTAAAATATACGAAATATATTTTACTTATGTCTCTGGCTGGGGTTGGGAGTCTGGCAATTTGGCTGCATGGCTGCTGAAATTGAATTTTTGCTTTGGCTTTTAAGCAAGTTTGACAAATTTTCAGAAGCCAGCCAAAAGTGACTGCAGTTTGACACAGCGCATCGTAGCAGTTTTGTTGGCTGCAGCCAAAGACTAAGTCTGGGGTCGGATTGCAATGGTAAGCAAGAGGGGCGGGTTAAATTGCATTGACAGGCAGTCAAAAAGAAACTTCAACCCTTTCCATGTTATGTCGATAAGAGAAACGAGGGTTACGCAAAAGCTTTAAGTAAACTTTGTATAAATATTGTTCCAAGCCCTATTTAAAAGGTCAATTGGCTTGTCTTCTTAAAAATTGTTGACTTCTATCAGGGATCGTAAGAGCTATAATTTTTATAATAAAAATCATGAAATAAAAATTAATTTTTTATTTTTATTTTAAAAATCAGAAATAAGTTTTATTATTGAATTATTGAAATATGTTTTATTTTTATTTTAAAAATCACAAAATTATATTTATTTCTGTTTTTTATTTAAAAAATCACAAAATGATTTTTATTTTTATTATATAAATCAAAAATAAAACTCATTTCTGATTTTAAATATAAAAAACTCTTATTTGTTATCCGTGACTTCTATAGAAACAATCTTAGAAATAACATATTGGTGCAAAAGACGTCAAGATGTTGTTATATTCTCGCGTGCTCTCGTTTATGAAATTAGCGATAGTTTGCCATGCGGATCATGTATGCTGGAAGTAATATTAAATGTCGGAGGTAATCAATTCTGGCTCAGTTTATTACTGACTCCAAAGCAGTGAGCAAGTTCCCAGTGAGAAAAAAATCCCTTGTTTTTGTTATTTCCTATTTCCAAGTTTTCAAAAGGTTTAAAAAAAAACTGCTGCGATTTAAAAGTAACGAAACAAAGAAATTAAGTGAAAGCAGACAAAAGAAACAAATTGAAAAGCTTCTCCAAAAGTGAAAACAAAAGCCAATCAAGTTAGCCATGATACGGAACTGACTAAATTTAGGTGCTCAACCAAACTAATCAGGCCCCGAAGATAGTTAGTGTTTAACAGGCAGCTTATGCAATGAGGAATATTTACGTAGACATAGTTGGTAGGGGAGCCCAAAACTAATAATAGCATTAGTACCGTTGTAACACTTAATGAGCAGCACATTCGAACCTCGGACTGCTGCTCACTCCAATCTAGAGACCCACATTCTAAAGGGGACAGGATTAGTGTGGCAATTAATGACCGAACCCTGCTGGATGCTATAGATTATTTTACACATACGTCTTGGCTGCCAGCGAATAGAAACGCCAAGGCATTTTAATCAAAGCTCGACCTGGGAAGGCTCTTGATAGTTGTGGTTGCTGGCGCCTTGGGAGCTTAGGGAGCATTGGCGACGTGATTGGAAAATAATTGCATTCATTAAGTAGGTTATGGTTGGGTCTTAGTCTGTGGCCGTTAAACATCTGTTAACTGGGTCAAAATCGGGCGACGGGCAATTCAATAGGTTAACAGTTGAACGCCAATCTCAAGCTTTAAGTTTCCTCAATTTGGCCCAATACCGCCCCGTTCCCTATTTATGGAAAATAACTTCCGCAGGGGTCGAAAATTATATCCTATATTACGTATGTATGTATACAGTCGTGCTCCAGACAAATCCAGAACTGAGGAGATATTGTTCCTAGCGTAGAACAATTCGAATAATAAATAACACTCCCTACGTGAAACTGTTCGCTCCAGTGCAATCAAGCATTCAAAATTCACTTACTTCCGGTTATTTTAGTACGTAAAAGTTAGGTCATCGGACGGATCTAATGTTTAGTGGTTTGTATAATGCAAAGTTAGTAAATGTCCAAATGACTGACTTCACTTCACTTTAGTTAAAATATTTACTAATACTTGCCCCAGCGTTGGAGAAACATGTGTTTGCGTCTTGTATGGCAGTCATTTTTTACACATCAATGCGTTTAAGTTGGTCTGGGAGAGCAGCTTGGCTCTGCCACGTGTATAACTCTTGTTGCATACACATGACTGTGTATGTGTATGTATAAAAGTAATCATAAGTTTGGGCTATGACTGAGTCGAGGAATGTGAAATTGGAGAAGCAGCCAGCGCCCATGGAAAGGTCAAATTGTTTAACCAAAAGAATTCGTTTTTGGAGCAGAGGGAAAAACAGTAAAGAGTACTTCCAAAATAGATTATTTTATCGATTGGCAACCTTTGTTTTATTTTGTGTAAAAGAATACGGTTGAACACACAATGATTTATTTTGTAGTAAATAAAAATAGTTACTTTCAGGTAACAATTTTTTTAGTTGAGCTACAAAGACAAGACACAAGTTTTATGTTGTATTTTCATAGTATGTTTTAAAATGTGGTTGAATGAATTAACATGGCTTAAGCCCCCAATATATAACCATTTTATTCAAATCTATTGACGTCTCATTTTGCATTCACGAAACACATTTAAAGTTTGTGCTTTGTGGTGCTGCTGTAAGCCAAATTGTCAGCGAAACATGTTTCATAGTTGAGCCTGAAGGAATGGTTAAAGCTAAACTCCTGAGAACCCCTGCCAAGTGGTCCACGTAATAGCCCCTCGTTAGTTACGGCCATATGCTTTTTATGTAATTCACCCACGCACATACAGCGCCACAACCAAGTGAAACTGGAAGGCGCCTTTAGCCTCCACCAGAATATCATGCTATACCATTCGTAAATGTTGGCTACACATGTGTTCCAACTGCCTCACACTGTTGGATTTATGATCAATCATTCGGCTAGGCTTACTGCGGTTAGGTTTCATCCTGGTCTACACTTTGACTGGGCTCCATCTACTTCTGACAAATCTTTATCTTCGGCTTCACTTATTTATCCTTTTTGGCCGTTTCATTTTTATTTTTCCAGGCATTTTTATGTCATGTTTATTGATGTGTAAAAGTCATAAAGTCAAATTGAACACTTGTGCTTTGGAAACATTGGCAATCCCTTGCAAACTCTGCGTTCCCGAGTGTGACATTGGCTACAAGATTTTTCCTTATTTTCATTTTATACTATTTTATTAAAATTCGGAATCAACAGAAAATGTTTTTAAGGCATTGAACTGGTCAATGCTTATAGTATTTTTCAACCAAGGCAACATACTGGGGCTATGTGATAAGCAGCTGGGACCATATATTTACTCACCTCGTTGCTTTGCTGGCATTAACCGCAGCTCCGTCTTTGAACCACTGAAATTGCATGCGGGATGAGCCCTGGGCTGTGCAGGATATGATGAACTCACTGTCCTCGCGAACGCTTGCTTGCGGTTGATTGACGCTCAGATCCTGCAATGGAGGGACAACGCATGGACAGCAGTGAGACAATGTTACACTAATTAGACATTGGACAGTTGGGATATGGCGGTTGAGGTGTGGTTTTCGAGTTGGGGTTGGTCGTCAGTTCCTGTCAGAGGTACCAAAGTGGCTGTTCTTGTTTGCAACCGCCTGAGGTTTGTCGGCTTGTTCGTCATGTTAATGCAACTCAATTGAAGGCCTCTTGATGAGGCCAATTGTTCGTTCATGCAAGCCGCCATTAATAAATAATTATTTTTGTTGTGTGGGCCGAGTGTCAAGTTCCACATGTGTGTTGACATATTTATGTATATGCATATTTATTAACACGGCACTTTGCTACATGGGCTATTACTGCTGTTCTTGTTGATGTTGCTGCTGTTTTTATTTGCGCTTATTCCAACACGTGAATCAATAGTTAATAAATTATTGTATAATATATATCGGAAATGGAAAGAGTGTCATCTATGTAATTCGTGTAAAAGTATATTTATTACGCTTTTAATAGCCAGCCTTCCTGTCTCCGATACGTATTAATATAAGTGCCATTCCAAAAAAAATGTATGATGGAATGTTCCCAATTGATTGATGTTCTCAGAGTGAAAAGTGAAAAAGTGCCAGTGACAAAATCAAATATGTATATTTATTCTACAGAGTCGGTAAATTTCAATAGTTGAGTAATGAAGACTGCCTGTGCTGCTTTTAATCGATTATGAATATTCTTGATCTTATGGTATTTTCCATTCCAAATATAAATCTATGACGTTGCTATCAAACGAAATTCCAACAGGCCAAATTGGGTAAATTTCGCAAAAGAAAAAGGACAGGATCAATGAGTTTTGCTGAATACATTTTTCTCGTTACTCACCAGCAAATTCAACGGCGGATTCTCATCGAAATGATGAAAATTCGCAACCAATGTAAAGTTTCCGATTCTGCCACGTTCCACCATTCGTGTAATAGCTTCCCGAATGCGCTGCGAGTCACCTTTGACGCCAAAAAAGTGAAAAGTCATATCCAAGCGATCGGTGGAGTTCGAAATTAGTTCAAGATCGCTGATTTTTGTTATATTGAAGTTGCGCAACACACGGCCAAGCTGTAAAATAAAGAAGAAATATGTGTAGTCGGTTTACTCTTTATAAAAAGAAAATCCTTTGAGCGCGCATGTGACTATGATATAACAAAACAACTTCGAAAATTGTACCCACAATATAACCCTTTAATGTCCATTAACCCTTTTTTCCTTAGCTTTTTCCCACCTAAACCATCAACTCGTTCTTCCATACGGCACTTTTTCATAATTTGGAATTAATGATAAAATATTCCAGCAAATAGTACCTCTGAGAATTAAGCACGCATCAGTGTACAACATATCAGTGCTAGATAGTTGGGGTAAAGTCACCTGCAGAATCTTACACTGGAGAGAGCTTAAAGCAACCATAGACCTTCGCCCTTTTTCGGTTGCTTCGTTCTTATCGGTCTTGCTTTAAGTTGCGGGCTGAAGCTTTTCTCGCTGAAATTGGCCATAAAAGACATTTTTCTGAAAGAACTTTTCCGAGCTTGGTTGCACCCGTGTGTACTGCGAGTATAATGATGTCCGGCTGCAGGAATTGACTCGTGGCCGCTTTACATAAGGCTTATCCTTATTTGAAATGATTATGCTTTATGCTTAAGCCGTTTCCTCTTGCTGGTCGGTGTTCTACCCACGTCCTAATACGATGCTCAGATGGTTTTTTTTATACCCGGTACTCGAAGAGTAAAGGGGTATATTAGATTTGTTGAAAAAATGGATGTGTGTAACACCCAGAAGGAAGCGTTTCCGACCCCATAAAGTATATATATTCTTGATCAGCATCAATAGCCGAGTTGATATAGCTATGTCTGTCTGTCCGTCCGTCCGTCTCCATTAGCGCCTATAGCTCAGAGACTATAAAAGCTAGAGGAACACAATTTTGTATCCAGACTCCTGTTCACAGGAGTCCACAATTTTTAAGATACGAGAAAACAAAAAACGCAGAATCATAGAAAATGACTAAGCGCAGACTCATTCCCTCTCTCTCTCTCTCGCACACAGCCGTGTATGTATATGTAGGAAGTATATGTGGTCATGTAGAAAAGACAGATGTAAAAAACGTATGTAAACAAAAATGGAAACTTTTAATATATAAAAATCTCCGAAAAGGTTCGACTTAATTTTTGTTTTCTTTTTTGGCTAAAATTCAATTTATCTCTTTTGCGAACATGTAATAAATTACATATATCGTAAGCTCACATACATATAAACTGAGCGAGCACCGGGTATAAAGTAGAGCCGCGGCTCAAAACGTTTCCCCTCGTTTTTTTTGTGTGTTTAAAAATTGTTCTTTATTTTCTCCGCATGTTGTAATAATATTACACTTTTCGTTGGAATAAAGAATAAAGGAAGAAAAAAGTAGGGAAGATGTGTTCCCAAACAGAAGAATGTGTGTATAATAAATTTGATAATTTTTTAGACTAAACAACTAGGTTTCTTCAAAATAATATTTGTACATAAAAAATCAAAGAATTTCGCAAGGAATCATTTTCCATTACCTGCTCATTTAGTAGCTCACGTATAGGGAGGAGAAAATGGGCACTCATTTTTCACGGTTTGAACTTTTTGTGAGCCGCAGACATAACCAATTAGCGGTTTTAATTAAGGCGGTAGAACACTGCTACAATAGTGCGAGGAGAAATGGGAAAGAATGCTCTGGAAAATGGGGCAAACCATGAAATCAAAGCTGACAACGAAAGTCTTTCCGCTTTTCTGGGACTTAGTTTGAAGTAGACACTATAGGCTATTTTAGCAAAACTTATTGGTAGTAATTATGTTCCCTTCTAACGCCTTTTAGAAAGAGCTCGGAACCTTGAAGCTTCAATGGGCTTTTTGATGGGAATATTTCCAGCTGCACTTTGTGATGTTCACCGAATGCGAGCGAATGCAAAGCTAATGTAATGCAATTCTTTTGCCCTAATTAGGGACTCGGTCTGGTACTTTTACAAATTAGTGGTGGGCTCCATTGTTAGGGGCACAAAAATAGTCGGATCAACAATGCAAAGCACCAAGTAAAATCCGGCGAGAAGTGGAAAGTAAAGCTCGAAACGGGCCTGGGTCTCCAGTTTTGCACTCTTCACAAGTGGCTGCCTCGTCGTCGCAGGGAAAACTTCACCCGAGTTGTGTAAATATATAGTTACGGAATTAATCAGAAAAGTGCGCACAAAAACGAAGAAGCAAGTAAGAAAATAAATATTTTCGGTTAATATAAAAGAATTTCCTGTACCCTTCATTCTTCTGCACACTTTCCCCCTATTTTCTCTTTCTGATTTTGTATGCTTTTCTTTTTTAATAAATATGCCGCAAAATGAAAGATGGCAAGTGGTAAGGAAAAAAGTGCAACAGTGAACGTGCTGCAAAGTGGCTTCGGTTGTTTGGCTTGGAAGTTCTTAAGAGGCTTGTGGAGAACGGGTGAATGAGTCTGTGGGTACTGTGCAAAACAGAATAAAGACGAGTACGAGTAGGCCGTTTGTTTGCGACCGCTGTGAAAAGTTTTTAAGTAAAAGTGTTGCAAAAAAAAAAACTGTAGAAAAACGTACTTCTGGCATCTGTGGAGACTACGCATTAAAATTGTGCACTGGGGTCTGAACTCACTATTCGAAGGTGCATTGCATTCAATCTACAACATTCGGACAACTTTCATATCTTACTCCGTCTATTGCTTTATTTGAAACTATGCTATTTTACATATGCGAACATTTTGACCACATCGTCAAGTGCCCTACAACACAAAATTTTTTTAGAAAAAATGTTAGTTTTTAAGTTGTTACTGGGAACATTAAACAATCTTAACCAAGGAAGGCACAGGCCTCATATCGAAGTAGCTTCATTGAAGAGTAAAAATCCAAACTCCATTAAATCTGAGGCTTATTTGCTTACACTTATGTACATATGTACGTTCTGATAACGTCGATGGCAAGAACTGAGCTTTCCAGAAGATCCAGTCAGGAGAGGAGCAACCAGTTTTCAAGCAGGGAAAGGCGTAGCATCGCATCAGCATTCAGGCGTCAGTGATATCCTGCACTCGTTTACTCTGTTTCTCTATTTAATGGTAGTCACTTCGTTTTTATCTCAACTCTGTGCTAATGGCATTTTAATTTCAAGTAGACGAGAGGACTGAGGGGGTCAGTATATAACTTTAAAGGTTTGTTTGTTATTTTTCCTTTGCAGTACATTGGAATATTGACTATTCGCCAAATACTTGCAGAGGCAGGCTTATACATACGAGAATATATATGATTGATTAAAGGAAATTTACATTTGGATGGCGTAACTACCGACCCAGTAGAGTTGAGCGAACATGTTATTTTAATTAAGAAATTTCAATTCATATGCTTCCCAGCAGTAAGTATGCTTCTGTTCTTTTGCGAGTACATATCCCTTTAGAAATATGCAAACAGGGCTCTTGGAAACTATAGATAACGACCTTCAGCTTGCATTTACGACTACCTACCTTGTCGGAAAGTGCCTTTAACATTACAAAGTTTAGTCTTAAAAACGAAAATTAAACTAGACAGAGATGCTTATGCAGTGACTGAATATACTACTCGGAGTAGTCAGGGATATGGGGTTGCTTTTGTTGCTGGTAGAGTTTTTCCACTGCTTATGCAAAACACAGTTATCTGTTTTGAATGCGTTCAGGGGTAGCTAAAAAGGAGTACACTTTGTCAGGTCCTGGCAGGTTTTGAACCAAGCTATCCAGCCAAGTTTTTGGTCTTATTCCCGCCGTACCCAGACAAATTTAAATGAATGTCTTAGTCTCTGGCGGGTGTTAAACTTTGGTCTGCGCAACTACTCTAAACGGGCCACTTTGGTTTGACCATTCACAGGCTCACCCGTTGATAGGCGTTGACAGGATGCCAGGCGTAGTCTTTCTAATCGTTGTGCCGACGGCAAATTTCGAACGTGAGCTGATTTACGGTAAGTCCGGGGAACGAACAACAAAATTGAAAAGGCGCTTGTGCCTAATTAAATACAAAGTTGCAATTTTGCTTACACGAGCCTATAACATTCACCTAGGCGTCGGCAACCACATAATCTGCCGAGAGGCCTCTAACTCATGCTCGTACTGATCCATTACCACATCCACACCCACATCGACCTGTATGCATTGGGCTTAGCGCGTAATTACGTTGTTTAGTGGCGTTATTAATTATTTTATGACATCGTAAAAGTGTTTCAGGACCTGAAAGCATTCCATGAATGTTGCATGAGCTCGCATCAGACACACACGGACATAAACACAAGGATGTAGATTTTTTTCACTTTTTCGGTGTACCTAACGCAGTTTGTGGCCTCCTAGAAAAGACTTATAGGAAGTTAACTTTACGAAGGGATGTGAAGAGTAAGAAGCACATTCTGCCGACAGAAAATGTAATATTAAAATTTAATTAGCCACGAAGAAATTGGACGGAGAATTTGGGAATGAATAGGTTGAGCTAATAGAAAATTTTGGGATAAGGAACAGAAGAAAGAAAGGAATATAACGTGGGGGCTGGGATACAAATTATTTTATCGTTTTTATGATCAGCTTACGTTCTTCCTTCATATGTATATACTGTCCATTTTAGCAAAATAATTTATCATAATCAAACACGATTAAAAAATGGATATAATAAAAACTCATCAACAGTATAATTCATGAAACAAATGCCCACACCACATGGAAATACAAATATGTCGTCTTGGGAAATCTGACACGAAAAAAGGTCATAGCGAACGAACATGTAGGAGTCAATTTTTGCCAAGAGCATTAATCAAATATCTATTTAAATAAAAAAAAACCATACACAACAACAGCCATCAAAGAAAATCATCATTAATTTAGTTTGTCACTATGGCAGCGCCCAGGCTGATAATGACAATGAAGCTAAGCTGATGAGTGGAATGCTCCGTGCTTCAGGGGTAGGTGGGCATGTTAGGCGTGAACAAGGTTTATTCAAGTCCTCTTTAGGACTTTGCCACCCAAAAAAAATTAAAAACGCTTTTTTATGTGACGAGAAAAATATCGTTGTTATAGATGATATAGTATAGATGTTGTCCTTGGTGACGTCTTAAAGTGTGTCAAATAATGGAATTAGAACAGAAAACGAAACATTTAAGTGGAATCCGTGAAGATGTCAGACATAAATCACAGATTCTTCAATACCACAGCTATCCGAATGTCCGAATCCGGCCATTCAATGTCAGTAACGGACACTGAATTAAATAGGCACAGCAGAGCCACTTAGGTTATGGTCAGGTATTGGCCAGGCCAAGGGTGGTAAATTTGGTGACTTTGGGAACTTTGCCCACTTCAAAAACTATATGTAACAAATTCGGATTAACACCCGGCAACGCTTGCGGCGGGTCGTGAGTCCTGGCTTCTGGCCTAAGCGCATTTAAGCTTTATTTCGGCATTTGTCAATGCGGTGGGATTTATATTACATGTCGATATCTGTCTGCTTCCTTCTCATTCTGTCGCTGCTTGTTGGCATAATAAATTGTGATCCTTTGTGTAGTCTTTATATAGACTTTGATTTTTTGCTTGCCACTTTATTTATATATGTACAAATGTAGCTCAAGTGGAGCTTAGTGGGTGCCAATGCGCTTCATGGGCGTGTTTAATTTTTGACTTTAATTTGAACAAAGATTGTTCGAGCATAAAATACACGTGTAATTGTGTAATAATAATGATTATTTGTTTTTGGTAGCGTGGCATTTAATTAGCGTAATTTACAGCAAAAATGAGCTTAGCGATGTATGGCATACATCGTTGTCTGTAGGGAAACCAAATATTTATTAAACGCATAACTGGATTTCGAAATATCTCAAAAATGTACGCTAATTAAAATATAAATAGTTAAACGGCAATACATTAACCGAAAAAAACTATAGGGTGGCTATTTCTGCGAATGTGTGTGTCTTAATCTACTGGCTCACCTTTTATAATATAGAATCCTTCTTAATAGAGAATCAGCTTACATTTATGTACATTTCTACATCACCTTTTCATTAACCAATGCTAGGCACTTCAAATAAAGCTAAAACCGAGACTTCTGCCGGGACTATTGGCAGCCATAGTCAGGGAAACCATGGACACCAACCTGTGGTCGGCTCGGGAGGAGCAGGAGGTGCAGGTGGAGGTGGCAATAATAATCTGAACATCAATCTTCCGGAGAATAACAGCACAATACTACGACTCGAAGTTGAATTACGTGACAAGAATGTGCCCAAGTATCGACGCGGTGTGGTCGGTGGGCGTGGTGGTGGTCCAGGAACTGGGCGTGTCGGTGTTACCGGTCGACCAGAAACAGAGGGGCCTAAACGTACTGCAGGAGCTCTAGGAGCTGACACAACTGCGACCACTGCTTCACTGGACAGACGTAATTTAGTGGTGCCGCTTGAAAAGGTAAGTCGCTCTCTGGACTATCCTTCCCTTCTGGCTATCGACGAGAAGGTTTGGTCAAGTGCGCCAAAGCTTTATGTTCCCCAAGCACTTAAAGTTGATTTTATTGTGCGTTGTGCGGCAAGAGTTTGATTTTAGCTGCGACTGTGTCTTCTGCCAGGACTGTTGCTTTTTGAATGCACTAAACGAGACAGAACGTGACTTAAGCGCATTGCATTCTTTTACGAAACGTAAAATGTTACCCAGATGTTATCTTGTGGTAGATTATACTGATGAATGAGGTGGCTTAGATGCCCCACGTGAAGATTGATGAATGCAACACTTGGGACAGAGAGTCTACCACCAAGGCTGAGATAAATCAACAGTCGCCAAACCAGTAAATCAAATTCTGTCCAGCCGTATCCCCTGCGATCCAATTAAATGCAAAAGTTGTAAGTCAGAGGAATATTCCACACTAAGCTGTTGCTTTTCTTTCTTGCGCAGGTACTTGAGGAGTTACTTGTCAAGCTTGAAATTGAGCACGTTACTTGGACAACAAGCAAAAAAGGTTATTTTCATCACGTCGTTTTTCCGCTGCAAGCCGGCGACGCCTGCGAGACTACTCTACACTGTCTTACGGAACTGGGCATTGGCACTAAATTGAATTCCAGTGTCAGGTAAGTTGAGACATTGAAAGGCGGGGGGACGACACGCTAAACGTGCCGGGAAAGCCAAGAAGTCGGTCGCTCCACACTTTTCCATGCAACAGCTGGTCGACCCATGGCCTCGTTCAGGCATTGTCTCTTGGTTTTAATAAAAATGCAATAAAATGCAGAAAGATGAGAACCTAAGGCTTAGCGGGGGATCAGTTGCTAGTTTCGTGAGGTGTAGTTCATTGCCATATTTTGATTGCTTTTAGGCGGTAATATTAGAGAAACACTAGGTGGCGTACCGATACCGATACTGTTTGACAACAGCCGTTTCCAAATTTAAAGTTGAATTGCTGTATAAATTATATTTTATATTGAAAAACTAAGCTCAAGCACTTCACCTCCCAAGAGCAGCTTACCGGACACTAGGCTTTCAAGGAAATTAGGGCATACATACAGTCAAGAAAAGCTCCCAAGTAGTCAAATTAAGAAGAATACAGCAGACCTCGAAGTTAAACAGAACAATGAACTGCACTAAGTAGGACTTTAAGTAAATTCAAGATAAACAGACAAAGGGCAAGAAAGGGCATGCAGAAATAAAAGCACTAACAAAAGCTAGAGCAACAATAAAGTGCTGCAGGAGAAGGGAAGATAAGTAGGTGTGATAATCATTTAATAGCATTAAACAGGAGGGATTAAAATGCAGCCGAAGGTGTGACCAGTTACCAAGGGAAGACATTTAAGAAGCAAAGAGCAGATGTTTTTCATGCCTCCGGGCGGAGTAGTGAGACAATGTAGGTTTTTATCTGATTAATATGCGCACAAATTCAATTCAAATGGAATCTTCTAATCAAAAATGTCATACACAATTATGTTACAATGGCATTCGAAGCGATTCCAAATTCTCAAACTGGTTAATAATCTAAAGAGGGCGGCAGTAGATCGACGTACTAGTTTTCACCATGGCCGGCCTTCGTATTGACATGGGCTGAAAACACGAATGACTTGTGCCCAGAGAATGACTGTTACGTATTTCAATTTATATCGTTCTCCTATCCAGCGTTCTGCCCTGCAGTGTTAGTTATGATGCCATCACCGATGCGGCTAACATGCGAGATGACTACAGGTAAGTGCATACATCTGCATGTGTATTGTATTCGCGAGTATTGTGTTTCTCCGGCATTGTACGTCGTTTGTCAGAACGTAGGGGTTGTTTGCAGTGAAGTGTCTTTTGTCAGGCTGCCACAGCTGTCGCTTTGTTAAAAACTAATTTCAGGTGTTCTCCTACGTGTCAAAGGCGTCAGTCATTTCATTAACTTTCAGTCGCAGTTGAGTCTTAGTCTCACTTTCAACACCATCCTTTGTCCGTCTGGCTATTAGAAACGTGACATTTGCCTCTTTCACGTTGGCGTCACTTTTTGGTTATTTCTCTTTACACCTCGTCTAGCCGGAAGACCCTCACAAGCCGCGTAGGAGGCCATAGGCCCTGGCTCATGCCCAAGTTTATTACTCTTCTGGGGTAGACCTACGAGCTATTTGGAACAAGTATTGTCACAGGATTTGGAGTCTAGTCGTCGTGTTGGAAAGTGAAAATGGCAAAATTTGCATACGAAAGCTGGTTTGAGTAGATAGGGTTATGATATGGCCCTAGACAAGGGTTAAATGCATCAGCTTGGGCGTACAATTTATGTACTTGTTCTTATTTGAAATGACAAAGCCGACAGTAAATACATATACACACGATGACTTCTTGCCAAATAATTGTCACAGACTTGGAATACCTGTGTGCATACATGATGAGCTTGTAATTGAGGTCAGGTTGTGCTTGAGTTGAGGTTTGTTCTCGGGTGATGATTTGGCCAATGTTACGGTGGAAGATGCATATATGGTAAGAAATACATATATGCGCCGGTGCTGAGGTGCTAAGCTAATTTAAATCAAGGAATCAAGTGCCTTTCAATGCAACACCCTATACCCAACAGCACCAATGTTTCGCCTTAAAATTCCACCCAATAAAAAGGCATTGCACCAATTACACAGTGGGAGCACATTTTTATTCAACTTGATCCCTCCACATTAGCCGCATCTTATCCAGCCATTACTCCAGTTTATTTTATGACGGTACTTATTTATTTGAATTTTTATGTTCTTTGCCATTTACAGCGACGATGCCGCGTCTGAGGATGTCTCAAAGTGGAACACTTTTGTGGAATCAATTAAATCGAAATTAACCGTAAAACAGGTGGTAGATGGCGTACGGGCCGGGGGATCCTTGTCGTTTGACTATCTTCTGCTAATTGTTACCGCCGAGTAAGTACGACCAAAGAGCTCAAGAGTAAAAGGAAAAGAGCAACACCTAATTTCTCTGACCGTGCACTTTTCGTTGTGCTTTTAGCTCCTTGGCCGCCCTTGGACTGGTTGAGAATAATGCACCAAATATTGTTGCGGCCATGTTGGTCTCGCCGCTTATGGGGCCCGTAATGTCGATAACATTCGGTGCAATTATCTCGGACAAAGAGCTAATGGTAAGTGCCTTATACTTCTCACCATTCACACCATACTGCGGTTGTGAGTTTTCTTTGTTTTTCATTTTACGTACAACAGCATGTATAAAAGTTTCCGAAATACTGTGGTTTCTCTAAAAAAAAAAGGCAAAAACAAATCCAGAAAACAACAATTTGGTGAAAAATAGAGATACCGGAAACGGTAGATGAAGGCAGCTGGCCAAAAGCCCATTTCCAATCGCTTTTCAAATGAAATTGTTACCACTTTTTCGCGACTCTTCGACTGAATGTATGTGATACTTTTGAGTGATTTATGAGCAAATGACATTTTGAAAATAATAAAAAATGCATTGCAAATTGCGATGAAAGTCGTCGGTCCAATTCCAATCCGTCCTCAATTCCAGCTGTCAAAATTCACATACAACCAACAGAAATATGCGCAAGTGAGGTTTGGATGAGTGTATTTGGGTTATTCCAGATAAATACATAGCGCTAGATGTTTTGCAAATTTGTTTCGCTTTTGTGGTGAATGGTTAAGTTGTTGAATGGTTTATTGGCAGCGTTAGCTTGATAAGGGTGAAGCCATATAAATTATCTATATATATTTATACATATATTTAAATGTTTTGTGAAATTTGGAAAGAGATCGAGAGCGAGTTATCTAAAAATCAATATACATACATATGTATTTTTTATTTATTTTTATTTATAAACGAGGGGGAACGTTGTGAGCCGCGTCCGTAGACTTTATACCCGGTACTCAGTCAGTATATATGTACGTGAGCTTTTTGTAATTTATTAAATGTTCGCAAAAAGGACAAATTTAATTTTAGCCAAACAAAAAAAAATATTAAGTTGAACCTTTTTGGAGATTTTTATCTATTAGATGTTTCCATTTTTGTTTACATACGTTTTTTACATATGTCTTTTCTACATGTCTAAATCTACTTCCTACATATCCATACACGGCTGTGTGCGAGAGAGAGAGGGAATGAATCTGCGCTTGGAAGGCCACTGAAATTTCATTTGTTCCTTCTGGCTATACTAATGATCTGATCTGATCCTGATTCAACATTCTGATAGATATGGTCATTTTCTATGATTCTGCGTTTTTGGCTGACGAACGGACAGACAGACACAGCTATATCGACTCGGCTATTGATGCTGATCAAGAATATATATACCTTATGGGGTCGGAAACGCTTCCTTCTAAGTGTTACACACATACATTTTTTCAACAAATCTAAAATACCCCTTTACTCTTCGAGTACCGGGTATAAAAAGCTCTTAGAAATCCACAAATCGAGTTTACATAACCTCAGCTCTATATTATTATACATGTATGAAAGAAACTTGTAGAACAATTTCGATTATACAACGTTTTCCTGTTCAGAACTATACCATGATAGAAACACTACCAACGACAGATAACAATTTTCTTTTCTTCCCTGGATATTATTTATGCTAAACTTCTTAAAATTAAAGAACGCAGCTCTTAGGCAAACATTTAACTCACGGTGAATAAAACTACCCCACCCATTTTTAAAAGTGTCATAATTGTCATGAGCAGAAATAGAAACAATATTGCTTGCTAATAGTAATCTCGTTCTCATAATTTTGTTAATTAAAAAGCTGATTTCGCTTCATGAAATTCATAGACGAGTCTTAAGGTTGGCCTACCGTAGAAAATAAAAGCAGAGAATTACCGGACAACTTTAAACGAATATAAGCAGGGAAAACCTACAACAAATAGAAAAAAAAAAAAAACGTAAATATATTCGTCTGCTTCCATTTCTAATGAAGAAGTGACTGAGCTAGTATGCGTTGGACTGTACCTATCCCAGAGGCAACTTGTTGTCAGTTCGGTGTCTGCTGACACAATTTTTAGCAGAACACTCATCCAACCATACCTCGTACACTCGTACCATGTACAGCCATAGCCAGGTGTCTTGCGGGTGTTGACATCTGCGTACTTCAATTAAAATTTAATTGAAATACATACATACATATGTCTGTGTACATCCTTTATGCCGCCTTTCTTTCATGAAATAGCTCATGTTGCGGCAACATCTTTGCTAAAACGATAGGGTGACTCAATTGGTCCATAAGGCACGGAACTTAAAACGCGAAGAACGTTTCCTATATCTTTCTTTCACGAGATTTACTAGTTACATACGATAAAATTACACATATTTAATTTTTTAGGCCTCTGTAGCAGTTGCATCGGACAAACATTTTGAAAAAAAAATTTAGTTAATTCTTTAATACCTGAAGGACTGCACTGGATAGACGAACCTTACCCATATCCTATGGCTTGTTTTTATTTCATTCAAAAATAGTTCAACTTAAAAAATCTCTGCAAAATATTTAATAGGCAGTGGTATAACCAAAATTCAGATTATCACACATGCAGGGAACATTTTTAACACAAAAATCCCATTACAGAAGATGAAAAAGTGAAAAAAGAGTCCAAATTGATGGCAGCTATTAAAAATAATTGATACAGACAAAACGTTAACGGAATACCCGTTAAATAGTGAAAACGAGTTGGTTTCAGAAATGTTTATGGTCCAAGGTATTGAATGTTATTGAATTGCAATTTTTGTAAATATTTGCATGCCATTTAAAGTTGAAAGGCAGATTTGTGTGTAATTTGTTTGCGCATTACGCAACGCAATGTGTCGTGTCTGTCTACCTGCAAATACTTAGTAGAGCAAACAATACAACGGAAATTTGTACAACTTTTAAACCCAACTTTAATGCTAGATTGTTAAATTGTTGTGCAAACACTTTAAAGTTAATTTACATGAAAGTTTATTTTGAGGACATTGTCTTGTCTTCAACGGTTTCCATCTTGTTAGTCCCTTACTTAAAGCCTGTAGACCAGTTACTTTATATGCGTCACAGTTGTGTTTGACTGGTGAATGTGGCGAACGAGGATGCCAGTATAGGGTCGGATAGTTTGTTTGGCATACTAAGACGGCATCATGTGGATGACATTAGAGCATTTTTCTTTTGTGTGTGCAGCTGCCAACAACAGTTTCGCAATTGTGTGGCTGCAAATTTGGGTTAACATGTCACGAATCTACTCGCAGTTTCTTGGCGCTTCAAAGTATGCAATATTATCGCTTAAAGTGTCGCTCTCTGGCATTTAACTTAGTGTCTCACCCTCCTTTTCTCTTCTTTCATTTTAGCGCGTCGGCTTCCTTTGCCTTGGACTGGGTATGTTCATCTCCCTTCTCTTCGGCTTCATTTTTGGCCTTATTCTGGGCACCACCGAAATGCCTTGGGGTCAAAATTCCGATTGGCCCACGGAGGAAATGCGCGGCAGGTAAGGCAATGGTAAGCAATGTTAAACAAGCCCAACATCAGACCCAATCAAGCTGAACAATTACGGTAGATTGCTGAAAATACCTCACGTTCGCAACAATTCACTATGAACAATAAATTAATTCCGTTTATTTAGTCATCGACGGATTGGGTATAATCAAATCTGAATCACATTTTCTGAAGTTGTGGTTCCCAATTCTATTCAAATTCCAATTTGTTTTTGATGTAGAATTTAATTAAGAGATATTCATGACTTGCGATTCTATCTTTGAACTGACAAATATATCAAAGCCCAAAATGACGAGCTGTCCATACATACGTTCGAATCCAGCAAAGGAATATTTACCGAACATACGTATTTGAACCTTAGACCCCTTTTTACACACTCTTCATATTCCAATGAAACAAAGAGTTTTCATTTGAAAATCGAACAGATTTTCTTGACTTAAAGAGAGCAGTATATTAGCAGTATCTTTCTGCGAAAGCCTGCAGTAATAGGAAAAAAAAACAATTGTTATACAATTAACAATTAATTAATGAAGACTAATTATCATGAGTCATTCTCTTCCCGGTGTCAAGAAATTCAACTTACTTAAATCCCCTCGAGTTTCTAAAGTGACTCAAGAGTTTGAAGAAAATTCAAAATCCATTAAATATGTTCATTATCCAGTGTCTCATGAAGCTGCGATTTTTGTACTACTTTAAGTCATTGGTAAATTGATGGGTGAGAATCTAACAAATTACTTGCAAATAAGTCAAATAATCTTAGACCCTAGAGTAATGTGAGGCGTGTGCTCGTTAAAAAGGCCTCCAGCCGACAGTGCGAGGATTTCTGAAACAATCTTTCCCCATCTCTCCCGTCACTTTAGTCTATATATATGAGCACACATTTATTACAGCATCGTTTTTTGTCGAAGAAATCTTTAAGTTGCCACGCGCCGTCTGTGTAAATCTGTTCCAAGAGTGGGCCCAAAATAGGCTTAGGGACGCACACGCCCCGTAACAGCAACAGCAGCTAGAGCAATAAATTAAGCTCAGCCACAGAATTCGCCGGAAGTTGCGTGAAATGAATGTGTGTCGGCAATTGTGTTAATTGCACAAAATAAATTGTTAAAATAATAACACACAATGTGGGAGACTCGGTTGAGTCTGACATCTAAATGTACCTAGTAGCCATACATACATACTATGCAAGTGTATTATGTATCTTTATAATTAAGTGCCGTGGTTTAGGCTTGTGCTTTCTTGTCGGCCAAGTCCCATCCAAAGAGCATATGACAATTCACGTCTTCATCATAATAATAGGTACACATAATGAATTCTTCCAGATTGCGTGTGCCTATTCAGAGCATGCAACTAACGTGAATTTCTTATGGTCATTCTTCTCCGACCCATTGTTCTCGTGCACTGAACTCAATAATTGGGTCACGTGGCGCGTGCAAATAGAGCCTTGTCATTTCAGACAAGGATTATCAACGTTCATTTGTCAGCTACTCATTGATAATATAACAAATCTATTGGTTAACAGCAAATTTTCTTCTGGAAGAAATATCCCTAAGCAATTAACGCTTAAGTGGTTACGTTAGCAGATGTCTCTCCAGTCCCTGTATTATTTATGTGCTTAGACTAAAATATTTAACAGAAATTGCCACATGCGAAAACTATCAGTGCAAATATGTTTGTGGGACGGTATCGGGTAGATCCGGATCGTCTAGTCTGCAGCAGCCAGGAAGAAACTGTGTATATACGCTGGTAAAATATGGAACTGGATTTTTTTCTGTTTACTTGCCACACTGAGCCCTTCTGGTTGCGCGCAGAATTATCAGAATTTTCGGCTTCTACTTAACATGGGTCGTTCATTATTAAACGAACGTTCATAATTAAAAGTAGCCTATGTTCTCGCCCTTTTGTTATTTCCATGCACTACTCATTGAAACAGAAAGATGTACCATGTACATACCATGTATGTACCTACAGAATTATTCTTAGCCGTTTTTTAACTTAGCAGCTCTAACCCACCCAAGAAATTGAAAACCTGATTTTCCCTCATTTGTATTACTTTCAATACACGAATTTCAACCATAAACAATTTGGAGAAACAAATGTATATGCCTACCCTAATGTTTGGGCATAACAAGTTAAATACTTATACAGCTAAACTCTAGCATTCATAAATTAAACTCACACCTACGACGACCCCGCAAAACAAAGTTAAAGCGCCATTAATCAAGAAAAGTTTCTCCAAGAAAAAAAATTTCCGAATTTTCATATAGGCAAACCAAGAGTACAAATGAGGCGAATGAATCAAAACCGAGAAAGGCGTGGCACAGCTTAGAATACCCTTTTCTTTGATTTAGGACACGCGTGATGCTCACTCGAGTCTTTAATATACATATCTATACAACTTATTGTATATAAATCAACTCTGTTATTAAGAAAATCGAATAAAGGCTATAAAAGCTTGACTTCTTCTGTGGACCAAAATGCTTACCTTAAGAATATACCCACAGAAAGTGTATAAAAGCTCGTCGCAATGAAAAGTTTGCTAACATTTCTCGCCATTAAATGACTGTGACTCCTGACTCGACAAGCCCTGGGCGACCAGGTTGGTTGGCGGAAGTGATAACAAAGCCGCTGACACTTGACAAACTTGCGCAAGTGTCAAAAAATCTTCGCGGAATGAGAAAAAGTATGAAATGTCTGCGTCACCTGGCGACAGAGAAATGTTGTGCCCTCCCGCTGACCCTTACCGGGACAAGCAGATAAGCAGTGTCAGCGGCAGTCGTCGGTTGTTGGCGAAACATTCATCTTAATGTGACTTAATTTTCAGTTACTTCCTACGCCCTAGCACCAATCCAACAAAGGTCGACGGATGTAGCAGTTACTGTCGGACATTTGTCATTTGCCTTCTGTTGTATTTTTAATTAATTTTCATATTTCGTTTTTGCTTTTTCGTTAGCCATTTTACAGTTGATTTTTCAATAATTTCTCTTTCACCACACAGGGGCAATGTGCGCGCCTTGTGGATGGGCGTTCTGTGGGCGTTAACGTCTGGCACCGGCGTGGCTGTGGCCTTGCTGCAAGGCTCTGCGGGCCCATTGATTGGTGTTGCCATTTCGGCCTCGCTATTGCCCCCCGTTGTCAATTGCGTGAGTACCTACTTATATGTGTATGTATTTACGTATTGAATTGAAAAATATAATCTTTGTCTGAAGTATGCTTAATTGGTAATCCGATACCTGATGCTAACAAAAGACTTATTCAGCATACATATAATGGGAAATATTCTTAAAAATATTTGGGGCGGAGGAAAGCGCTTATTGAAGAGATTTCCCGACCCCTTGAATTGCCTTCATTACAGAAATGTGTCCCATTAGTGAGCTTTCACCAAAAACATCGACCATCTGTGAAAAAGACTGCGCAGTTGATGAATATGTATATCAGGCTTTACGTTTTTAAGCGCTACTAAAAAATAAATTCACATTTTTACATTCTAATCCTTATAAAATCATTCGAATCTAATTTCAAAAGTTTTTATGTCAAATGAAGAAAAACCACGAATAGTTATTTCCAGACAATTCGCAAAATACTGTTATTGGACTCAAGTTAACTTAATATAGAAAGAACGATAACGTTCTCTATTTATTACATCCAAGTTCATACCAATAATTTAAGTGTTGCAATAATTCGTAAACCCCCCAGAAACTGCAGTGTTGTTGTAAGCTAAGGGCAGCTAAGTTGATATAATGGACCTAAAGGCCGGCCAACGATTGGTATCGGAAAATGCAAACGAGAATATAAGAAGTTTGGCTATGGAATTTTTTGTTGAACCCTCGAAGTGAACTTCGCCATAAATTAGGCCGAAATACAATTTGCTGATTAATCTGAAGTGCATTGCCCAAAAACTTTTTCCCATAAATCTGTCCGGTCGCAGGAGTTTGAGCAGAGACCATTCGGGACGGGACCAGTTCTCAGCTGCTTTCCTACTTTGTGTGGCGTAACCACAACGAGTGCATAAATTTCGACCCAATTTTCAAGTGCAAATTGTGAATCCAAACCATAAAGCCTGTTTCCCAACTGAAAGCGGATGTTGCGTAAAATTATAAAGCGAGCACACACTCTGAAAGGAACCAGCAGAAGGCTCTAAAGGGAAACGCATACAAAAACTTGCACATAGGAAACGGCAAACCAAGTGCCACACAAACAAACAAACTCCCCAGCAACGCTTGCTGACATTTATCAATGCTGACAGAAAGACAAAGGCGCGGCTGGAAGGCGGAGGCCACAAGCATGACAAAATGATGCAAAAGGCAAATTATGGACACTGGGTAATGGCTAATGGAGGCAAGAGACGCAGCAGGCGCAGAGTGGAAGTTCCAACCGAACTTTAACCAGCTAAAACAATGGCGCCGAAATCGCTTAATCATGGCGGCCACTGGCATGTGTGCTAGTACCGCTTCTCCACTTCCTCCCATTTTTCTGTCAACCTACATGAGTATGGGCTGCATAAATCAGTGGCACGCACTGAAGCTGAAGTAGCCAGCGGTCGTTGTTGCTTTTCTCCATGTTTTTTATTTATTTTATTCTTACTTCAGCAACAGCGCGTGTTACACATAATTGCTATTTAGTCTGGTCTAAGGTAGTATCCTGGCCAATAGGGCGTATGAGTAATTCCTTTATTGGCACGCTGAAGAGTGCGTTGTGTGATTTATCTAAAAAGTATACAAGTATAATTCTTTATTCAACAGGAGTCCATTGCAACAATTGTAGTTGAAAACTTTGGTTTATTAAATTTGAGCCCAGGATATACTTTTATTTTTCTTGCAAAATTATCTCCAAACTTTAGTTTTTCACTTGGGAAAAATCCATGGCTCTTACTTTCAAATCCAAGCACGCAATAATTTACAGAGAAATAGTCATAAATTCGAATAAAACCGAAAATAGCAAGTAAATCGAGAAAAAGCAATGGCCTTAGCTCGCAGACAAATGGAAAAACAAACACATACCCGTAGATATAAAGGAGGCACGCACTTCCGGACTTGCTGAGCAGTGTGCTGAGTCATTATAATTTATAATAGCAAAGAAGAACACAAAGCAATGAATGAAGAAGAGAGGAGAATAACAGAACGAGCAGAAAATGCGACAATGAAGTTTTATCTGCGAGTTTGTGTGTCGCCCACACATACTGAAAAGTTATAACAATTCAAGGCCGACAGGCTCACTACTTTGTATGCCAAAGGCAACGGCGGCCGCCGAACCCCCTTCCAATGCCCATTCTGAACTAAGCCCGCGGCGACCTTATGACCTCGAAAGCAGACGCGCCAGTCCAAGTACATGTGACCGACCACCAGAGCAGCGACCATGACAAACTTCAAAGTCACACACTTGCTCATCTGTCTTTCTTCTCTTTGCCTTTCAGGGTCTATTTTGGTCTCTGGCATGCATTTGGCTTATTTATCCGGAGAAGCGTATGAGTATTCCGCACTTGAAAAACGAGCCAATGAACTTAACCAGCTCATATCCCTTCATCTACACGAACTACTTGCCTACGGAATTTCTGATCAATGGCATTGTGTCCGCTTGTCTGACTATTATAAATGTTATTTGCATATTTATCACCGCGATAATAGTATTGAAGATTAAAGAAGTATCGGCACCATATACTGCTAGTCCGGACTTGAAGCGGTGAGTAGATTCATAATTCACTTATATAATGCATAATATTTATACCCATTATATACATATATGTACACATACATAAGTATGTTCATTATATTTTTCGAAAGCGATATTAAGTCGCCTTTGGGAACGCATGCTCATGCATACTAAATTTAAAAATCTGCCCTGGAGTAATGATGGAGGAGAAATAACTTTTACGCTTATCATTTCCGTTATGTGCGCTTGGTCAGTTTCCCATTTATTAGTGTAATTAATAATGACAACAGACTCAGACAAATATCAACCACAGGGTTCTCCAGTTTCCCATTCATTGGCTTTTTCTTTCGTGGTTTTGCCTTCGTGGTCGATCATATATCTGTATTCAATGCGGACGTATGTACAATGTACACCCATATGTACGTTTTATATGCAAATTGTACACAATCCTTAACAATGACATTGCCTTAACTTAATCAGGTATAAATTGATAAATCTCAGTTTGTTTATTGCTTTGCTCAATCTTAGATTAAACCATTACCAAGGTTTCAAGCCCACAATGGGTAAACACATTGCCCACAAACGACACGTGTGTGCTGCGGCCAAGTAGCTGGGGAAATTAACTTATATTGTCTGACACTTCACCAGGCGGCACGTTTAAATCAATAAAATACCAAAGCTCATCAGAATCTCGGAAAAACGATTCATACTTATACATTCAAACAAAGGCAGCATATGTATGTAGTATTTTGGATTTTGTTGTTTTTGGTCTATTAGGGAAAACGATTTGTTAGAAACTTCTTCTGAATTGTATACAACATTCACAGAAAATTATATTAGCTTGGACGTTGCTTAGCTTGCAAGTGCTTCCTTCAAAATATGATGTATCGCATAATTAACTCACTTATTTCATGTTTTCTCCCAGTTGCCGAGTGGTCGAGGCAATCTTAATGAAAATAAATGCCCTCCATTGCTAGCTAAAATGAAAAATGGGAACCTTCGCTTAAGTATCAGTCTGCGTCAGCGTGTCGAGGCCAGGCCCTTTAGGCAGTCCAGATATTTGGCTGGCTGTGAAGACCTTTAATTTTCCAAAGTGGCGCTCTAAATAACTTTAAGCGAGGGCTAAACATTTTTCTACCCCAATTGTCAACATACTTTTACAACATAAACTGACCGCGAATGAGTGTACCATTTGATTTCATGTTTTTTCCATTGCACAAGGAATGTAAATATGTTAACGTATTTTGTTTCTATTTCAACGTTTATTTAAGTACGCACACGTTCTCTAGCCTCGTTTCGATTGGTTTGTAGAGCTTTTAGAAATTGTGTATGCGTAATTGATAATCTTGCAAAGGATATATTTATTTTGACCAGAAGCAGAAACACAATATTGGAGATATTGACTATTGTAAAAGAGATTCACAAATGCACACTGAGTAGAGTAGGTCGAGATCAGATTGCTATATAATGTAACTCTCATATCACCTATTGGCCAGAATGGACATTTGTATAAATTTGCTGGAGCTATCCGTCCCGATTGTTTGTCTGTTTGCTTTTCTGCACTTTGTCTGGGCGAAAAGTCCAATACTTTCATTGCGGGTCTTGGGCTGCGACCCTTTTTAAATAAAAGAAAGCAATATGAAGGCCAACTGAGTGGAAGAGCGGGATGAACAGGGAGTTCGAGGGCCGCCCACCATGTGCCAGGCCATGCCAAACGGCTTAGTTTTCGTTCCGCAGGCTGTTGCATTACGCATAAAGTGCATGATTTCATATTTATTTGTAGTTATTTAGTTTGCCCGGCTTTTGTCGAATTGGTTTTGTTTTCTTTGCTGTGGTTTTCTTTTGACAGCGGCTTATGGTTGGGAATTTCTTTTCTCTTCCAATTCAAAATGATTTTTATGGGGTTTCTGTCGGACAGATTCTTATGCCAACAGAAATGGGGACGGTTGATGCTGCAAAGCGTCACGCCAATTGCCTGAAGGATATTTCCTATAATAAGAAAAGTTCAGATGAGCTGAACTAAGGCAAAAGATACTTTATAGAAAATTTGGGTCCAGAAAAATATTTCAGGGATTGTAAATGATCTTCGTTATTTTTATGCAGTACACAGCAATATTCTATGTATAAGTAGATTCATTAAACTATTTTTTTAAAATATTTACAACAGATTTTGGGAAACCGATCTTCGCACTGTGCGCAAGACAAATCGTTCAACAATACGGCATCCCAGCGCTCGTACTCGTGGCAGTATCGCAGGGCCTGGAATCGGAACTGTCAGGGGTATGGACAAGCTATTTGGGTGAGTGGTATTTCATAGATATGAAAAAACTCCTTTGCAACAAGACGCCTTTTAGTCAATTTTTAAGTGTCGCTTACAATTGCGTTCTGTAATGTGTACGTAAGTAGGAATGGGTGAACTCAAGTACCATGTCCTGCGGCGAGGCAATTTACTCCACGCATTTGTCATGGAAAATGTTTGAAAATAATTTTAAAAGGTAAATATTGAATAGGGCAGATAAATATTTATGTCAGGGCAGGAGAATGGGAACACTGCGAACAAGAAAAGCGGTACAGAAAAATAATTATCGCAAAATTGAAATCATTCCCAAGTATTTATGGCGTTCCTAGGCTATAAGAACCACAAAAAGTAACAAATGGTCGTTAATTATATTCATAATTTATAATATTAACTTAATAACAGACAGATCAAGGCTACGATGTTGGTATTACCTTCATGTCGTGACAGGCCGATATATTTTCTTGTAAAGGGCAATAGAATATTAGAACGCTTTTATAACCGCATTGTTTCACAATAATGACACTTGTTTTCGTCCTTCCCTTTATCATCAGGAGCGCCCAGTATCAGGGATTGGAAGAACGCGATGTCCAAATGGATAATGCCCTGGAGCGTGCCCTTGCCCAGGCCGAGAACGATGCTACATTCAAGAAGGTCAAGCGGATGAGTTATTCAAACAATGCGGCTGGTGAGGTGAGTTCTGACCAATTGGGCATGTCCTTTACATTTATCTGCTCCCTGAATTCATGGGAAATGCTTAAAATAGAGGTTCCACATGGGGCTTCCAAAGTTTATTTAAGAATTGTGCAAATTAATCTTAATGTAAGAGTATGTATGTAAACGTATTTTGCATGTCCTATGTCGTTGGCGGTGTACGTGATTCCTTTCTGAGGTAATTTAGCCGAATGTCGTTCTTCTCCTACGCCTTGTTTTCCGGTTCCTCCTCCTTCTCTGATTGCCTCTGTTGATTTTCCGCTTATACCTGACTGTCCTCTTTATTTTTTTTGAGCTTGTTGAGGTATTAGATGCAACCGTTGTTGTGTCAGAAGTAGCAGAAGCAGCAGTTGTATCAGCGGCAGTAGCTGCAGTAGTCTCTTCGGCAGCGACTGTCGTGGCTTCAGCTGCTACCGTAGTTGTTGTTACGCACTCGGCATTGGCTGTGTCGACAGTGCAATCAATGCAGGCCGCATCCGCGGGATCGACGTCACAGGTGACGGCTTCCCCGAACGGCAGACTTGCTATGCACAGCGCTATGAGCACACAGCCAGAGATCGCCGTTGTCTTCCTCATCTTGCTACAGATAAGTTCGCAAATGGCGAATGATAATCTTTTTCCACTAGATGTGACCTTTTATATTCAATTTTGATTCGAATTATTCGAACTCGTTTATCACAATTGTTAAAATTTCGCAAGTTTACACAGCAGTTTACGACTTCATTTTGCAATTTATTAGCATTCAGTTTACTGTTATGTCATAAATTGCGCCTAGTTAACAGAAACCTAAATATTTGACATTTTATTATTCATCAATGGCTCGATGGCCAAATTTCTTTATAAAATAGTAGAAATAATAATATTGATTCAGTTGATATAGCACTTGGTTCGCTTGCCATCTATCAATATATGCAAATAAAAAATTTCAAGCACACCTGTTTATGTTTGTCAAATCTTCTGTCTTGGCTTTTAGAAATACAATGGTCGTATAGTAGTCGTCGTTCCATTAGTGTTCTATTGAATTTTATGAAACTATAGTTAAACCAATGCGAGCTGACAGATGCACTACACCCTCAAGAGTGATAGGAAGTGCCTGGAAATGGCATTTGATGTCTCATACTGCTCCAATCCTATAACAGGCAAAAGGTTCTCTGAGACCAGTATTTAAACTGAATTACTGACAAATATTTTTCGAAGCTAAAAGAAAGCGACCTGGAACAGACAGAAGAAAGTTGACCTCAAACATTAGTCGAGTTAGCACTGTGAAACCCAAAATGAGCAGAAAAATATGTCCAGAGCCCACGTTGGATTGGTCAACGCAGTTAGCAGCTACGGTTTTTCAGGAAAAATTAGCTGAGTTGCATCGAGTAGCATAAAGTCATATATCGTACATATTTATACATATGTGCATATATGGTTAAACATGAAGAACCTATTTGACTTCTCATTCCGATAGAGAAACAAATTCATTTGATTTTTAGTTGGCTGCTAAGCTATGCTGGTCAAAATGTTTCAGGTGAAATTTAAGAAAGGAAAACAACTAATTTCAGATCTGGTCGGAAAAGTTTTATTTTTATATCCTAACCTCTCTTATGAACCATCTGAATTCGCTAATGATGAAAAGTTTGCTTTCTACAAGCCCGAATCCAAAATTATAAGGCCAGTTAGTTATTGCTATGCCTAGAAAAACTTTCTTAATTTCCTGTTTAAGAGTAGGCGTGCAAGACGCTTCAATTAAAACTCGCCCACAAGAAGCGTTAAAAAGCCATCCAAGCGTCGATTGCCACAAATCAACTTCTACATTAATTCATTTTGGAGCAAGCGGATAAAACTCGAAAGAGGAAGATGTGAGCAGGCGGAGCTGCAGGGAGAATGGTACTTGAGTTGAGGGCAGACTGACATGCTCTAAATATTTCGAGAGACAGGCTACAAAATACCCGAGCGAAATGCAAAACCAACTGCCTACTACAACGCCCTCGAAACCCACCCTCTCGACAGCTTGTAATCAGTTTAAAGTGAGTCCCGGCCACTAAAACTCAATTAACCCCATTTGAATGGAGCACGACGCAATTGAAAAAACACAGAAACATAAAGCAAAAACGAAAACGAAAATGAAAACGAACAACGAAAAGAAGAGTGAGCAAATCAAGGCAAAAGATTAAAAACGGAAATGGTTGGCCATCGAGCATACCACGGGAATCGAGTCCTGGCACGGCATGGCATAGAAGAAGTAAGGGCTAAAGGTTGGCAGCATTTTTCACTTAAAACCGCATTGATACTCAATTACCAGGTCGGTACTCTGCTCCAGCTTGGACAAAACAATCGGCGGATGCGAAACTCAGGAAAACGGAAGCACTTTGCAACGGAAATGAAACATCAATTAAAGTCGCACACCGAGCAGTTCCAAATGGGCGTCATCGTGAGAAGAGCAGGCGCTGACCTGCTCGCCTTCGCTTCCGAAAATATATTGCTTTTCTTCCATTGCAAGTACGGCTGCAGGCTTAAAAAGAGAGAAAGAGCCGTCTCTTGCATGCTCGTACGCTTGTTCAATTGCCACAAGGCCTAAGGGCATAATTCCTTAGTTTTTATTGCTTAACTGTAAATTCTCATACGTATTACGGAAAGGTTAATTGGTTACGTTAAAGTTCTAGTGATCCTAACAATTACATATTGAACAATTAGCTGTAGAAGAAGTAGAAACTCCGTGCAAACTGCTGTTTTCTTAATAATAGGTAAACAAAATTAAAATTATATTAAGTCACAAAGAAGTCACAAAGCTTCAGAGCTATAATAAATTCATACATGCATCTATGTTGTTGTGATTATAGCTCACGGAACGCCTGGCAAAGATAGCCGGCCTCAACAGACTTAAAGCAGATGGCGACCCCGTTCAAACGAATTCGAGCAGCTTGGCTGGAAGCCGATTGAATTCGATCCCCAATTCTCAACTTAACGTCGATCTGAAGGCTCTAGATAAGCTCGTGAGCAGTCTTCTAGAGCAACACACTTCTGGAAGTAAGTCTGCGGACACTGGGACCCGTACGCCGCCTCTGCAGCGGATGGCTTCCAAAAAGTTGAATCGTTGGCGTCCTTTATCTCGATCGGCCCACAACTATACGCGTGGCGAAGGCAGTGATAATATTGGAGGGAACTTCACGCAACTGTTGGAACGCACCGAGCCGCAGGCTGCTTTGGCACAGCACGCACCCAATATGCCGACAATCATGGAGAGCAGCGCCGGAAGCCCAACTCCGAACAATACGCAGCAGCAGTCCTCCTACCACCCATGGACCTCTTCGCTGGATGGCACACCAGGAGCAGTGCGTAACGTTCTCCACAACATCAGCCAATCTGCAACAGCTGCCGCTAGGCGTGAGGACGAAGATCAATTAAATTTGACGAATAATTATCTGGAATAAGTTATATTAGGTAACAGGAAAAGAAACTATATCCATTCGACTCGACATATGTATTTTTTCTTACTCAATCAAGTTTTAGCCCAGTTGATAACATTTTTATAACATTTATATATATTTACATACTCATGTGTGCAATCATCTCACCTGTCTTTCCATAACACCCGACAGCTGCTCCCTCTCAGCATATCGATAATATCCTGTTAGATTTGCGCCAAGTCGCATGGTCACTTCATAACGAGTTTTACCGCTGCGTGCAGAATTGGGATTACTTGTCAGAACAGCGTAACTCCGACTGGTACTGGCACTAACTCCGTTGTAATTGTCAAAGTTGCAGGCATTATGACAATCGATGGAGCTCACATTAATGGTGCATCCTAAAAAGAATATGACAAATATTTAATAATTGTTACAGAACAATGCAATCAATGGAACATATTTTTAAAAACGAGCCCGCACAAATACAGCCGCTTGTTCCTTGATAACTCTTTATCAATCACCTAAGGATCAACTTTGTCTCACAAGAATAAGAATGAAATAAAACTTATAAGACCTATAAGACCTATTCTTCACCTGGCGATAAACCGACCCGAGATCGATAATATTGGAATATAGGGAAACAAACAAATTTTCCAAGTTTTCTAGACTGCTAATTGAATTATTATATCTTACATTTGCAAAATGCCGATGATGACCCACCAAGGCTACTCTAAGTTACACTTTGCATTCTTTATACAATTCCATGCAATTCTGCGTTTCAATAAACTCCACCACTCCAAACATAGTTGGATTTTATGTTTTCTGTCCAAGTGACATGAATTTGTACTCCTTTGCCTGCAGCGACATGAAAATTGGCAAGGATCCCATCCAGTGTCAACCTAAGGTTTTCCATGGTGATTCTTGTTTCTCTTTTAATGCTTTCAGTGGCAGTTTGTATAAATTGTTGTTATGTTTGCACGCACTTGTCGATTAAATAGTTCGAAAGGGTCTTCTAGAAGGGGAGTAACGACGCCACCATCTGTCTTTTCATTCATTTGTATGTGCACACTATGGCACCTCAGCTGCCATCGAGTGCATTCTTAATGATAATAATTTCCGTAATTAAATTTTCACTTTAAAAACTTTTCCCTTTTGTCATGCGCTTTACCAATTGCACCTACATACTTCGCGGAGAAATTTACACTTTTCGGCACTGGCGCCTATTATTGTTATATCTCACATTAACATTTATTGCACTTACCCTGCGTGGTCCTGTTTATGTCGGGTATTTCACATCTGGTTCCTTTGTATCCCACTGGACAGTGGCAAGTTATAGCCGCATCACCAATGTGCCTGAAAATGCCAATAGAAAACAAAACCAACTAATAAGTGCAAAATGCAAGACAAAAACAAATGTGCATCGTGAGCATAGGCACTGCGCACCCCTGCCCTATATAAATATTCACCTACAAATATAGACTTAAAGAAATACAATTATATACCTATATATCTGTAGTATATTTGTATGTACTTATGTATGTACAAGTAAGTAAATCCAATAAATAAAAACAAACAAAATCAAATCATCTCGCTTCTTACTGTAAATTTAAACAAAAAGCAGTCCAACGAACGCAACGAAAGGAGTGCAAATTAAAGAGAGTAAAACGCGTCAAGCTCACGTCCCGCACCTCTAATCACCATCTTGGGCCGGTTCCTCTCTGAGAGCGCGCTCGCAATCGGCTGTCAGCTTCGCTGACGGTCTCACCTACGCTGCGAGCAGCGAAATTATTTTAAGCGCAGCACTAAAAACGTAAAGCGCTAGTCGGTGTTTTGATATCTCGCAGACCAAGTTTGCAAAGAATTTACGTGACAACATTTATAGGTATGTATGTACACATATGGTTATAATTGATAGATTCTATTTCGTTTTTAATTCATTATCTATCCACAATTTGCACTCAAATAGTTGCGTATTTATGTATGTATGTTGGAGTATGTGTAGAAAAATCGTAACATGTACTTACTTGCAGGTTCCACCGTTTTGGCACACGTTTGTATGTATGTCTTTGCATAAGGGACCATGTCCACAATCACTGCCACTGAAGCCTGGAAAACAGGCGCAACCATATGAACTGCAAATAAATGTTAAAACGGGAGATGTGAGCACGTTTCGAGTTCTATTTGTTATCGCGTAAGGTGTAAAGTTCGCACCCTCTGGTCAGAGCCCACAAGTTGTCAAACAGGGCTGCGGAGTTGTCAGCGCAGCATTCACATTTATTTATCTCTGAGATTGCGCCTGGCCACAACCGATGAGGTGCCCAGATTGTGACTCATAAAAGTTTTATTGGACTGTTTGGACAGAGGAATTTTATAAGGTACGTGCCTAAACTGAACTCATAGTTATTTTAAAAACATCTTCAAAGGAAGTCAACAATATCAGCTCCAGACGTTGGAGTCAAAATACTTAACCACAGACAATATTTTAAATATATGCGATTTATGCGCAAGGCAAACTCAAAGACACGAGCCTTAAATATTTCAGTCCACTTTTTATACCCGGTACCCAAAATATATAGGGGTATATATAAGATTTTTGGTGAAAATAAATGTGTGTAAAGCCCAGAAGGAAGAGTTTCTGACCGCATAAAGTAACTTTGTATATTCTGGATCAACATCAATTGCCGAGTCGATATAGCCCTGTCTGTCCGTCCGTCCCGATGAGCGCATAGATCTCAGAGACTCCAGCATCTCTAGCATTTGCGAACAGCAATACCAAACGACACATAAAATATATTATATAAATTAAATATAAAACATAAGCTTATATACATGCATACAGATTGAGTACCGGCTACATAAAAGTAAAGGCCGCGTATCACAACGTTCCCCCTTGTTTTTAATGTTAATTGGGCGTTACACATTCTTTGAAACGGGACGGCACATTTGTAAGAAAATTGAGTCGTTGAAGAGCTAGAGAAATACATATAACACAACAAATAATTATTTATCTTTCTAACACTATTCACATTAAATCCATTAAACATTTTTCTAAAAAGCTATATGAATTTAATCATAAGAGTTCCAAGGCATTTTAACGTTGTGTTCTGATGGTTAAACTAAATCCGAATTAACCGATAAAATCATTCTAATTGATCTGCCATTAGTTGCATGTGGAGTATCCTATCCGCAATCTTATGAACAAATCGAACCATTAATAAAAGTGGTCTAAAAGACATAAATGTGCCACAACTGAGAACAGAAAGTGGTGAGAAAACTTTTCATGTCACACAGCTTTTACTTACTTTAACATTTATTTGTGCATTCTAATTTCTGAGTAAGGTAATGCTTTTGAATGATAGCCGAAATTATTTAAAAATCTTGTATCTAAACAGTTCAGCTCGCTAACTATGTGTTTAAAAATTCTTTTTATCTTCAAAATTAAGTCATTTATCATTTGTGCAAAAATGGAAATGTATTGCTTGATCGTCCGCCCTTTCGTTAAGCTTATTGTTCATATTTTTTTACTTTTTACACTAGCCTTGCTGTTATACACATATGCAATCTGAAAGCTTGTACGCTCTGTTGCTATTGTAATTAATTCGGACATCTGCGCTGCTTACAAGTCCATGCTGCCTACTACTCTCCATCTCGTCTATAACTTGTTATGCCCTCTGCGACCGAAACGTTTTTCTATATAAACTGAATGTGACTGAGCTTCAAGATTGTTTTATATGTAGATATTGTTGAATAAGTAAAAGCTGTCATTTCCCATGCATTATCAGTTTAACAGAATGCTGCATTTTTAAAGTCGTTGTTCATCGACAGGCGTTCGTAAGAATAAACCAGCCGAAACAAATTTTTTTCACTCTGGTTCTAGAGCTAAACCTTCTTCGTTTCATTGAAACAGGATTTGCATTTTTTACGAGCCGTTGAAAATCACCTGCAGCTGGCTTTATTCGTGTGTTCGCCAGTTTTGCTAGGATTTTTTCCTTGCATAATTCTGTATATTTTGCGACATGTGCACTTCGAAAGTTTTTTTCTCACAACAAATATTTGGCACACAGCGTTTTATTTTTAAGGTACGCTTCGGGCCTTTCGTTTAAAATACAAATCAAAAGTACTACACATATGGCTTTAGCTGGAGGAAGGATCCCTGTTTCATGGTTCTCAAAGAGAAGCCATTGTTTTGACTGCATTTCACAATTCCATTTTAACTGCGCATTTTAATTTCATTCAAATTTGCAAAGCCAAACTATTAAAATCGCTTGCCAAAAATCTACGACTATTTTATAGGACTCCACTCGAAAACTGCTGACCGAGCATATATATAATATGCTTGACTGCTTCTGGCTAACCCAAAAAGCACACATATGGCGGCCATGAATGCTATGTCATATCCTTCGCCAACATTTCCTTCGTCCTCGCACCGATAACGAAGAAAAAGTTGATCCAAAATATTATACAGGATGCGGATAAGTCTGTATAGGCTACTTAGTTGGGAGTAACCAACTACATTTTAGTATTTTTTTGACCAAAAAGCCAAAAAGCATAGATAGAAAAATATGGAAAGCAGAATTCATAAAGTTTTACACAAGTATGTGCTTTAAATTAGGTATGAGAAATATGAAGTATAATATGTATACTGATATCTGCTTAAATTAGTTGAATCATGTAAAATTCCACTTTGTATGAAGGCGTATGTATGTAGATATGGGCGTATGTGTGCACATATGTGTGTAGTCAACGCACGGCACGATAAAATGCAATGAAATTACAACAAATTGCTACCGGCACGTGTGACGGTGAAAGGAACCGGTTGGAAAAAAGTAATATCTAAACGGTGGCAATTACTTTTTTACCCTTTCGCCTAATGCAATCAAATTTAATTTGATGGTCCTATGTGTAAAGGTGACTGAGTAAGCTGCAAGAATAGGAATTTTTGAATGGATTATGCCGGCCATTTCACCGTTCAGCAGTCGTAAAACACAAATGTACATACATATTTACATATATTATGCATATGTACATACCCATTCTTATATAAAAAAGTATATACTTGTGTATGCACATAAATGCAACTATATGTATGTGCAAAATATTTTTGTGAAACTCGGAATCCATTTTTTCAAGTTTCTTTCGAAACGTCCTCAGCTAATTATATTTTTTGTAAACTCTATTATTTTTATTATCCAACGAGAATACATACACATTTGTTTGACGTTGTGGATTCGCCTATCTGTACTAATTTTGAGTCTTTCCATATAAGTTGAAACATTTCTTATCCATGTGACGGGCGAATTCGCGACGAAGGTACATGTGTACTCCAAGACAAGTCAGGAAAATTAAAAGTTTTAATTGAGCCGAATATTTTCAGACCTGATATGACCCACAAATGAGACCAATGTGCAAAAATTTTGGGCCAAACACAACTTAATTTCAATATGGCCAACTCAGTATCCGCCTGTACTCCATGTGTCCTGTTTCTCTACTTTGGGTAAATGACAATGTTTGACATGGCAAACAATGCACGAGGCGCACGCAAGCGAATCAGAATGACACTGACACAGATAACATGTGGCGAGCTGCACATGCAGCGGTCACATTGAAGTACTCCACCTCCTTCCTCCTTTGCCTTTTCGTTTCGGTCCCGCACTGAGCCTGATCTCATTTGGGGCTGACATTTTGTTTGCTCAGCAGCAGTTACGCTTTTTGTTATTAAAGCTGTATCAGACGCAGATTCAGAGCCATAGGCAGCGCACATTGATTGCTGAACATTTGCCACTCCTCCCACACACAATTTCCCGCTTGAATGTGGCCTAATTCTGAGTCGATGTCATTGCCGTTGGTGCTTCTTCCCCTTGTTTACTGATAACTGTGCTGGTCTTTTAAAAGGCTACCAATCAGTTGGATAGGGATTGCCTTCTACACCATCGAAATGTTATAGCACACAATCACAAACCTGGGTCCATGGCTATAGATTTCTGAATAAATGCTTTTCTACTTTTTGACGATTCTAAAGACTTTAAGAAAAATATTAAATTACTGAATCAGTTCAATATAGAGCTTTGTGATGACTCTCAAAGCGAAAAACTTTTTCAATTAAGCGTCTGCTAATGAAAATATAGAGTTGGCCAAAAACCCTCCAAAAAGGGAAAGAAAACCAAATTGAATGCCAAACCAAAATGGCTTAAACCCGAAAAAGTATTTAAAAATATAAATTGGTTACTGGCCTGTGAAGCAAGTTTTGCGGTGAGGTGCAACAGATTTTCATTGCCCAACAAATTGATGAAAATACTGAAATGCAGTAGAAATGCAGTGGAACTTCAAAGTGGAAGCAACAAAACAATATAAAAAAGTGACTGGCAAGAGCAGACACCATGCTGACTGATGGTTAATTATTTATGACTTATTGTTTTTGCTTGCTTTTTCCAGCTACTTACAGTTTATATCGTAGAAGGCTATTTATCGTTTTATAATGACCAAATTAGAAAAGTGACGAACGTATATGTATATACATATATTAAGTGACTTTTGATCCACTAAATTATATATTTTAAGCTTTCCTTAATCTATAGCTTAGTTAATCTTGTGGCGTTATGTTAGTCATTCAATGCCGCTTATTAAAAATTCGAGCACGCATAAGAAGCATACACAAAGCTCACGAGAAACGCGTAGGACCTAATCAAAAAAAAGCGGTGTGAACAAAAATTAAAAATAATAAAAGACTAAAACTAGAGCATCAACACTGACACATAACGTTAAGAGAGGAGCGCTTTCATCATCTATGAGTATTCAACTTTCTCAGATGTTTTGCATTTTTCGCACATAAACTCAACAGAAGAGATGGTTAAAGCTAGAGGCCATAGTTGAGAATGCAAAGCTACAAAGTGCTGAAAACAAATAAAAAGAAAAGATTGTGTTGAAGGATTTAAATTGCGCTATACGTCGGTGCCATCGCTTTCTTCATTGTGCACTTGGAAGCTATTCCTGGTTCTATGCACGGATGTTCCTGCTGTGTTCTGCTTTGCTTATCTAAAGCACGTATAGAATGATGAGTCCTTATTTGCTTTTAGTTGGTAATTAAGTTACGGGGCACTACGTGTCAGGCGCGAAATTATATTTTAGACGAACGGCACTGCAATGAGAGGTCCGAAACACTCCCAAACTTCCAAAAGAAAGTTCAGCTGTCACTTTTGTATTAATTTTCCCTTGTAGGGAGCTCAATCTGCTTTTATTCTGGCATTGATATTAATATTCAATTAGCTTGGTGAAAACACGGTGGCCTTGTCCCACTAATTAATTCGAATTATGTTAAGTAGTCCTGAAAGCGAAGTGGCAACTTTTGTAATGTTTTGTTTTGCACAAATTCCTGACAAAAGTTTTTCAAAAACCAGCAGCACCATAAATATCCAGACTCCGAATCACAACAATTTTGATTTGTTAAACCTCTAGGATCGTTGTTGTCTTAATTGGTATTTAACTGTTAGATGCTTTCGCAATTTTTGTCATTAAACTTTATAATTGGTCTAAATCGGAACATTTATTTATGTTAGTTAACATGTACCTTTGTTAGTTTCGTACATAATTTAGAGGGGTTATCCACGTATCTTTCATGAATCCGTGTCAGCAAGCAGCTGTTCAATTAATCAAAAAGCAGAACAATCTGTCCGCGGCTTGACCTAGGCTTGACATACCCCACTATACCACAAACTTTCACGTTTTCTTCTGCACGTCAAGCATAATTTTAAAGCTTATCCGTAAACTCCTTTCACCTAAATTTGGTCCGACAAAATACTTTCCAGTCTTTCTTTTGACTGTTGAAGTACACATTCGTTTTGTAAATTTGTGTTACTTTAGTTTTTTTGTTTGTTTTTTTTTAAACGGCGAGGTTTTTTATTGCTTTGTCTGGTTCCTCCATGGGGATTTCAGCAGGATGTAGTCGTTTTTGGGCAACGAAGAGGACCTCCACTTATTAAAACATTACAAATGTATGGCTCCCACTTGAATCGAACCCAACACAAAAATGCAAAGCAAAACAGTTCAACAACTTTTTCAGCAGTAGCATGAATACCAAAAGAAAAAAAGATTGATGTGCAAGCAGTCAACAGTTTTAACGGTTAGCTGTCGATGATTTTCGTATGCCTTTGGCATTGCTCCATGTACTATACATTGTATATGGTACGTATATTTCCTTAACTGAAAGTTTTTTCACAGTTTTTTCTATAATGAAAGAGAGAGCCTATTCCACACCCTATTCCCTTTACCGTACACTAAGAGTTTCTTAAATATACCATATGCTACGGATGAATTTGTTCTATGTCCTTTAAGAGCTATGACTTCTAAATTGCTAAATACGTTAATTTTCAACAAAAATACTACTAAAAATACTGATACCGAAAAAAATCAAATGAAACATTTTAATTAAAAATGATTAAATTTATTATCAGCAAAAGTTTAAATTGAACGTACATTGTGATTAGGCCAGAGGCCAGATTGACCAAATTTAAGACTGGTGTTGAAATAAACATACCCATAGTCCGCGCTGGCATAGCAATCTCCAAGAAAGCGGCATTGGAGAGTATTGCATTGCAATTTCTTTACTTCATGCTGCACCTCGTATGTGATGTTGAAGCCGTAGACATCAAGTAAGCGATCCAGTGCACGTAAATGAGTTCCGTCCAAGGTTGCCATAGTAAACCTTATCTCCAAATACTGACTGTGGAACTGCACCCATGATACCTGGGTTACTTCGTCTTCAGTCAGGGTGAAAACGCGATGCGATGGCACCTTAAAGTCGTCAGAATAATACATATACTCGGTGAGCTTAAGACCGCTCAGCACATAAAGTTGCGTCAGGTAGACAACTATGGATACATTTTCCTTCCCCTGAGATGTTGGCAAATCGGAAGCATCGATTATCCATATACATTCGATTGGCGTGGAGAAGCGATGTGGAAAGTTAGGCGTTTGAATGATGCCGTTTCTCGCCTTGAGTAAACCTCCGCAGCCGGAACTGCCATTGATGGTTCCGGTTAAGCGTGAGGGGGTGCTTTGACTCCCTGAAGTATGATCTCCCGCAAAGGCGTTTATAGAAAAGTTGTGCTTGGCCGCCGAGAAAGGCGGTGGTGGCGGCAGCGGTACGGCGGGCAACGAAAACTTCTGATCCATGCTGTATCGGGCATTTTGTTGTTGTTTGTATTCTATATTGTGCTGAGATGCCACTGGCAACAGCATCACCAGCAATATCGTCGTTGATAGCCTGACAAGTCTAGTCAACAGCGACATTTACTTTGCCTTTTTTCTTGCACCTCTTTTAATGTATTTCAGCTATACTTTCGCCTCGCTCAGCAGAGCTATCATTTGCCATTCGATTTAATACGGACATGCGTGCAAGTTATAGTTGTTTTTTGACGGTATAGTTTTGGGTGTCATAGTTGGTGTAGTTGCCTCTGCCCACTTACTCATTGACATCTGCCCCATTTTTTCAGCTGTAAGTAAGAAAAAAGAAAGATTAAGTCAAATTTTAGTTAAACCCATTTTGACAGCTGTCGTTTGCATTTGAATAACTGGCCCTCTCCTTTCCCGTTCCGTTGGTATACACACCCTGCAAACCGGTATTCTGTCAGCGTGAAAAAAGCAATTTAAAAATCCACTAAAGCGGCCGCTTGAAATGGCGTGGTTCGTGGAGAAGCTGCCGGAGCACATCAATCATGGCTTCATGGGTGTCGTGAATCGTGGCCAGTCATAAAACAAAAACAAAACATGCTCGTCCGCTTTTCTTTTCAACTTTCAAATTGTTTTCCTATATTTCGTAGGTACATTTTCCCTCGTCCACTAAAGCTAAAGCGCTTCCTCTTCTTAACCGGGTGAATTTTTTTCTTTTTAGCTCTAATCTTAGACATACGTGTGTTCCATTAAATAATGATTAAGAAATGTATATAAATAGTGTTGAAATTTTTTCTAACGGTAGTCAACTAAAGCGATTTGGATATTCAGCTTTAATCTTATCAAACTCAAATAAAAGTGGGCAAAGTTCCAAAGCATTGCAAACATGACAATAATTAGGCCATCCTAATCGTATATGTATGTACACGCATAAGTATGTATGTAGTATGTTACTTATAGGTAAACAACTTCGTTATCCCAATCAAAAAATAGAATGACAAATACCTTTCTAATGTGGCTTTTTACAATCTCTGTGAGTTCTGTGGTTATGCAATGATATCTTTCTGTCGAAAAGGAAATACTACTAATCTTGTATTCTGTAATTTTCGGGAAGCTCTTAAGGCTAAATGTATTCCTCACTGTGCATACACCGTTGATTTTAAAGTGGAGCCAAACTTTGGCTCCTTTCGTTACGTCAGAAGGGTGGATAAGATGTTTGTCCGCGTTGCTACGCGTGTTAACAAGTTTAATCAAACGACAATGTCGCGAGATACGTGCATACTTTAAGGCGTAACTGGCAACTGAGCATGTTCGCCCTCATATTGTCGCAACATATGAGCACATATGAAGCCCATGAGTAAGGGTGAGTTCGAGAGCGAAAATTAATTTTTCTTTGAAATTCCTTTAGTTGCGCATTATATTGGGTGAATAGAAACACTTACCCCAACATACATACATACATTTTTAAACCTTCAAAAAATGTTAATAGTCGAATATCTAATTGAAATGTTTTTAATTGCTTCAGGATGTCCTAACGTTACAGAAATGTGTGGGTTGACTTATTTAATTTTTTGTATATCCCTCTTGATTTTAACAAACTTGGATGACGCCCCTGCTTTCTGTGCTAAAAAGACCGTCTCGCGTTTAACAATGACGCCTGGCATACCCAACACTTCTCCATAGATAAGAACACTAGGCAGGTACTTCAACTGATACCGATAAACATAAAGCTAGTCAGCCGTCGCTGTTGTCGCCTTTCGTGGCTACGCTGACGCTGACGTTGGCTTCGCCTGCGTTACCGCGTCGAGCAAATTGCCAATTTAAATTGTCCACATTAAATTAGTCGAGTTATCAGTTTCCACAGCTGCAGGTGTGCGGAAAGTGTACGGATCGGGACTGTAATAACAGCTTCTTTTTTCGCCGCTACGCATTATGCAGCCTTGAGGTTTTAAATTAAGTGATTCAGGCTCCAACAAGCATGGAGTGGAACTGTTTATTTGACAAAGTGAACCTTCTGTGCTGTTTAAAAGCAAAAAATTACACGATTTTTGAATTGCTTAAATATTTATAATACTTTATTTTGTGCTTCAACTCGTTTGGAAATTCTTCAATTATACTGTAGCGCTTGTGTGCTCAAGTGTTGAAAAATACCAAAAAAATGATACAAATAAATAAAAAAAAACCTAGAAAAAATATGTTGATTATATTGATCTCATCTATTTATTATCGCAGGATACGGAGTATGTGCAGTGCAATATTTTAATTTATATCTAAAATAAAAACACAACAAATATATCAATCATCTTCAATTTCCTGATATCGATATCTAATCAAAAAGATATGGCTCACATATTCTGAAACGATTCGCGGAAAAATTTAAGTGCTTTAGAAAAAATTTAATCTGCTTTAATCAACTAAAATAAAATTCAGCTATAACTTCATTATTCAATGCAATGGAAAAAATCATTAAAGCGAGTGAAAACTAACACATCAAGAATTCTGCTGATAAGAGCTAACGAAATGTCAATAAATTAATATAAATGAGTGACTCGTGACTTGCGGCTCTTGCGAATCACTTCGGCCTTTCTCTTGTTGTTATCGTTGGTATTGCCGATGGTGCTCGTCAAAGCAAATCAACGCACGAAAAATGAAGTTAAAATGTGCATGAAAACAAAAATACCCAGAAATTGTCACTTTTTGATTTGGAATATACATTTCTTGTGTTCGCGCCATCGAGATATCGTATAAAAAAAAAATAAAAAGCAAGTTACTTAAGTGGTAAAACAGTTCTATATTACTAATCGAATAAAAGGTTTTTTAAATCAGTACATTGGTCAATAGCCGTAGCTTATTAGCAGCGAGTCGATAATCCCCACGGAATAATGCAAACCCCAGCGTTGTTTTCTTTCATTGGGGCCACCGTTCAAGTCATTTGATCCAGAGCTTTTAAATAAACAATGAAAATCCCCCCGCATAAATAGAAAACAATTAAGCATTTTAAACGATAAGAGAAAAAAGATAAATGGCAGCTAGCATACTGATTCATCGCTGTAGAGTCTACAGTGTAGACCCAGAGCTGAACAAACTGAGGCGTGGACAGAGACAGCGACGTCGGTATCAACAAAAACAGAGAAATGGATAGCAACTCACTCTCAGTAGTAATTAAAGCAGCACCAGTTGACGATGCGCATATTTTTTGAACTTTGAAACTTTTGTTCTTCAAACAAATTTATCAGATACAAAGCAAGAGCGGCTGCTTTTGTTGGGACAGTTGATAAGCCAATGTGGTCAACATTGAATTTGGTAGCTATACAGGAAATGTATAGCATAAATGTAAGATTTGATGATTTTTGGTTATACATATGTAGTAAAATGTGTTTCATCTGCCTTATAAACTGTAACAGCAAGATTTCAGATAAATTGATAAATAAATATCTGAATAAATAACAAATAACTATAGCGAATAACAAGACCGCACGCCGCCAGATACACTAGTATACCTATATAAATTAAATAAATAAAAGGCAGGTAACAATATGGCCTGCTTTCCTCGATTGTTCCATCATCGCAATAAAAATAAATTTACTCCCGCCCAAGATGAGAACACTGACACGATACTCAACACGCATGATAGTCCGGTGGTGAGTTTTGTATGGCGCAGATCATGTTGTAGTAATGCTTTTGTCTGATAAGCCAACTGATAAGTTAATCAAATGCTTAGTTAAGTTAATCAGGGCGGCAAGAAAATCCATAAATATTATTTTGCCAAGCAAATCGGCAAGAGTGTAGATAGGTGTTCCGACTTTAAGATAAAACAGTTTTAAAATTATCTTAACATTATTAATTAACAAAATTTAAGTAATAGCAAAGATTTCGTTACTCTGACTGCGTTTCCAATCGTGATGATCGAAAACACTCTTTCAGTTGAGGAACATAGAGTATTGGACGCACAAATAAGATTGAAGCGGAACCTTGCTTTAAAACTTTAAAAATGAATATTAAGCGCAAGCATCAAATACACAGAAAATTTTGACAGGAATATTTTCTTCGTAAAATATTTCCAACTATCACACAAATGATAGGCATACCAATGATACCGTTTTTGTACACGATTTTCCGAAAATTCGTATACGAACTCTTTACAAGAAACCTTATCAGGCCAACTTCAAACGAGCTGGAAGCCTTAAAATGATACTTGGCTTAGTGCAATATAAGCGATTTATCAATAACAAGCATACTACGACGAGTTGGTATTAAATATGCAAAAATATGATAAGTATGCATATAAATAGGTGTGGAAAGAAAGAAAAAGCGTAGAGAAAATCAGACCAGAAACATAAACTTATGCATAAATCCACATCAATACATATGTATGTGTGCGGGCAGCTTGCAACCACTGATCCAAATCACATATAAATATGCAGAATCCGTTGGATGCGTGGCTATCTATAGACATATCTGTAGCTGTCTCTTGTGTTAGACGCCCGAGAGGGCTGTCATGTTTTTTTAGAGATGGAGATGAAAATGAATGTGATTGCACGCATGAAGTTAGAGTTATTCTAAAAAACTCGGGTACGTTCAATGTCAAAGCCGTTGGGAAAATTAAGCTCCAAGGGAGAAAAACTCTGACTATAACAATGGCTATAACGCAGAAATGTTCATCTAGGTACCAAAGTCGTTGTGTAGGCAAAGCCCTTCCAACGGCGTTAACTGTTGTCTGGCCGTCGATATTATCAGAGCCTTTATCAGAAAGGAACAGAGTTTTGAGCTTCCGTGGGAAAACGGAAAACATGTCAAAATGTCGACGTTTAGATCGATTAGCATATCAAAGCCAAGCCAACCAGCGACTTTCATAGTCACATGTGTTTATTTGTACCTACACTTGACCCACAAAAAGGCTTTAAGATTGTATTGGCATGGGCAATCCATGTAGAAGATTTGTACATGAGTACGCTGTATATGTACCTGTAATGCAGCTTTTAAATAGGCTGTACGTTTATAAACATCAATCTACCGCAGTACTTTTAGAACTTTCGAGCAGTTTAAGGTCGACTCAAAATTCAATAAAATGTATACGTAATTAAACCCAGCGAATGTAAAGCTTGCCGCCCACCGCCTTTTTATTAATCAGTGGTATTTATTAAATGTGGTACAATTATAATGCAATGTGGATAAAAGAACGGTTATAATTTTTCAGCAAATTGGTTTGTATATTCGGCGCGAGGAAAAACCCCTTTTCACGCCCATCGTAACACCCAGTGCTAGTCAGGTGAGTCTAGTGGCGTATCCATTCTCGTATTTTCCAAATGATCGACTAAATGTGCTTGTTTTTGTGAAACAAAACTAATATTTGGACACATTTATATGTTTCTTATACTTCCAAATGAAATGATGCAAACATTGGACACAACACTTGTAAATATGTGCACAACTCTTACACAAATGATGAAAACAACACCAATGTGCGACACGGCTCCACTCCACCTAACTCGATCCACAACGAAAAACTTTTGCACCTTCTTGTTTGTCTTGGTAAATGTTTGGCGGGTTGGTTCTCGTTTTGCTTTCCTCCAAACGGTGCCTTTAGGCCAAACTGCAACGGCTAAAACTGCAGCCCACAAACGACACCTCCTCATCTTCTTCACCAAGTAGTTTCCCACTGCAGATTTTGGCCGAAAATGGCAGCGAAAACAATTCAATTAGAATGCAGAGGCAGCCAAAGAAGTTTCACTCCAACAAGAGCAATCTGCAGGCAAGCAAAAGGAAGGAAAACCAAGATGACGAGCCGCAGACGGAGGGAGACTCTGTCAACGGCAATGCAATTAATGTCACACGTTCAAATTCAAAACTAAAACCAGTCAAAGAGCGGCGACCCACAGCCCTGCCCACAGAGGCACCCAATATCGAGTTTGATGAAGTGGAGGAGTCGGGTGTTAATGCAGATGGCGGTGCCTCTGCTGACGATGATGCTGTGGATGGCAAGTCAAGACTTAAAGGGAATGAGAATGGCATAATTGATGAAGGCGGTGCCCCTGACGTCGTCACGCCGGCAGGGCCCACATCACCTGTAACGGAAGGAGGAAATGTAAAGTTTTTCATTGGTCATACACTGGAACTGAACACAGACCAAACAGATGATACTTTGTCCTGGAAAAGCAGCGATACTAACAACAACAACAACATCATCAACCACCTGCTGGCAATTGGTGCATTGCCACAAAATCGTCAAGAAGAGGGAGAGCAGAAACTGCTAGAATCTTCACCAAACGGAAAGAGTTGCAGCAATGTGTCACTCAATTATCTTACAAAGTGCAGTGCAGACAGTCACCGTCGACGACGTGTATCTACCATTCCTGATATTAACATACCACCTGCGCCGCCAATGCCTTCCGAGCTGTTGGTACCTGGAACGCCTCTACACTTGCGGAAGAAACGAAGCGTCGAATGTCAGCAGAACCAAGAAACAGACGTCAAACTAAGCCCTTTGGAAGCTTCGAATAATGAAGTAAGTAATGAGGAGTGTTACTACTTGACATGCGCTGAACTGCGCGAGTCATGTGACTGTTGGTCCATTATAATACATGCCAGTTTCTGGCTCATATAATGGCAGAGAGCCTGGTATGGTTTTTATTTTTTGTTTTAACATAAAGTCTATATTTAAACTCGGAAGATAACCTGACACTGGTTGTCTTATTTTGCATTGGACATTCAACAAACATAGGATTCTTTCATTCATTTATTTCCCTGTTTAACAACAAAACTATAAGGAACAAAAAACAACACCTTTACGAAACTGCGATGGAGAGACGAGCCGACTCACCGAATCATTGATTCCAAAGGCTCATCGTGTGGAAGGTGGACTGATCTATGTCCGACCGAATTACCCCATTCAATGCGACATTGAAATCGAATCAATTACAAAAGACAAAGCGTGAGTAGAGTAACTTTGCTAAGATAGAGAAATCAAAGAAATCATCGGTTATTACCCAATAAATCCGCATCGCAGCACACGCAATCTCATACACATGGCCATTGAACGCAATGATTTCCTCAATAACCTAATGGATAAAGAACGCAAGGAGATGGTTATCAATGCAATGGCGCCGGCCAGCTACAAAAAGAATAGTTACATAATACACGAGCATGAGGAAGGCTCTGAGATATATGTATCTGCAGAGGGTCACTACGATGTTATACGCGCGGGACAGCTTGTGGGCAACTTTGGACCGGCAACCGTATTTGGGGAGCTGGCCATACTATATAATGCTCCCAGGCAGGCAACCATTAAGGGTAAATAATTTGAATTGTGACCCAACCCTATGTAGACCGTTCATCTTCTGATACCTAGCTGCCACTGATGCTCGAGTGTGGAAAATAGCACGTGAAACCTTTCGAGCCATCATGCAAATCTCCGGTTCTAGGGAACGTGAAGAAAACCTTCAATTCCTCCGATCGGTTCCATTTCTTCAAGAGCTCGACAAAAGCGTGCTCAAAAAAGTTGTTGACCTCCTGCAAAGGGTAATATATTTGACCAGGACAGTTTTGCTACCGATCTATCATAAAACTCTTCTTATTGCGCGGTAGAAATTTTATGAGACTGGCAGCTGCATTGTACGTGAAGGCGAGGTAGGCAACGAATTCTATATCATTCGAGGCGGAACCGTTACTATAAAAAAAGAGGATGAGTCAAACCAGGAACAAATTGTTGCAAGGCGCAAGCGAGGCGACTACTTTGGCGAACAGGCGCTTTTAAATGCGGATGTGCGACAGGCAAGTGTCTATGCAGATGCACCAGGCACTGAGGTCCTAAAGTTGGATAGACAGTGAGTTTAAAAGGAAGCATATATACAGGCTCGATTTTACATTTCTTTTTTGAAACAGAGCGTTTATAAGCTATTTAGGAACTATCAAGCAACTTCGTGACAAGCCTAGCCAACGGACCGAATCCCATGGTCGACTCAGTAATAAAAGTGTGGAATTTGATAGCGAGCATGCTCAAATAGCCATCTCCGAACTAAAGAAAGTTGCTACTTTGGGTGCTGGTGCTTTCGGACGTGTGGATCTGGTTGCCTATGGCCAACAAACGTTTGCCCTGAAAATTATCAAGAAAATCGAGGTAGTCAAGCAAGATCAAATTGAGCACGTCTACAATGAGAAGAATGTAATGATTAAGTGCCGGAATTCGCCGTTCATTGTGCAGTGAGTATTCGAGTATCTAATCACTCATTTTGCAAACTTAAAATACAGCTATTTTATTGCAGACTCTACCGAACGTACCGGAATGACAAATACGTTTACTTTCTAATGGAAGCGTGCATGGGCGGTGATGTGTGGACAGTGATGTCGAAGCGGCAGTATTTTGATGAAAAGACTGCCAAGTTTATAGCGGGCTGTGTCGTGGAAGCTTTTGATTTTTTGCACTCGCATAACTTCATTTACAGGGACTTGAAGCCTGAGAACCTCATGCTGGGCACAGACGGTTACTGTAAATTGGTACTTTCAATCAAATTAATTTGTCATCAAATCACCTAATTTCAAAATACTCGCCAGGTGGACTTTGGTTTTGCCAAATATGTTCGCCCAAATGAGAAGACAAACACCTTTGCTGGTACGCCTGAATATGTAGCCCCCGAGATTATTTTGGATCGTGGGCACGATCGTTCCGTCGACTACTGGGCATTGGGAATTCTAATTTACGAGCTGTTAGTTGGTAAAACGCCCTTCAGAGGCGTGAACCAAATTAAGATTTATCAGCAAATCCTCAGCGGTATTGATGTCATACACATGCCCACGCGAATTCCCAAATCCGCTCAGCACTTGGTTCGTCATCTGTGTAAACAGCTGCCTGCTGAACGTTTGGGCTATCAGCGCAAGGGGATTTCTGATATCAAGCGACACAGTTGGTTTGAAAGTCTGGATTGGCAGCGACTGAAAGATAAACAATTAGCTTCCCCAATAAAGCGACCCCTAAAAAGTTGGAAAGACTTGCAATATTTTGGGCCGTCTGGCGTAGAAAACGATTATGAACCACCGGAAGAATTAAGCGGGTGGGACATGGACTTTTAGTGGTTAGAAATATTAAATTTGTAGTGGTATAATACATTGAAGTCTAAAGTAAAGTTTTAAAGTATTATCGGTGTTGCATTTAAATTTCTAGAATTTTGAATTACGGCTAGGTTTTATATTTTTTTTTTAAATTACGTAACGCTATTATATTTAAACAATAAATACATATATACTATATTTATTTGAAGTATCCAAAACATATTTTTTTATGAATAGACGCAAGAGTAATTTACATTAAATTTGTATAAACTGAGATCCATTTTTTCTATTTAATGTCACCCACGTGGTCGGTTGTGCTCGAAATGTAGCAGTTCAATCATCAGCTTTTTTGTATTCACGGAATCAATTAGAACGGCACACTTGTTTCCTTTGATATCATCAGAACACAGCGGCGAATAAACAAACAAATTCAATTAAGATGCTACTCGTTTCTAGTCGCACTGAACTCTGGCTTCAGTTGATAGAGTTACAATAAAACTAGTTTGTCATTAACAACTGCAAATTAGTAAAAAGATACATATCTGTTCTCCATTGAGAGGCATTGCACAACCTGACAGTCGGCTACCACAAATTTTGGTACGCTCTTCTTATTATAAGTACATATGAATATAATTTTGTATTTTTAAATTAAAGAAGTGAGCTTGCCTGATTTTAAAGCTGACCAGATTTTTTTTGGTGAATTCCCCAATAGTTTTAAATGATTTCAGATTCATTAATTTTCATTTTATATAACTCATAGTTTTACCAATTTTATTTCTATAAAATCATACAGTTTACTGCAGAGAAAAATAAAACTCAATTTGAGAAAAACTTGGAAAAAGAAAAGGTTAAGCAGCAGACGTGCACGTCGAAAAAGTTTATTAATCAATAATTTAACAGAAAAGCTGACGTTACCAAATGGTCAACAAGGTGGGAGAAAAGGGGATGTAGCATAAAGCCCCTTTTCTCTGTAGACATTCGCACTCATTTAACAATTTTACGCTTCGTTTAAGAAGCGTAAGAGGGATTGGCTGAGAACTCTGAAGGGTTCGTTCTACCCGTCTTAGATTCCCAGGAATTCTGTGTGTTTCTGTGGGTCCCACAATTTTGTGGAAATAAAAAAGCATTTGCATGGCTTTCTTAGTTAACCTTTCTTTCTCCAGTCGTTACCCACATCTCTGCTGAAAAGTAAGAGCCAGTTTTGCCCCATCTCATCATGCCAGTTGAGCGTGTACAGTTTCCCATCGGAAATGATGACATTTCGTCTAACTTTGTCAACGCGGTGTGCAGTCGCATAGAAATGCTATAGGTGTCTAAGAAGTGGCATAGTCGGCCATTGAAGGGAGTTGCGACACTGGAAAAATGAAAATTTTTCACTACCAAGGGAGCAGCGGAAATTGCTAAAATGTTCTTGGGTTCCTTCCATTCCATTCCATTCGGCTTCGGAGAACTGTGCGGGGTGCCGCGAAATTGAAATTGTGACCAAATGTTGTCGTCATCAGTTTTATTGATTTCCTTTACATACTTATTTTATTTCATTTTTCTTCGCTTTTCATTTCGTTTTTCTTTGCAGCTTTCAGCGGAAGGAAGGTAGCGAAATGTTATTATCAATTATCATTTATTATTGCGAGCCATTGTGCTTTTTTTCGCTTGGTCGAATATATTTTCTTCTCCTCTGTCGACATTTCCGTGAAACTGTTTTCATAATATGTGCAGTTGTGTTTGCAGAAGAAAAAGGGGCTCCACAATAAGTATCGAAATGGTATAGCAAGCAGTTTACAACTACTTTTGTGTATAAAACTGTTTCAATGAAACATAGCCGGCGGAAGAGCCTTTTTATAATATAAAATCTCAGTCAGGCACACAACAAGCCCAAGTACCCAATATATGCATGGCAATACATGCTGGTAGCTGCTCAAAAATGTTTCATTGCTTTTACTACATACCCGCATTTGAGAAAGTCCTTTAGGTCTCGACCGTCCCATTCAATACAAATGCAAATTATGTTCTGGACTTATAGGCAAAGTCAACCCAGCTACTGGGTAAAATTAGACCCTAATCAATGGGACTATTGTTTACATTGCTTACAGGAGTAGACCAAAAGGGCAACATTGCTCATACTGACTGGGAACATTTTCTATGAAAAATATTGAATCTCCAACGTAAATTTTTGTAGTATTTTGTTTTCGCCAATGAGGATGTGGCAATTGAAAGACATTCGGATACCGTATAACTTCCTAGGTTCAATTTCGTTATTATTCTGGACAAATTATGCGAGTTTTTTTTATAAGTAATCAAGATACGTAATATACGTAGTCTAATTGTAAATAAAGTTTTGAGTATGTACATACATACATACTTGTATAAGTTGAGTTCTTGATGCACTAAGTATATAAGTATTTACCTAGGGTCAAACCTTTATTTACAACTAAACTCTCAAAAAGTCTATCGTTCCAAAAATAATAATTCAATGCGTGCGTGTGCAATGGGACTCAACATGGAATCAGTCTCTTCTTTTGCATATCTACAAATTGCAAAACAAATCACTACTGTCATTTCCCATATGCATCCCAAACTACTCAGTCGCACATACGAGTGTGATCACCCTGGGTGCTATTTGGATTTGAGAGTTCAATAACGATTTGCACAAGGTCTGACAAAAGCACACACATACAGAACAGTCTCCAAGGGAACAGTCGATCCTAGTACGTGCGTCCCGAAGAAATAAGCTTTACAATTTCACCATTAGCATTCATACAAATGCCAATAAAAAAGTTTCAGCCTGTTCTGAGCACGTGTGTATTCAGTAACAAGAGTAGAAATTATAAACAAGGATAAGCGTAGCATGTCCGGTGACCACTCCCACGCCCAGTCGAACATTATCAGCTTCAGTCGATAAAATCTGTATACCATATTCACAATTTTGTATGTATCTATGTAAAACCTAAATCTGGAAGTTGACTAAAAGTTTTTTTTTTATGCTGGGAACAAGTTAAATTTGCATATTTTTTTCAGGTTTTGTCCCTTTTCTGATGTTTCTTGCTTTTGGCCAATTTGTGGCCGAAGGAGATGGTTTTAGAAATGGTTAGCGGCTCGGTGCTTGCCACATAAACACTTCTGTGTTGAATACTATGAATAATCAATGAGCTTTGTCTTCCATTGCCAGCCAAGTTGCTTCTGGTTTAAGGGCCAAAAACCACGTAAGTTTTCCGGATCCTGAAATGCATGCTTTTAGGAGAAGCTCTTAGGCATAATAGGCTTATGCAAAATTTGTGCACCTAGTATGCTCCCTTTACTCTTATGTAATATTTATTAGGCCCTAAAATCTACCTTTATACCGAAAATGATTACTAAGCTTGTGTTTTTTTATGAAAATATGTAAACAGATTAGTAAATACTCGCACTGGTGAATCAGACTGTTTATGGCTGACTGATCAAGATTATGTTTCAAACGGAGATTTCTCAAAAGAAACTGTCACAGAAATCTATAAAGATGCAGACATATCGTAAACACAAATGCATACATGCTTACATTTATTCAGGCAAAAATCACATTACCACATGCTGCTCTTGTTGGAATCAAATTATGTAATATTCATGAGCAGCCCAAGTATGCAAATATTTGCTAAGCTCAAACATTTGATGAGCTCCACCGACAACGCTAACCTTTTGCCCCTCGACATACAGAAAGAAAGCAACAACAATGAGGTAGCAAGCAAAAAAGGTCGTTAGATTGTTAACAAGTTCATAAAAAGACGCTGGCATACATACATACCCATACAATTATAGGCGAGCCGGGCATGGTGACGTTGGGGCCGAGCAAGGACTGCCTAAATACTATACGACGCGTCTCGTTGCATATTTACAGAGCACTTTTTCCGTTTTTACTTGTCAAGAAGCAGCAGCAACAAAAATTCAAACAACACGGTAGTAAAGAAGCGGAGGAGAGCAGAGGGTATTTCAGGGGAGTTCAGAGCGTCTATGAATACGAGTATAAGTATGCGTATGTGCACAACAACTGAACGGGGCACGAAGAGCTCCTGCGGTTGTTTGCATTAGGCAATTGATGTTTATTATTGCTGTTGACGGCAGGAGAAATGGCGTCCTCAACGACGACTGGGGACGGACTCCTGCTAACGTTGTGTTTGCATTTTCCGTTACGGTTGTACACTGCTAGGCATCGCGCGCAACAGTTAAAGTAGCTTTAAGCAAATTAAAGCCTTAATGAATGCATCATGCAGATGCGCTCACATAAGCTTAGAAATACTTTGGGCTCCGCTCCTCAATGCGAGAAAACTCTACATTGCCCTAAGCGTCCTTCCCTAGTAATACTTAATAAATGGTCTGCCAACAGCAGAAATTTAAACAAATTTGAAACCGCACTGAAAATAGCTTATAATTAAATGCCGCTTAATGGCAAGTCGTGAGAAACCTGGGATGAGACCAAAATTAATTAAATTCGAACAAAACAGGAATTATTAATTATGTGCATCTTTTGTAGATTCAATTTTTTGTATTATCAATTGAATTTTCAATAAATTTATATTATTAAGTTAAATAAAATTGAATAATTGATAATTAAAAAATGTAGAATTAAATATCCATTGTTGGAAATATTAACGTATTTATAATTTATTATCTGAGATCTCAATATAAAATATGTTTTTATACCCTGAACTCATAATTACTACTAAAGCTATCCTTGTACATATTTCTAGGCATATATTTGGAATTCACCTGTTACAGGTGATTTCTTATTCTTTATCCCATTGTTGTTCCTATCCCCATCGTGTACGACTGTATTTCCTACATAGCAGCCAACCATTTTCGCAAACATGCGACCATTGAAAAAGACAAACTTTTAATTAAACTGACAATATTTATTCAACATTTATGGAAACAGCAACAGTAAAACCGAAATTGCTCTAAAATATTCAATTATTTAGTGGGACACGACGAAACGCACAAGTGTTAATAATTGAAACACTCATACCAAAGGGAGAAAGTTTAAAGGAAAAACTTTTAAAGCGAATAGGCGTAAAACTTTTCGTGGTGGCCAATTAATAATGTATCACAAGCCAAAAGGAAAACGGGAAGTCAACGTCTGGCGACTAATGATGCGTCCCACTTAAGAACCAAGGAAGCAAAAAGCAATGGCGACCACGTGTAACAACAAATTACCACCGTAAAAACAAAGAACTTGGCAGATAACCAGCGACCCGATAGGAAAGGCTAAAAGTGGCCAACACGAAGGTAAAATGTTCCTTAAACTTTTCCCAACAGTCGTTCGTCGAATCTTCTTATGGTTTTTTGCGGGGTCGACGCTTGATTAAGCATCAGAAAACCTACTATTTTTACTTCGTCCGTTGGTCTCAACCATTCTGAATCTTTTTTTCAGGTGTACATTTTGAGTTTGCATATATGCATATTTTAGATAATTTCCTTTTTTTTCCTCGGTGTTTAATTAAACTAAATTAAAATTATATTTCCACTGAACAGTATGCGGTAACTTTTCGGGGAGGATAGTCAGGAATAGAAGAAGGAAAATTGAAATTTCCCTTCCGTATTTCGGGCTGGCAATGTGTTTGTTATTGTGCCTGTTTCTGTTCGTGGGTTTTACATTTGGCTGATTTCGCTAATAAATTATTCTGAGCCTGTGAAATTTTTGGCGTTGTAAAAAAACGATTACTACAGAAGGCGAAGCTTTATGTTTCTCTTTCGATATTGTTTTTTTTTTCTTATTCATTACAAATGTACGAAATATGGTCGATGATTTTCGCTTCAGCAACGCCACAATACCTAAAATCCGTAATGGCATAAACGCATTTAGATAATTAATGGTTTGATTAAGTATAGACTAAAGCCTTCATAAAAAACACTACTTCTATGAGACTATCAAACTTCAAACGGACTTAAAAGTTCAAGCTAAATAGTGGAAAAAGTGACAAACCTTTTAAACCAATAGAGACGATAATTGGGAAAGTTAAAAGACAACCTTAAGAATACCTAATAAAATCAGCAAAGTGGAAAATGGTCGAAATAATTCATACAGCTCACAAGAAAACAGAAATTATATATTACATTTTAAAGAGAGGTCGAAAGCCACCACTCTTTTACGCTTCAATGCTATTTACTTGACATCTGCGGGTCTCGGACAGCCTTCCCGGTTCCTAGGGTTTCTTTTTGTTGACAAGACAATTTGCAAGATACATATACACTACGCAGTCTCGTCAGATGTCTTCTGGGCCCACAAAATCACAAAACATACGAAACCAAATAAAATATTAATGCGGTAGATCAAAGCGGCCATACCGTAAAACTTACAAACACATCCAAGCATAAAAGCACACAAAAAGTTTTATTTTGTTTTTTTTTTTTTTGTTGATCCAAAAGTCAATTTATGGTTTTCCCCCCGCATAATTTCATTTTATTTGGTTGTTTCTCTTCTTTTTTGGATTCAAATGAGTGAATTATGTGAAAGCGTGTATTTCCTAACGTTTGCTCCAGACATAGTACATTTTGTTAAAATAATGTGTCTCATTTTTTCTATTTTTTTTTTGTTTGTACGCATCTTAATATAAATACATACATACATTCATATAAAATTAAAAAAAATCGTACCGAAAATAAAACACCTCGGCGTATGGGGTATCATAAAACATACTTTTATATCGATGTTATAGGATGAGGTAAACTGCTGACAGCACTGCCCAAAAACTAAGGCATTCAGTCCATATATCAAAAATAAAGCTAAGCGCGCAAAACGGCAAAAAAAAAGTAGGAACAAAATACGGTGAACTATCTTTGGCAAAAGAAGTGAAAGACGCTGTCTGTCGATAATTTCGATAATGCAGTAACTGCTACTCGAAAATATATTTTTCAAAGATCTTGCCACTACTTTCTCTGAAAAGGACTTTTCACAGGTTTGGACATTTATCCAGTTAAATTCCGTAACAATTACGTAATCGCGAGTCTGTACGAATATGATAAGAATTAAGCCAAACGGACGGAATTCGTGGCATTTTAAGCTGCTTACTTGTATTAACCATTTATACCATAAAAAACAAACAAGAACGATGTAGTCTGCTCGACCTTTTTCTTTTTGACTAAGCTGTGGTTTAATGTCTCCCTTGATGCTTGCATACACTATGGAATGTTTAACTCCTCAATGGTGCTAACTATTATCTAACGACCAAATTCTCAAGGAATTTTCAACCAAAGTTAATCAAAAGTCTAATGGAAATTGATTTCCTAATTTTACTACCCGTATTTTATTGCCTTTGAAATCAAGAATTTTTTAGCGAAAATATTTAAAAAAATACACAACTAATTGAATTATTGCCTCAATGCTAACCGACGCAAATAAGTATGGGTTATTCGTATATTTCATCACGTATCCATATTCAACGAAGAAGTCGAGGAAAATGTATTTTGCAAACGTACAACATGAGCCTAAAATATAACTCGGATGAGGCAAGTGAATTAATGATCGTTGGGTGTACGGTTTAATGTTGGGAGCTGTAAGATATGACCAATTCTGATTCATCTTTTTACAACAAATTTGAAACATACATTTTTTTTTTTTTAATTTACCATACATATCCCAATTTGTTTCCATTTGATTCAATTCAAACGCAAAAATGAAAAAAATTAAGAATACTAGATATACTATTTTTATATTTTGTAATCTTTGTTTCATTTGTCAAATTTTAAGGAATGGGCGTTTCTTAAATATCACCAAAAAAAAATTTACATCAAATTTGTTGTAAAAAGATGAATCAGAATTGAGCCCAACATGATTGGAAAATGTGCTACTTTTTTTAAAATACCTTGAATTCCTTAGAATACCTCAACCTGAATTCTTTATCCTTCTTAGCGGGAGCTAAGAATTCATTTTAGACACATGGTTTCTTGGTGAAAGATTCTTAGAATTCTTCCTAGATTCCGATTCTGGTGGACGCTAACCACGTTTTTTTTACAGCATACAAATTTAACCTCCCTAATATATATATTTATACATATAAATATAAAAAAAAATTCTTTCTATGCTCTTAAAAATTCGCAGCCAACTCGTCATCTAACCACATACAATACGTATATATTTTCCAATTTTATTGAATGTGCCAAGCACACTTTAAACAGGCATTTGCGTATAAATCCTAACTAAAGTCACCTCAAGTCATATTATTAAATATTGTTTTACCAGACGTGAAACGCGTATTAATAGTTGGGAAATCTTTAAGAAAACTACAAGCCCTATGCTTATAGAACAGCAGAAGATCAGAGTGGAACACGCCTGACATACCAAATAACTTCACTTATTGTCATTCCTTGGTGTATTGTATGCTGTAGCTTGTGCATAGGGGCAAATTAAGGGGGCATAAAACACCTACCCTAGGAACATTTAGATAATGCGTTGAACGGACACAAAGAAATAGGCAATGAGGCATCAATAATTCTTAGTGAGTTTGTGGTACTGTCTGTTTTGTTTTGATCATTAAAGAAACTATTTCCAGGTTTGAATAGCGTAGTTGTAGCCATGCCGAAAGACTGGACTATGGTATTTTGATTTAAGATGCTACGCGCCTGACCCACAGTAAATCTTCAATAGTTCATTTTATACCTGCATATTATTACAAAAGAGATGATTGTTTGTTTTCACGTTCAATTTTTGTACCACCTACTTAACAACTTTCACATGAACGTAAATTAGTTCTCTCATATTGCCGACCGTCCATATTTGGTATTTTTTAGCTGCGCTTTTGGTTTTCAGGCTTACGATGGGCATGAACTCTGGCTTACACCTGTCGCAGATCGTTGCACACCGAGACCGTGCTGGAAAAGTACATTCGTGTTTCTTTCGTGAGAGGAGGAAAAATGTAATAGCTGTATTGGTCCATGCCTTGAAAGCCGGGAAAGAAAACTTTCCAACTGAAAACTGCAATTGCCAATGTAACCGGAGTTTTGAAGTTCTTCTTAAATGATGTCATAAACAGTCAACTCACAGCTTTGCCGGCTCTGTCATATTTGTGCGAAGCTTGCCCAACTTTTCCTGAAAAGTTTCGAAATACTAAAAGGACCTAGACGCAAAACATAAATTGAAATACATAAAAACATAGGTGCGTTTAGAAGCAGCATTTAAAAGAATTTTCTCAAAATATATACATACATTATAAGAATCAACATTCATCATAAAGCATAAAACTAGACGCGGAAACTTTTTTTTTTTTAATGTTTGCATTCTTAGTAACTACCTTAGGCCCATAAACTGAGCATATGTGCTTAATTTGTTTCTTTAATTAAATTAAATTAAATTAAAATGTATGCATGTTGCATAGGATATTAACGATTGCAGTTGCAGTTTACTTTATTCTTTCAGAGGACATACCAACAAGTAAAAAGAAAAGCAAAACCCAACAAAATAAACTTCCAGCCGCAAATCCTTGACAAATCTGCTGCATTGGCTTTAGCGGCCGTCCTTACGAGATAAATCTTTATTACCTCATTTTGCTTGAAGTTGATTCTATTTGTATACCCTGCCTGTTTGAGTATACCCTGTTTGAATTTTATCTAAAAGTTCAGAATGCACAGGAGGGAGCATGTCAGCTTTAGCGTCTAAGCTTTCAAGCTAGTATATATGTATATGTAGTTTCGTTTCTGCACACTGTGTGCATCGCCAAGTGATTAAAACGCCCGGAAGGATATATTGACAAGGTATTTGTATTTGTTAATTAAGATGCGAGTGTTTAAGGGTATTCAAAAGTTTAGGGCTCACTATCTTGCAACTATATTTAAAATCTTTCCGTTTGTTGTCTTATTATGTCTGCTGGCCTCCTCAGTCCTACATTTTGTATTTTGCCAAACTAACAGCTTTTATTCCACTGTCTCACAACTGCCAAAAGGACAAAGGCTCACAGACACCAAGACTGACGAAAGGCCCGCATTGAAATCAGTTACAACAATAGCACCAAGGCCATTTGAAAATACAAACTTCTTAGTAAAAACATAAAATATTTACAACCCCCAAAATAGGAAAGAAGATACTAACATCTTTTTCATGACCATTGCGACATTTTATTTAATATTTAAATGTTTTTACTTGAGCTTGTATAACCTTTGAAAGTTCTAGGTTGCAATAGTCAACTGGAAGTTTAAGAACAGTTCAACGATTATGAAAACAAAAAAAAGAGTGCAAAATATGATTTACTACTTACGTTACGGCACGTTCGAACGAAATGTCTCCATATGGGGTTCATCTAGGCAGCATCGCCTTACGCCAACTTTCGATCTATTTCCTTATATGGCGTGTAATACTTCCTTGTTTTAGATTCGCTTTCTATATTTTCCTTTGTCTACCACGTTATTGATTTAAACAATATTATTGTATTGATACTTTAAATTTCAGGTATATTAACTGATTAATTTATGAAAAGAAAAGGTCAATAATATTCGTGTCAACTTAATGTGGGAAAAAATGTTGGGTAAGTAAAAATGTAATCAAAATTTTATTGTTGAATTTTTTTTTTTTTTTTGGTTTATTGTGTAAAATTTTCTTTATTTAAGCCCTAGACTGAGATTGAGAGCCCGGTAATACAATGCTTCTATGTAATCTCAGAAATCACACAATAGATAAACTTTTAAGTCATATCTTTTCAGTATTATGGGTCTTACAAAAAAAATTGCTATATGAACTAACAAATAGTAACATTTTTTTAAACTGTCTGAAAAATTCGCGCATATATTTTCAAATGGTAAAACGATGTACTGCTGCAACTGACAGTTTGTAATAAAAAAAAAACACACGAACGAACACAAACATTCGCCATAGATCAAGACCAAGGAAATGGCACGGTGAGTCTAAAAGCCAGCCTGCACAGAACGCGCAAACCACTGATGTACAAACAATAAAGTTCAAGGATATTACAAACACGAATTCCCACAAACATGTGAGCACATATGAACTTAAATACGTACATACATATATATGTATATGCAGTAGAGTCTGTTTCATGCTTTGCGGTAGCACAAGGCCTACTATGGGTCAAGTCTCTCTATGTTGACTTTGAAAAGCCCAGTTAATAGAGCTCTGCTCCGCGTCTAGTGTTTGCTGTCAGCCATTTGGCAAATTTTAATTATGCTAATGCGAAAACAAGCAACACTCACATATTCAAATGTACATACTTGCAGGTTTTTTATGTTGAAGGGTAAAAACATTTTCTTTGACTTGCGTATAAGGAAGTCGTTAAGGATTTGGTGGGCAAATCGCGTTTGACAGCAGTTGCTTGGTTGCCGTAGCAAGATTACACATTTCCCTACTTTTTTTACTCATGCTCTTGTCATAGAACTTGTATTGAATTACTTGAGCCGTTTTTCAACAACGGTTAATAGTAACAACTATGGTTTCAAATTAATCGTATGATAATTCGAAGCTACACAACTATAATTAGAAGTGCACAAGCACAAATCTTTACCAGCACCTATTGCAGGAATCAATCAAATAAACGGGAAACAGAAATAATAACCACGAAATTTACAGTCAGAGCGAGACTCACATTTTCTTCAGTTATAGGCCACAACACAATTTATTCGCATATCTAATTTTGTCTGCGAATGTATAGCCTGAAGCACAACTATCACTCTCTGGCAGAAGAATATTATATATTCTGTTAATCGAAATACGCGCAAAATCACGCGTCGCAAAGGATTTACGGTTTATATGCGAGACGAATTCACAATCCGCAGGACGACCGCACGTTTAGCCAGACACCGAACTTTTGAGCGTAGCCTCAATGAGAAAGCGCAACAGCATCCCAAATCGCTAGACAGGGTTGTATGACGATACGAACTAAAACGACTGCTTCCGAACATTACTTCGGCTGGATGCTGTATAGAGAACAACATTCTCGTGCTCTCTTTAATTTGCAGATACAGCGCCTAGAACTATGTTACAGGTTTTATGCTCAATATGAGAGCCAAGAGATTGCTTTCTCGTTCAGTAGGTCAGCCTCTAACAAGTACCAGGTGGCTGCATGTGTGCGACGCACATTAGCACACACAGCCACTACGTTGGGCATATGCCATACCGGCTTTGTGGATTACTTTTTGATTCAATTTTTGATTTTACCCATCCATTTACGTTATATTGATTGAACTGTGCAAATTTGCTCCCACAGTCAGTTTCTTGGTAATATTTGGTTTTTATTGCAAATATACATATGTGTACATATTTTTTTGGTGTGTACATATTTTTTGAGCGTTTCTAAAATGTCGCACAGTAAATCGGCGTATCTCGACTTGTTATATCGCCTTTGCCTATATGCAAAAAATATTTTGTAAACTCTTAAATAAGAACTAAAGTCGGAAACTTTCACGTAATTTTAACTTTTAGCTGGTATAGCTTTTAACGGGTACAGAAGTTACCATCTTACCATGTATGACGGGGTAAATAGTTACAGAACATAATAACAATGCCGTCGGTTAGATGGGTGGCTGTACAATACGTTTACGACCGTTTGAATTTGACAGATTTATTTTATTAGAGCGACAGACAGCAACAAAGAAGCCAAGCGCCCATGCGTGTTAAATCCATGTGGGGCTTGGTATTGGATTACAAGTATGGGAAAGATATTTTAAGAAGATTTTAATAAAAACAAACCCCAACAGAGACAACCAAAAGGCAATTGAAAATTCGTATTAAGACGTCATAAAATGTGTTATGCACTTGAGCGCATTTACTATACGTACATCCTGAAAAAACATAAAATTTTGGAAACGTATAGAAAAAAACACGCTCCGGCTTTGTGTAAAAGGGTAGTGCAGTCCTACAAAAAAAATGAAGTCTCGTGAAATATTCACTATAACAAACTAATCGTATTCTATGAATATATGAATATACATAAGTGTAGGTGCATAACTCATATACATATCTGTCCTAAAACGTGTACTCCAGATTATCAAAAACCATCACTCAAGCAAATCAAAGCCGCTTACTAAAAAGTAATTTGACATCTGGAATCTACTTGCCAACTCTACTTGCCCATCGTCAATTAAGTTTAATTGCCTGAACGGCTGAAATTCAGCAAGTCCAAGTACTTCAAATATGCATACAAAGTGAGCACAGAAATCATCAAAATCGGCCCGTTTTTTTCTGCCCACTTTCTAGAACCATTTAACAATCAATTTATTTTGCCATACTTTTGGCTTTGTGTACCATAAATACGCCTGCTTTTTTAAAAAAAAAGTTGCGAAGTTATATTTTCCTGCAAAAATATATAAATATGTACTGTAAGCTCGTTGAATATTATATTCATTCGCGTTTCAAGTACAGAGTTAGATATCGACTCAACTCCAATTATAATTGGCTTGATCTAAATATTATTTTTTGTGCTATCGGCCGCAAAATACACACTAACATATCTACGATATTAAACGTTTCTCCAATTCGTATTGTTACAAATATATATAGACATTTATTCACGATGAGTCAATGTAAATTACCGTCGATTTGGTATATTAAAACATACGATTAAGTGTACGATCCAGAAAAATAATGTTCAATAGCATTTTCAAACATTCGACGTATTTAATATGTGCACTCGCTTTAGTTTATGGATGTTTTTGAAGTAGGCGTTGAAAAGCAGAGCCTGGAAGGTGTTGCAGCTTTCTTGGATTTCCATCCTCAATGATTCGACCATTTTCCATCACAATTATGCGGTCATATTCCAGAATAGTTATCAGCCGGTGCTGTAAAAATATACAAATGATCGATACAAGAACCGTATATTGGCCTCATAGAAAAACTCACGGCAATGGTTATGATTGTGCGTCCCTGGAATGCTTTATCTGCGGCCTTCAGTAGGGCTCCCTCCGTACTACTGTCCAGAGCACTTGTTGCTTCGTCCAGTACCAAGCAAACGGAGCCGCGTAGAATTGCCCGTGCAAGGCACAGCAATTGACGATGGCCAGCGCTTAAGTTAATCGCACCATCAATAATTACTGTATCTGAAATTCAATGGAAAGATACGTGAATTATGATAAAAGTATCTACTAATTTGCTGTTTTCTAGCTGTGGTATGCACCAAACCACTAACCATACAGTCTATAGATGTACCAGCTCATACAAACGGAAACGAAGTCTGAGAAATTCAGTACCAAGCGTTCGGCTCGGTACAGGAACTGTTCGGGTCATGACGCGGCGCTTGCAAAAGCCGACCGCAACGAAGAAATTACAATGGTGTATGTCTTATAATACACAAAAAATATGTGATTGTATGCATTGTCAGTTATTGGGTTTTTGGTTTCTTTTTATTCATGATTCAGCGTATTTGAATGTATGGTTGCACATGCATTCTCACTTACTTTGCGTCCGTGTGATAGTATTCATGGGTGCTAGAACTGAATTGCGAGAGTTCGTATCAGTTTCTGGATTTTTGTACCCATTACTTTTGCGTTTTTAGAGTCGACACTTTTTGAAGATATCAAATAATATCAAAATAACTGTTATTTTGTATATGCCTTAGATGATCATTTTTTTTAATATAGGACATATAAATATAATGAGCGGATATACATATGTAAACAAATATAATATAATTCATACATAACTCCCATTGGAATAATTTTCCATTCGAGTATTCAAGGTGAAAGTTTTGAATAAGCAAATAATTTTGACTTAATATATATATTTGTATATAATTTAGTCGTATAAACATAAAGACTATGTAGTATGTACTATATATACACAAATGTATATTTAATTGTATGGTAATTTTTATAATATATTAATATATATGATCACATATAAAAAAGTAATATGCGCTGAAAAATGCATATATATCATCCATGATTATGGATATTAATGACATACAAATAGGTATTCAATGGGTCTATACAGATTTCAGTGTGATAGCCCAACAGATTTGAAATCATTCCTCGCTTTCTGATGCGAATGCAAAGTAAATAAACATACTTGTCGAAGAAAACACCCATTACTTTATAATTCATTGGAGATTATGCCTTTATCAAGACGCTTGCCCACAATACAAATAAAAATAATATTTTGTATATCCTTTACATGCTAACTTTGTTTGATGTACTATAACCAAATATAATAAACGAATGTGAATGAGTAAAAATGCAAAATGTGTAGCATACATAACTTCACATGAGATTAATTGTCTGTAGGGTACTATCGTCGCGTCAATAAGCAAAACTTAGTAAATACATGCCGTTTGTATGAACTGGCGCATCTATATACTGTATGGTTAGTGACTAAACCAAGAAAGCAAAGAAAATAGTCTTCATACCCAAACCCAACGGAAGATTCACTTTGACAAAATCTTTTAATTGTGCTAACTCAAGGCTGTTCCAAAGCTGTAAATCCGAGTAATAACCATGGGGGTCTAAATTGGCACGGATTGAACAAAAATTGAACAACTGCACTTCCTGCGGAATTATCGATAATCTACTCCGTAACTCTTCTGGTCGGATTTGCTTAATGTCTACGTCATCAATACGAATTTGCCCACTTGTCGTTTGTAATACACCGAATAGAGATAAGCCCAACGATGATTTTCCGCTTCCAGTACGACCACAAATGCCAATCTGTAGAGAGAGTACAAAGTAAAAGGGAGGGGAGTTAATAAGCTAGTGAACACAAGACTTAATTTCCACTTAAACTTGTACATGCTGTGAAATGAATGCAAAACTTAGTTTACAATTCTTGAGAATTTCGATACACATGTATGTTTTTAATGGCAATCAAAACTTTTAAATCATCATCAGCTCAGAACCAAATTATAAAACTATGATACTCACCCGTTGACCCGCTGGTATTTTTAATGTTAGGTCGCTGATAACATTCTGTGTTTGCCCTTCATAACGTAGGCTAACATTTTGGAAGCTGATGTCGCCTCTTTGCGGCCACGAAATTGGTACGCTCTGGTCTGCAAAAAAAAAAACCAATTGAAAATTATGTAAACTGATTGTATAAGACTAAAAAATAACCATTCTAACAAAAAATAATAACAATAAATAATACTGCTAACTCGATTCTTCTCCAATTTTGCATATTTAATGCTTGAAACCACTTTTTCTTATCTTACATCGTTTAAGCTGACAAGACTCACGCCTTCTAGCTAGCTCATTAGGCAGATCGACCTCGTCGAGTGGTGGCAGTTTCTTATCTTTAATCACCGACGTCTTTGTCGTCGCCTTCTGTAACTTGTCAGCAGCTGTCGCCGTGTGGAAGTGGAAGTTTAAGTGATTGCCGTCGCCGGTTGCATTGCCTGCATTTAATTTATCAGCATTTTCCCCATCTCCACCTCCATCTTCATCAACATCAACGGCAGCTGTCGTTGCGCCTGGGTAAACTTTTTCACCGGCAGTCGACATCGAAGTGGACAAGGACGACCTATCGACTCCATTGCTTATTTCTTCGTTCGCTTTCAAATCCGACTCCTGTCCGACATAGTGTGCAATGCGTTCTACAGAGCCCGCATACATCTCCATATCAGCCAGAAGTTTTACAACCCAATTAAGGTAAATCGGTACCAACAACGTGTAGTTTATGGCCAACCCGACAAGCGATGGCGTTGGTCTCAGCTCGGAAGAGAGGTCTGGCATGCTTTTATTGTTAGCATAAGTTTCTGCTACGTCCCTGGTATATCTGAAGTTGCTGCAACTGATGCTTGCCGTTGCCAGTGACGTCATAATCGCCACAAACACAATGCACCCGCCGAAAAAGTCCTGAAATGATGATATAATAACGTATAATAATGTGAGAAAAACAAATAGAGAGAAAGCAAATAAATGTGAAATGTGAGTGCCGTGCTAGGACAATTTTCTCAAAGGCTATATATTAACGAGGGGGAACGTTGTGAGCCTACGATTTATGTAATTTATTATATATTCGCAAAAGGGACGAATCAAATTTTAGGTATATTAGATATTATCTGTTCCCATTTTTGTTTACAGTTGTTTTTACATCTGTCTTCTCTACATTTCTACATCTAAACACGACTTTACTAAGAATCGTGGAATCGTGTGCGAGAGAGAGAGAGAATGAGTAAGCGCTTGAAAGGCCACTGAAATTTGATTTGTTCCTTCTGGCTAAAATAATGGCTATATTAATGATCCGACCTGATCCAGATTCGGCAATCTGGTAGATACGGGTATTTTCCATGATTCTGCGTTTTTTTTTTCTCGTATCTTACAAATTGTGGATTCCACAGATTTTCGTCCTTTGTGGGAGCGGAAGGAGGCGAAATTTTAAAATACACTTGTATTGAAGTGATATCACAGTAGCTTATATAGAAAGTTTTGTTGATCTAGCTCTCATAGTCTTTGAGATCTAGGCGCTAATCTGGACGAATGGGCACAGCAGACGGGGTGCGTGTGAGAGAGAGCGAGAGGAACGATGCCTTTCGAAATGGTTTTCTTCATTGTGGCTATATTAATGACCTGATATGATCCAGATTCAACACTCTGATAGATATGGTCATTGTCTATGATTCTGCGTTGTTTTCTCGTATCTTTAAAATTGTGCATGCCACAAATGTTCGTTCCTTGTGTGGGCGGAAGGGGGCGGTAACTCTCACAGGAGTCTGGATACATAATTTGGTTGCTCTAGCTCTTATAGTCTCTGAGCTATAGGCCCTAATGAGAACGGACGGACAGACTGACGGACAGACAGACATGGCTATATCGACTTGGCTATTGATGCTGATCAAGAATAAATATACTTTATGGGGTCGGAAACGCTTCCTTCTGACTGTTACACACATCCACACATACACACATTTGGCAAAAATCTAATATACCCCTATACTTTTCGAGTACGGGGTACAAAAACAAAATGCCTCTATGTTATGTTCTGCAGGACAAAGTGTCCGTTAACATTATATTAGATCCACACAAGCAAAGAGTACAAAAATCAAATATAATTACCAATGATATGCCAAGCCAGCGGTTACTCGTGTTCAGTAACGCAAATGCAATTGTGTTGGCTTCAAGACGTTTGAAGAGTATCTCGGTAAAACGTGCCTGCTGATTGTAGGCACGTATTGTGGTCACACCTTGTATTGTTTCCGATAAATGTGAAATAACCGGTGAGTTAGTCGAGCTTTCAATACGTTGTAATTCACTGAAGAGGACAAATCAAAAGGTATCATAAAATGGAGAAAATAAATGTAGGCTGAACTGAACGGCATGAACTTTTTTCGACTTTATCCTTTATCGTCAAAATTATAAGCGGATAGATATTTTTACTTACCGCGCTGAACACCTGTAGAACTTTTGAATTATATAGTAGGCTCCACAGATAGGAAGTGTGAAGGCCAAAAACCAGGGAGTAATGCTCAAATTTATCAGAACGGCGGAAATGCAGAGAAAACTAAATTGTAGCAACCTTTGACAAGTCGCAGCAATTTTCTGTGAATAAAATACAAACATAATTATGAGGATCAAAGAAATTATTCCACGTATGGTCTAAACTAAATACAATTATGCTCTGCTCTCCAAATGATACCTTTAGTTATTCCGACAATTTAAAAAAAAAATTATATAAAAAAAATTTAATGTAAGCGCCTAATGATCAAAATGTACCAAGGAGATAAGTATTTTTTTCTCTTACTACTCTTACTACAAAGTTAAATAGTTTTTTTTCCTACTGTTGACCTATTTACAATATGTAAGCATATACATGAACATACCCAAAGATAAAACAACGCGTGCCTATCACAGAAAAATCTTAGCCAAAGAAAAAAAATAAAAATATATCAGCATATATATTCAACTCTGTTATAGCTGTTCTTGCATTCAACTCTGTTATAGGTGTTTTTGCATTCATATTTTATACAGCAGCGACTATGGGTGATAGCAAAAATAACAAATCGTACCTTATCAATGATCGCCATATCGTTGCTGAATCGGTTCACAATACGCCCGAGCGGTGTAACTTCGAAAAAATGCAACGTTTTATGCAAAATCGATTGCAGCAGCTTATCGTGCAAATTACGACGGGCATTACAGCCGGCCCATTGTCCTGCCGGTGTTGATATCATGGCCATTATAATGCAAACACACGAAATTGCGGCATACATGCAGAAATAGTACGTGACTTCGTGGCCCTCCTCTTTGCTCACGTCCTGTGTCTGGATATGGACATCGCTCCAATGCCTCAGCCAAACGTCCGTGTAGACACGCAAACATTGCCAAATTAGTGCGGTGATAAAAAATACTGCGATTATGGGCACACCAGAGACCCGTATATACATCAGATAAATGTGATGTGATATTTTTCCATATTTGCGTTCAGCATCAATTGTAGATTCTGACATTGGTATCAATTCATTCCCGGTTCTCGATGTTTCCATGTTACCCTCACCGCGATAAATTGTGCCGTCTTTATAGTCTACATTTTCAATTAAAAATATATATAAAAACAGTTGCATTTATGAAAGGGATCATGCAACACATGTTTGCAATCTATCAAATTGTTTTACAACTGATTAAATTTAAAGTTTTCATTTCGAAATTTACGAACATATCCGGCAAATATTGATAAAGTCAGCAAAACGTTTTCTGTCCTGCCATCTTTTCTTACTCAAGAATGCACTTATTTTGACTTGGCGCATGGGAGCGTAAACTTTTAAAATCGAAGTTTGTTTATATATTTATGCATCTATGTATAAACTAGTTTATAATGAGAACGTTTCAAAGTGTATTGGAATAAATATGTACCAGCAAAAAACAGATTTGAGCGAAATTGGGGATAGTTTATAAATATATACTTCACTAAAATTGGTATCGCCTACTTTTTTTGGTCGAATTCATCGATGGCTGCTGCTCTATTTTTCCCTCTAAATCATTCGATAGTTTAAAGTTTTGTTTTGCATCCGAATTGTATGTGAAGGGTATTGAACCACAATCAGCAGCTTGAAAAGCAGAAGTAGCAGCAGATTCTTCGGAGATGCTCCTATAAATGCATGTAACCAACGAAAATGTATGCATTATACGACCACACCAATATATTACTTACAGAATCGAGTTGGTGGCGCTCAGGGGTTGAAGGTGGTGTTTGGGCTTATTAGAACGCCGCATTGACATCCGTCGCAAAAACTGCTGAAAGCTGCCACTATCCTGATCCTCCGATGTTACTTCTGTCTTTGTATTCACTTTTATCTCCACCTCTGTGTATTGAGGATTATCAATCACCACTTCCATGGCCGGCGGTGATGACGCATTCCGAGCCAGCGGATGATGCTGCACGTTTTTTTTCGGCTGCCATGATTTTATTCGAGGGTCTTGCAACAACGGTGAGATAGCCATCTCGATGCCGTCTGCACTGATCTCCGTATAGCTACTACCGCTTAACCCGCTGCGATTAATTGGATTTCCGCTATTAGAACTTGAAGCTGACGTAGCCGTTAGCGTACTAAGACCGCTTAATCTATGCCAAGAGTTAGTAGTAGTCCTACTATCTCGACGATTAAGCATTTGCCGACGTCGTGGTCGCATAATGACATCATCTGCCTGACACTCATCAATTGGTAGAGGTACATCATAGATGAGATGCCGTGAGCCATAGACCGTGCTAGATCGCTTTCGCTGCAAATTGAAGCTACAGCTGTTTCCATTAGAAAGAAGATAAGGCTAACAAGAAACAAAACATAAATTTAAATTTTAAATATCCAATAAAGATATAATATTAATATGCACTTACCGCCGATATATCATTATCCTCTTCATCCTCCTCAATGCCATTATCTTGCATATTAGTCACTGATAAAGAAGCGCTGTCGTCAGGTGCATCGGTATTGCTTCCACCATTTTCATCTGTGGTCACTGAAATCGAGCGCTGAAGTGCTAGTTTGCTCACATTTTTCAGCAACTTCCAGCGTTCACATGCCGTTTGTTCAAAATGGCTGTAAAAATACAATATTTATATAAAGAACCAGTTTTGGTTTGACTTAACATTTTTGTTGCAACTATATAGTATATATTTGACTATATTGGACTACAATAAATATATGTATAATGATAACATACTTACTTTTGTAAATCATTTTGTTTCTTTGCATTTGATATTGCAATTATAGAATTCCATTTCACGGGTATCTGTGGATGCTTTGATTCTATGTCCATATAACTGCCGCAAGCTTGAAGGCGACCATTTTTCATGACGATTACCTATCAGTTAATGTAATAAAAAATAACCAACAATAACTTATGTTTTCTATATAACTAAACTATAACTAAACTATGGCTACACCATAAACAAGAATTTAGTCTCGACTACGGGTATGTTAGAGTCTCTCCGTGCAATAACACAATGTTTTTGTTTCAAAACATACGTAATCCGCCTCCTTTATGAGATGTAATTGTTGTGTCACAAGTATAACGGTACGATTTGACTTCAGTAGCATCTGGCTCACGCAACGCTGAAAGATTTGGGATCCGACCTCGTTATCGAGTGAGGACAGTGGATCGTCCTGTTTAAAAAATGTACAATATAGCTCATTTTAGAAATTACGCAATTGTAAATATACACATATTTTTATAATCGTTATATTTGTACAGATTTAGGAATATTTATTATAACAATTTATTAAGTCTTAAATTGAGTAGAATCATTAAATTATATATAATTATGATAATATAGTTGCAAGCCTGACAGATTGCCTCGCGCAACGGCTCCTCTAGACTGGACATTTTATTGGCCATACACCATATCAACATAAATGAAACATTTAAAATGTTAAATAAAGTTATTTCGAATTAAGATGTGCGGACCATGTAGACGATCGAGGGGAATCATATTCAAAACAATTGTCCGGAACTACAAACTGCGCTGGCTTGTAAATTAAACTAAAAATCTCTTTCTTATCAAGAGACATTTTGGTAGAAAACAAAAATATAGCGATGCTATTCATCGATAATTCCTATTATAGCTATATAAAAACTATCACGAGATAATACTTCCCCTGCAGAAGATATTTGAAGCAACTCCGAAGTTTTTCACTCTCTGAGTTGCAAGTTATCAGTCTTCTTTTCTCAAATTTCCACCTAATTCCCCTTTACCATCCCTTTCGCGTCTTCTCCTTTCCTATTTCCCCTTCCCTTTCAACGTATTCTTTATTACAGGCAGTGTCCCTAAAGTTGTTTACCATGAAACAAAGTACCAAACGTGAACTGCTTTTCTCCCACTGTGGTTGTCATTTATAGTGCGTGCAGTTTAATTAACGAATAGAACTACTCAATTTTTTACGGTTTCACTCTTGATAGTTGAAGGTATTCTTACCATTATGACCACATTAGCCGATGAATAGATCGCACGCGCAATAGCTATTCGCTGTTTCTGTCCGCCTGATATATTGATGCCGCGTTCTCCGATAATGGTGAAATCGCCTTTTGGCATTATATCAATGTCAGGCTTAAGGGCACATGCCTCTATCGCGAAATCGTAACGGCTGGGTCGAAAGGACTCGCCAAAAAGAATGTTTTCCCGGATGGTGTCATTAAGCAAAAAAGGATGTTGAGACACATAAGAAATCGTACATGTTCTGGAGGAAAAAAAATTGAGCAACAAACATAAATAAGTAAAATAGATTTTCAAATGAACAAAGTTTAAAGGGGACGTTGAACGTTAAAGACACCAATGCAGACAAAACGTTTTGAAACTAACTCGGACATTTATTACAATAATTTAAATTATTGCACATTTATCGTTTGCAAAGGATAACAGGGAGAATATCCAAAGGCCAGAAGATCGAATTGGTTCAGGCTATGAAGGCAAGTGCACACCCGTTGTCGGGTTACGCCCACGACTTTAACTTGTTAAATTCATTTTTTTATGCTTGCAATCGACCCTCGAACCAATCCGAAAACCAAACAGTGTCCAGTGTATTCAGGAAAACAGTGGCGCAGGGCGATGCCATTTTTTTATTTTATGTGCAATAAAATTAACAACCTATAGTCATTTTGTGATAGATTACTGAATCACGTGGTGTGAATTGAAACGACTGATAAAAATAAATTGAACGACCGCTGTGACTTCTTTCACCACAGAAACTAAAACTATTCCAGATAGTCAAGGATTCTTCGTTACGTATGAGGAACTTTTTAAAAATATTCAATTGGAGGCTCAATTTAATTTACTTTTTAGCTGCTTTAAGACAACGATAAAATTCTCTATGATAATCTAAACACTGCCACAAAAACTTTCATCGGTATTTCAAAGTGTACAAAAAGCTATGTGTACTAAGGGAAACTGCCTATGCAAACAGGTGCAAATTATGCAATTAAATGTGATAAATGAGCAAACACACTTATCCACGATATCGCAAAGGTTGCTAGAACTGAAAATAAGCACATAAATAGCTGAACAAATTTACATGAAAGGACATTTTGTTGTTGAACCGTTTAAGCAGACAAAGAAACGTGCTTAATCTTAAAAATAAGAAAATTGTGAATGGCATCGTCAGGAGAAGCCTAGTTTAGACTAGAACCAAATGTTCAGGTAAGAAAATAAGCTTACCAAGAGAGATGCGACTCTGTTAGAAACACGTTTAAATTATAAATTAAATTTTTCAATAAGCTAAAACAAGTTTCAATGGTCTACTTACTTGTGCCAAAACATATTTCCTGCTAACAGTGGCATCTCCATGAGTAAAGCCGACAACAGGGATGTCTTTCCACTACCATTTTTTCCGACTATAATTGTCAATTTTCCCTTTGGTATGACTATCCCTTGAATATGTAATTGAACCATTGGGTTCTGACTTTCTGGATGCCATGTGAAAAGACCGTCATTGATCGACACCGCAATGTCATCCGGCATCTTTAGCAGGAGTGAATCACGTCTCCAGCTATCCGTGTTCCTAGCACGCATCACTGAGAATTCTTGATGTTTCTCTACTACGCTTCCCCGCAGCTTTGGTGGTCTAATGGCTACATACGGTACGGTACGAAGCAGTTCACGACGCTGTTGGACTAGCTTCTGATGGCCCACCTCTTGACAAAACGGTGGAAAAGTGGCTCCCAGCTGTTCTTCGCGTTTCTGCAGTAGATGGGTCTTGGTTATCTGCGCAGAATTTTCCTCTAATGCCGACGTTGATATCGGCCGTTCTAATGTTGCTATTCGTTGCGCAATGTGCTTTTCATTCAGCATGTTCTCTGCCTGTGCTGTGCGCATTGTCATTTTAGACTTCTCATGCGTTTCATACATATCCAATGAAGCATCACTCTTGCTTAATATCCGTGCCATGTTTCGAATGCCCTCAAACTGCTTTTGAATCTCATTTGCCTCAAAAAATCGCTGCAAGCGACGCGTTGAAACCCTGGCTGCTATAATAATTGGGACAGTAATCGGAAATATCAACAGAGGAACTGTTAGCTGCTGAAAAAGGGCCAATGCAGAGAACAATCGACTAGCGTTTAAATTAATATTCGCTTCCCGAGGTAGCCACACATAAACACCTAAAGTCACAAAAGTTATTAACACTGTCGAAATATGTGTAAGTATAGCTGGTTAAAAAAAAAACAATGGATTTAGAAAGTCAGTATATCGCAATTGTACTCTTACTCATTAACGTCCAAAATATGGCATCCTTGTTGAGATATGTGAGCTCCTTTTTGCGTGACAATTGAATCTTTTTAACGAAAACCTCATCCCAGGCATTTAGCTTTATAACTTTGATACCAATCAATGTTTCATGTATTTTTTTTAGTCGTTCATCAGTATATTTCTGTTTGAATATATCGAAAAGAAAACTTTAAATCTTTACTGCTAATACTATGTATATTGTACTAGTAAAATTAAAAATATTTACATACCGCAATAGCTTCGCTGTTTTTAGACATGGCATTTCCAATGAGAAATTGCAATGGCGTCATTATTAGTATGCACACAATTGCTCCAATGACAGCACTTATCCCCAACTTAAGATACAGCAAGTAAATGACCACTGATATCTAGAATTATAAGGTTGGCACTTTAATTCCTCAATTTGAGTTTAAAAAAAATAATAAAAGTGAAAATTAAATTACATGCTGCAACTGTAGTCTAAAATTTGGTATATTTTTCTAGTCACGTACGTTTTCATTTATCTTAGTTTAGTTTTAGCATATCTCGGAACATACCTTAAAAGGTATAGCCCATGCATAGTGGGCGATCCAGAAAAATTGCATTATGTTTAGTGTATCTTCCGTCATATGATTGGTAATGCTGCCAATGTCGTTAGAAGGATATAAATCTGTCAAATGAGAAATATTAGGATATTTTTATATATGTACGAAGACGACGGAGGCGACAACCCAAAACTATTTTATATTATAGAGAGATACTTTTGGACTTTGTTTATTCTTTTACCCCAAAAGCTGAAAAAAGCTAAACAACTAAAATGCACATGTTTAATTTATTCATAAAATCAGGAGTTGCAACGTTTTAACGATTTTCTCTGCCAAAAAAGGAACCAAGAGAGAAATTTACTCACCGCCTATATATCCCATTTGTTCTTTAGAGTTATAATCCGTATTCATAAAATCTTTGGCGTTGTTTTTTTGCGTTTTTATCGGAGTAGAAGTAGTGGATAATGCAGTTTGGGGTATGATATTATTAGCAGAACAGCCGCTGCTCGCATTTAATAGCAAAGTCTTTCGATAAATTAGACCCTGTAGGGATGTTTTTATCCAGATACCCGTCATATTAAGAATGTGCGTAGAAGCCTGGGACAAAGCTCCTTGAGTCATTGCAGCTAGTAGAACAATCCAAGCAATGCTCCAGCCATTTGTTAGCAATTCCGACCAGGTGGCATAGTAAATTCTTACTTCGTCAATCACCGCATGACCGCTCATATTAAAGGTCAACATTAGTGCTTGACCACCCTCGTATTTGGCCTCCCATTGTTTCGATGGATGCGTCGTTTGAGCATAAAGCTCTTCTATATATTGTACTATTTGCTGTATTGCAAGTGGGCCAACCAACGCAAATAAGTCTCCCGCCAGCTTTAAAATGCCGCCCAAAGCAAACGTGCGCCAACTGTTCTTTACATAGCAATACCATAAGGATGGGGATGAATTTGACTTTTTCTGGAAAATGTTTAATCAAGAAAAAGGAAAAAAAAAACTCGTAAAACTATTAAAATAATATATATTTGTTTTTAAATGTGTACCAATTTACATGGCTGAATATACCAGTTGACATGTACAAGGCTTACTTACTTACAATACTTACTTACCATCTCATCTGTGTAAACATACAGAAACTGATCGTAATGCGATCTAGCGCTATCCTCTAATTTCATTGCACCCAAGTCCTGAAGTTCTAGCGGTTTCTTATAGCCCAACCACAGTAAAGGAGTCAACCACCAGAAACAAGATTTTGAATAAAATGTTGCCAGTGAATGTTTATAACCTATTTTTCCATGGTCATCTACGTAGTTGTCACGAAAGTGCTACAAAATCCATTAAATACAAATTTTGGCAGTAGGTTTAGTAGTAGAGTTGTAATATTTTGAATTGTGATTGAAATGTACTCATATAAAAGAATATATACGTAGGTGATCAAAAGTAACCAATCAAAGCGTTTGCCGTTTTTAAAATAAGGAGACCTAATCCCGATTTCTCTAGCTACTTTGTCCACTGTAAATGCAGTTTTCTTTGCGACCCTTCCTTTGGCCAGGCACACATATGTATGCATGTAGTTTTTATACCCGGTACTCGTAGAGTAAAGGGGTATATTAGATTTGTTGAAAAAATGGATGTGTGCAACACCCAGAGGGAAGCGTTTTCGACCCCATAAAGTATATATATTCTTGATTAGCATCAATAGCCGAGTCTATATAGCTATGTCTGTCTGTCCGTCCGTCCGTCTGTTTGTCCGTCCGTCCGTCCGTCCGTCTTCATTAGCGGCTATAGCTCAGAGACTATAAAAGCTTGAGCAACCTAATTTTTTATCCAGACTCCTGTCCTATGACACTGTTACAAGTGTATTTCAAAATTTCGCCCCGCCCCCTTCCGTCCACTCAAAGGACGAAAATCTGTGGCATGCGCAATTTTAAAGATACAAGGAATCTAAAAACGCAGAATCATAGACACTGACCATATCTATCAGAGTGGATCAGATCAGATCATAAATATAGCCACAATGAAGAAAACCATTTCGAAATGCATCGTTCCCTCTCGCTCTCTCTCACACACAGGGGTGGGCGCTATGCCTGATCGAATTTGTTGACGTCTAGATCTCAAAGACTATAAGAGCTAGATCGACATAATATTTGTTTTTCTTTTTTGTCCCTTTTGCGAACATGTAATAAATTACAACAAGCTCCCAAACATATATACTGACTGAGTACTGGGTACTGACGCGGCTCACAACGTTCCCCCTCGTTTAATATGCAAATATCTCTAGCTATCCTCTAGTACCAGGTAACTAGTTCGGCACCGGTGCCGCACTAGTTCCTTTTCTCACGTACCTGGTTCCAGACCGTTTCCCCGACAATGTATTTCAGCGGAGAATTTAAAAGAGAATTTATAGATCCCTCTTCGATTACCTGGAACCTAGTTGCTCGGCAGCTAGTTCCGACCTAGTTACAATTAGACGGCCAGCAACTAGTTCCCTTATCAATCCCCCTTCGATTACCAGTAGCTAGTTCCCAAATCTGGAACTAGTTAAAATAAATTTTGTATAGTTGTGATAAAATAATAATATTTATTTCATTTTTAAATAATACAGAATTAATTGTCTGTAAATAGAATCATTAAAATAGAAAGATAAGAAAAAAAGTCATACATGAAATTTGGTTCAGAAATAGTTACATAAACTCTTTTATTGAGTTTCCTATGTTCATTCAATTCCTTCAGCTGCTCCACTGCTTTTATTGGGGAATATTTCTACCACTCCTTTTAATTGATCTAAAAAGAACAACGTTATTTATTAGTTTGATAATACAAATAATGTTCAATTCATTTTTCAATTGTAGGGTTTCTGAAAGTATATATGTATATATTTATTTCGATTTATATATTCCAATATTCATTCTATTTACAAATTTTCTCTTTACCCTTTGTTTTCTGCAATTCCTTTCCAATTTCCAAACTGGCTGTACACTTGGAACTATTCTCTGGAAAACAATTACGTATATTAGCTTCGAAAATGACTATCCTATTATTTTAAATATGTAATATTAGTTACGTACCTGTTTATTACTGTATATTTGATGAAACTAGAGTATATTTCTTACTTTTTATTTGATTCTAAGCAACGTTATCGCAAATGCTACATTCAGCCACTAGATCTTGAACAGAAGTGAACAAAAACTACGAAGAAGGAACGCGTGGAGAACAAATGCATTTTGTTTGTGTACTTTTCTGTATCTTGCATTCCACGAGCGCGAGTACAGTAGAATATCACGATTACCTTCCCATTTTGGTAAAATTACATTGCGTGGCATCGGTAGAAACTTCTGAGTCCGCACTGTATTGTAACTCTTTTTCGCGGTTTATTCATATTTCCATGAGTTTACGGTTATTTGTCGACTTCGAAAACAAAACGAAGCCAGCTTCGTTATTTGACTGGTGGACGTTCGCCTCCTCCGTAGCTAGTTGCTGAACCAGTACATTGTAGTCGACGAAGACCTGGTCGACGTTCGCTTCCCCCGAAACTAGTTGCGTAGCTAGTTACGCGGTAATCGAAGAGGAACTAATTCGAGAGGGGTCAATTGACCTTCGGTTCTACAGGGTATGTATAAGTGAAGACCTCTTTAATGAAATGTTCGTAGTTGCTGGCGGTGGACAGGCCAACGTAAAGTTTTCTCTAATTTTTAGCGGACGTATTTCAGATAGTTAACTTTAATTTGTTCTATTGCAGTTTAATTACCTCATTATATATGGTGTAACCATCCAACAAAGCCAATACCAGCAGACACAAAACAGACATACCCACAAGGCACGTCTGAAGCTCTAGACGCTCCTCATAGTATGCAACCTCTGTCAATTCATCAGAACGCAGAACTAGATTCAATACCTCCACAGTAATGCTGGCATACAAAAACACTAAGGGATACAAATATGCTCGAATATTAAATGTGAGAGTTTTACATCATGTAACTTACACAACAAAAAGGCATTGACTCACCTGTCGTCTTCTTGCGCTCTATTACACGATGATAACACATTAGCAAAATTGTTAATATTGTGGAAGCAATCGCATTCCACGTTTCTCCCGCTCCTATTATAACCAACAAATTTGTATCTCTATTCTTTGAATCAAAAAGACGGCTGAGCTGCCGTGCATTGCGTTGGGGCAATAAGCTCCTGGCTAGATCCAAGCTATTTCCCGCCAACATGAGCAGTGACACAGCTGCACGTAAATTGTGAAACATTAGTAGTGTTTTATGACACCTGCATTGAAAAGGCGGCACATGATGAACTTTCGTGATCTTTGTGAAAAGTATTAATTGAGTTTCTTGTCGTATTAAAATATATTTTTCATACTAAAACATACATATACGTAAAATATAATCATAGTTTCGTTATTAAAGTTATATTAATACTGTTTTCAATTCATAAGTACAACATAGTACATATATCAAAAATACATTCTCACTCGAATTCTGCTGCATTCACTTAGACACAAATAAAAAAGTGAAGTGCAGACGCAATTGAGATATTTCTTTCAAAAACTATGGCACGAGACCCGTTAAAAAGGTATTGCACCCTTCATGTCTTCGATTTCATAGAGTACATACTTGATATCATATGCCTCTTTAGTTCCGGATAGCAATTATTGACGTTTAAGTGGATTTTGAAATATGTATACAGAAAATTATTTAGCAGAACAAAGTGTTTAGTTTTGTTAAAAAAAAAATAGAATCGAACTACATATTTATATACAAAATTTATAAAATCATAAAGTAACCTAAAATTTTTTTACAAGAACAACCTATTTTTCTTTTGTATGTCTATTTACAAATGGACAACCATGCAGATGAAATATTCGTACCATAGATCATTTAATAAGACCCATCGACAGCATTGCAAGAAAATGGAGACAATTATACTTAACTATGCACGTTTAATCATAATAATAGGAGTCCAGTGAAACATTTCATGACAGTTTAGTTGATTAGTACAAGCTAAATCTAATAAATTTGTCTTTTACTTATCAGTACTCACGTTTCATATTTATTCCAAACGAAAACACAGGCGAAAATCAATAGCAATATGCTTAGACAAGTAAAAAGGAGCTTCATGCGGTCAATTCCACAAACGTTTGTATTTAAATTTTCATAGATGGAGCGAACGCAACCATTTAAATGATTGCAGTGTATAATATTGAACAACTGCGTCATATCGACCAAAATATCTAAAATATCCAAAATATTTACAGTATTTTTATCCTTTCTGAACTTTTTATGAATTCCACTAGAATTGTTTTATTTTAAACATTATCATACAAATGCGCACATTCGACATTGTATTTATCCATAAATAAATTCGATTCCCTCCGTATTCACTTTAAAATTTTCTGTACAAGGTAAACACCAAGAAAATTGTTTAAAGTAAACAAATTATTTCACACAAATATGCACTGAAATTACTTCTATCGCATTATACGTGAATGCAAGTAGTTTCAAAATATATTTCGTTTTAAGGGAGCGTTTTCAATCTCTTTCCAATTACTTTTAAGTATTTTTTTTAATATAAACAAAAAAACATATAATTGGCTATGCGCACTTTTCTGAAAATAAGAGAGGAGGCCAACCGTCTACAACGGAGCATGACAGCACACTAGACGTATGATCACCCGCCGTAAAAGTTGCGAAGTAGAGATGCCACACAGACGTGAGGGATCTTGCACGTGCGCACTGGAAAAAGCTTTTCCGATACTGAGATTGTGATGCAATTTTTATAGTCATTTACATATCCACGTTCAATTTCAAACTATTTATCAAATTGACCAGAAACAAAACTGGTTTCGATTTTCTTTAATAATCTTAGCTTAAGCAGATTCGCATTTCTTTAACAATTAGTATGGATAATATGCTTCGAATAAATATATTTAAGTTTTTTGTTTTGATGTGAATTAACGTTTGAATTCAATATGTATATGTATATAGACTAAATGGATGAGAAATAATCGCAACTTCCACACATATTATAAAGGTGGCCGGTGGAAGGCTCTATAAAGAAACGCAGTGCCTGAGTACACTTAATTTCATGTGATGCAATTTGCTGTTGTATCAACCTTTCCAGCTGTTCCATGTTAGATGTATGCTCAAACTGAATTCCACACTCACACAGGTAGATAGTTTCCTGACGTTTCAATGGTTTTATAAGGCAGACAGGACACAAAACATGTTTCTGTATAGGTGCGTCTACCTCCACATACGTTTCTAAATTTTGTTCGCCCAACGCATACCATTCATTTACATCCGAAAGTAATTCGTCCAGAATGTTCTGCTCCAGCTCCAAATCTTTGTCAAACTCGCTGAGCTCCGTGCGAAGAAATTCTTTAAGTTCCGCCTGTGACAAAAAAATGATTCAAATCAATATATTTCTTTAATCTGTGGCATTCTTACCAATTGTAATGTGCGGTTGGCATCTTGGCATCTTGTGCGAGTCTCTGTAATGCGTTTACGGTACTTCTGCAAGTGGAGAATACTGTAAATATTTATGTTGCTAAGATGAAAATTATTTATAATATATATACATAGATTATATAGATTATAATTATTTTGCACTACCTCACGCAACATATCACGCAGTTTAGGCATGCCCATTCGGTGTCCATGCATCTTGAGTCTCTTTTGTTCTACTGAGGTACGGTAAACGGGACTTTGTGGCGAACTCATTATAGCTGAATTGCAAATGTAAGCAGTTAATTTGCTGGTGGACACGAAATATTACTCTATGCTCACAAGTATGTCCTGACTCTTTATAAATTAGGTGTAAACCAAATGCGAAACCAGGACCGGCAAAAATAAGACAAGCAAGTTAAACAAAACACAAACAAACTCGCGAAAATGTACTTTTTTGGGCGTTTCTAGAGATGTTAGTACGGTACGAACTAACCGTTATCGATGTTTCTAGTGTGGCCGTATTACTGATAGTTACTTCCATGCAACTCTGCGGTAACGAATTCGTTTTGCAGTACTGCAACGCAGAGTTGCTTTGATCGAAATTTGACATCTGGAACATGGCGTAGTACATGCTTCCGCTCTTTCTTTCCCTTTCTTTTACCAACGTGTGCAGTGTCAAGTAAGAGGTTAGATGCAATATTTTTTGTTAAATATACATTATATTTTAAAGAGACTGTTTAATGCAACTAATTTGTGTCATTAAAAGATGCCTGCTACGGTCGTCAAGAAACCTGCAGCTAAGAAGCTGCCCGCTGTGCCGGAATCAAAGCTGAAATTCAGCAAGAAACAAATCAGCAAACGTGCCGCTGAGTCAAAGCGTCGTCTCAAGCGCGCCGCTGTAATTGCGCTGCGCAAGAAGGAAAATCTGGTCCGTGCCGAAAAGTACCAGAATGAGTACATAAAATCTGACCAGCGTGAGATTAAGCTGCGCCGTCTGGCCAAGAAGCGCAACCAGTTTTATGTGCCCGCAGAGGCCAAACTGGCATTTGTCGTTCGTATCCGTGGGTATGTAATGTTGTGCTAAATATTCTACTGTATATCTATAAACCTTTTTATTATCTTTCAGTATCAACAAGGTTGCCCCCAAGGTTCGCAAAGTTTTGCAGCTGTTCCGATTGCGCCAAATCAACAATGGTGTCTTCATCAAGTTGAACAAGGCTACCATAAACATGCTGCGTATTGCCGAGCCTTACATCACCTGGGGCTACCCCAATCTGAAGTCGGTGCGCGAGCTAATTTACAAGCGTGGTTATGTCAAGCACAGCCGTCAGCGTGTCCCCATCACTGACAACTTTGTAATTGAGCGCAAACTGCGCAAGGCCCACAATATTCAGTGCGTTGAGGATTTGGTCCATGAGATCTTCACCGTTGGACCCAATTTCAAGTACGCCTCGAATTTCCTGTGGCCATTTAAGCTAAACACCCCCACCGGTGGATGGCGCAAGAAGGCCAATCACTACGTTAATGGAGGTGATTTCGGCAACCGTGAAGACCACATCAACCGACTGTTGCGCAAAATGGTCTAAGCGCTAGTTTAAAAAACAATAGCTTGGAATTGAACGGCGAGCGATAAATAAAACCTAATTTTATAAATTACAAGATGCCCTTCAATACAAAAAGCCGTCTTCACTTAATTTTTTGTTTTTTTAATATTAAAATAGGAAAAGGTAATTTAGGTATACTTTAAATTGGCATAAAACATTTCAACACGTAATTTTTCAACAAAATTGGCAAACGGAATGCTTTAATAGGTTCATCACAATCCACGCGTTCCAGCGCGTTCAATGCACAACACTTTAAGAAATGCAGATATCCTGCTGCATATAGGGTGCCATTGAAAGAAAGTTATCTTTATACCAATAATAGTTTTATTGAATACATCAATTGCCTTTCAGCTGGCAGTGTTTTTTTATAAATATGTATACACACAAATGGTCCGAAGCAGGTTGTAAACAATGTGATCGATTTGAATTCCAATAACAAAACGGAATAGGTATTTATTTATTTTATTACTACCATGTAACAAGCCAGCGTCCTTTTTTCGATTATTGAGTCTACTGATGTCCGCTGGAACTTGTTGTCGTCACGTGTATATTCTGGACCAGACGTTGGCCCCAATACTCCTCCAAATTGAATGGCTTGAAATTTTTCAATTGATTATCAGATTCGTTGCAGTAAATAACAGGTGTTCCCTGCTCATAAACCTGTCGAAAGGAATATAAAAAGAAATTTTTGCAAAGCAAGATGAGCAACCGAGTTTATTAAACGTAGCTCCGGCGGAGAGAGGCTTTGATACATTGCCCAAATTGAGAAATGTCTACATATGTACATATATGTTTTTCTGCTTTGATGTACGCTTACCTTGTTCCAAGCCTCACGTATATACCGAATCAATTCGTCATGCTGTGAAATTTGCACATTTTGTGACATTTGTGTTCCACATGCTGCAAATAATGGGGAGTTGTTAGTGCTATGATTGGAATAATGTGCATTTGCATTTGTTGATCCTGCTGCCGATGATGTGGAATTTGCATTGCTGTTGTGGTGATAATTGTTGTGCCCACTGCCCTGGCGGCGTATATATGGGTAGCGTCTGTGAAAGAAAACAGTAAAAAACAGAGACAGTAACGATTATAATTTTTATACAAAAAATTAAAAAATAAGAATTTTTTTTAATTATTAAAATTAATTTATATGATAAAAATACAAAATAATTCTTTTAATTAATTTTAATTTAAAAATTAATTGATAACTTTTATTTTCAATTTTTATAACAAAAATTGATTTGAAATATCCGTGGAACCGAAGGAGCCAGACCCATATATATGATCTACGCATTATGTGTGTACATACATATGTGCATACAAATGTACACACATATGTACATAAAAATGTACATACATGTTATATATCAACTGAAAGTTATTAATGCGTAGATCATATATATGGGTCTATATATGATCTGGCTCCTTCGGTTGAAAGGATATTTTAATTCGATTTTTGAAATACAAATTGAAAATAAAAATTATTTTTCAATTTTTATTATAAAAACTGAAAATAAAAGTTATGAATTAATTTTTTATTTAAAAATGAATTATAATAATTATTTCTTATTTTTATCATATAAATTAATTTTAATAATTAAAAAATAATTTTAAACATACAAATTAAAAATAAAAGTTTATCCTATTTTTGAATTTGCCGTGCGAAAATAACATATGTCCATTTTCAGGGGATCCGAGAATCACTTGGTTCTGCTGGTCGGCAGGCTCTCGTATTCAAATTCTGGTTGATGTAGTTCTCCTGCTTTTTCTCGGCTATGAACTGTTGGAGGAGTCGGTCCCGGTAAAAAAAAACATACATACATGCAAATGTATATACCTATGTGTCTATGTATGTAAACAGTTTTTTCCGTCAAACACAACATGTCAAAATTGCCCCGTTTATCACAATATTGTTCCATTACTTTACCCATTATTTCGTTCCATTTTGTGGGATCTTTATTTAAATTAGGCTCTCTAAAATATTCTTGTTTATTCGCGAAAATGTATTTATATATTTTTCCCAATGCTGTCGGAATATTGGTCTTGCGTGTGCTGTATAACTTCAAAAGTGTGGAGTCGGTATATTTCTGGTATGTTTTAAAAATGAGACCGTATATTTCAGTATATTTATAGCGAATATATTTGGTCTAATTTAATACATTGTCTGCAGGGAATTCATTCGCGATGTACTCGAGTACCCCAATGCCCAATTGCCACGTTACGGTCAGTCTCCTCAAAATATGCCATCATCAAAAATCATATTCTTCGGTTTTGATATTCCGTTCAATATTACTACCTAGCTATGTCTTTCAGCACATAACTTATTATTTTACCGAAATGGTGGATCAATTTTCTACAGATTGACATATTTGGAGTACTATCTTTTATTTGATTGCGTCTGAAATTAGATTTAAAAAAAGAAGGTCAGCATTTCATTCTCATATATCTGAAATCAATCTGGCAACAATCAAAAATCATATTCTTCGGTTTTGATATTCCGTTCAATATTACTACCTAGCTATGTCTTTCAGCCCATAACTTATTATTTTACCGAAATGGTGGATCAATTTTCTACAGATTGACATATTTGGAGTACTATCTTTTATTTGATTGCGTCTGAAATTAGATTTTAAAAAAGAAGGTCAGCATTTCATTCTCATATATCTGAAATCAATCTGGCAACAATAAACTTGCGGACCTCTTCGTGATTGGTGGTTGGTGTGTCAAAAGACTTCGGGACCTCTTCGTGATTGGTAAGAATTGCTCTTGTCAGGACCTCGCACATTTTATCTTCTTTAAGAATTTGTTAGGTATTTTAATTTCGGATGACATTTGGAGGCTGTAGAAGGTACAGCGTGGGATCACCTCGTGCCGGAAGATGCTCCTTCGGCGGCAGCTAGCGCTGCCATTTTGAAAATTTTGTATATGAAAATAATGTAATAAGTTACTTCGTTCAATATCCAACAAAACCTGTTAAAAAGTTTTTGCAGAATACAGCCTGGGATTTTACAGTTCGATTTTTGTACTACATAAAACTTTAATCGCGTTTTTCTCGAAACAAAGTTTTTCGACGCGCGGTACCTTCTACAGCTTCGAGGAGTCAACCGATTTCAATGTTTTACCACTCAAATGAAAGATAATTAAATTTGGAAGACACTGACGGAGCGTCTGTTTCGAAAATATTTTTATTTTTTTAAATGTTTTTTTTTTAACGTTAAAGTGCAAAAAAGTGCATGAGAAACGTATTTTTTTTTTTTGAATGGCCGCAATTTTTTTGTAAAATTTTTTTTCAAAAATTAGCTCTTGTCAGGACCTCGCACATTTTATCTTCTTTAAGAATTTGTTAAGTATTTTAATTTCGGATGACATTTGGAGGCTGTAGAAGGTACAGCGTGGGATCACCTCGTGCCGGGAGAGGCTCCTTCGGCGGCAGCTAGCGCTGCCATTTTGAAAATTTTGTATATGAAAATAATGTAATAAGTTACTTCGATCAATATCCAACGAAACCTGCTAAAAAGTTTTTGCAGAATAGAGCCTGTGATTTAACAATTCGATTTTTGTACTACATAAAACTTTAAACGCGTTTTTCTCGAAACAAAGTTTTTCGACGCGCGGTACCTTCTACAGCTTCGAGGAGTCAACCGATTTCAATGTTTTACCATTCAAATGAAAGATAATTAAATTTTAAATGCACTGACGGAGCGTTTGTTTCGAAAATATTTGTATTTTTTTAAATATTTTTTTTTTAACGTTAAAGTGCAAAAAAGTGCATGAGAAACGTTTTTTTTTTTTTTGAATGGCCGCAATTTTTTTGTAAAATTTTTTTTCAAAAATTAGCTCTTGTCAGGACCTCGCACATTTTATCTTCTTTAAGAATTTGTTAGGTATTTTAATTTCGGATGACATTTGGAGGCCGTAGAAGGTACAGCGTGGGATCATCTCGTGCCGGGAGATTCTCCTTCGGCGGCAGCTAGCGCTGCCATTTTGAAAATTTTGTATATGAAAATAATGTAATAAGTTACTTCGATCAATATCCAACAAAACCTGCTAAAAAGTTTTTGCAGAATAGAGCCTGGGATTTTACAGTTCGATTTTTGTACTACATAAAACTTTAAACGCGTTTTTCTCGAAACAAAGTTTTTCGACGCGCGGTACCTTCTACAGCTTCGAGAAGTCAACCGATTTCAATGTTTTACCATTCAAATGAAAGATAATTAAATTTTAAAGGCACAGACGGAGCGTTTGTTTCGAAAATATTTTTATAAATACTTTTTTTTTTAAGTTAAAGTGAAAAAAGTGCATGAGAAACGTATTTTTTTTTTTGAATGGCCGCAATTTTTTTGTAAAATTTTTTTTCAAAAATTAGCTCTTGTCAGGACCTCGCACATTTTATCTTCTTTAAGAATTTGTTAGGTATTTTAATTTCGGATGACATTTGGAGGCTGTAGAAGGTACAGCGTGGGATCATCTCGTGCCGGGAGATTCTCCTTCGGCAGCAGCTAGCGCTGCCATTTTGAAAATTTTGTATATGAAAATAGTGTAATAAGTTACTTCGTTCATTATCCAACAAAACCTGCTAAAAAGTTTTTGCAGAATACAGCCTGGGATTTAACAGTTCGATTTTTGTACTACATAAAACTTTCAACGCGTTTTTCTCGAAACAAAGTTTTTCGACGCGCGGTACCTTCTACAGCTTCGAGGAGTCAACCGATTTCAATGTTTTACCATTCAAATGAAAGATAATTAAATTTTAAATGCACTGACGGAGCGTTTGTTTCGAAAATATTTGTATTTTTTTAAATATTTTTTTTTTAACGTTAAAGTGCAAAAAAGTGCATGAAAAACGTATTTTTTTTTTGAATGGCCACAATTCTTTTGTAAAATGTTTTTTCAAAAATTAGCTCTTGTCAGGACCTCGCACATTTTATCTTCTTTAAGAATTTGTTAGGTATTTTAATTTCGGATGACATTTGGAGGCTGTAGAAGGTACAGCGTGGGATCACCTCGTGCCGGGAGATGCTCCTTCGGCGGCAGCTAGCGCTGCCAATTTGGAAAATTTTGTATATGAAAATTATGTAATAAGTTATTTCGTTCAATATCCAACAAAATCTGCTAAAAAGTTTTTGCAGAATACAGCATGGGATTTTACAGTTCGATTTTTGTACTACATAAAACTTTCAACGCGTTTTTCTCGAAACAAAGTTTTTCGACGCGCGGTACCTTCTACAGCGTCGAGGAGTCAACCGATTTCAATGTTTTACCATTCAAATGAAAGATAATTAAATTGTAAAGGCACTGACGGAGCGTTTGTTTCGAAAATATTTTTATAAATACTTTTTTTTTTTAACGTTAAAGTGCAAAAAAGTGCATGAAAAACGTTGTTTTTTTTTTAATGGCCTTCGGCGGCAGGTAGCGCTGCCATTTTGAAAATTTTGTATATGAAAATAATGTAATAAGTTACTTCGTTCAATATCCAACAAAACCTGTTAAAAAGTTTTTGCCGAATACAGCCTGGGATTTTACAGTTCGATTTTTGTACTACATAAAACTTTAATCGTGTTTTTCTCGAAACAAAGTTTTTCGACGCGCGGTACCTTCTACAGCTTCGAGGAGTCAACCGATTTCAATGTTTTACCACTCAAATGAAAGATAATTAAATTTGGAAGGCACTGACGGAGCGTCTGTTTCGAAAATATTTTTATTTAATTTTTTTTTTTTAACGTTAAAGTGCAAAAAAGTACATGAAAAACGTATTTTTTTTTTTGAATGGCCACAATTCTTTTGTACAATTTTTTTTCAAAAATTAGCTCTTGTCAGGACCTCGCACATTTTATCTTCTTTAAGAATTTGTCAAGTATTTTAATTTCGGATGACATTTGGAGGCTGTAGAAGGTACAGCGTGGGATCATCTCGTGCCGGGAGAGGCTCCTTCGGCAGCAGCTAGCGCCGCCATTTTGAAAATGTTGTATATAAAAATAATGTAATAAGTTAATTCGTTCAATATCCAACAAAACCTGTTAAAAAGTTTTTGCAGAATACAGCCTGGGATTTTACAGTTCGATTTTTGTACTACATAAAACTTTAATCGCGTTTTTCTCGAAACAAAGTTTTTCGACGCGCGGTACCTTCTACAGCTTCGAGGAGTCAACCGATTTCAATGTTTTACCACTCAAATGAAAGATAATTAAACTTGGAAGGCACTGACGGAGCGTCTGTTTCGAAAATATTTTTATAAAATTTTTTTTTTAACGTTAAAGTGCAAAAAAGTGCATGAGAAACGTTTTTTTTTTTTTTGAATGGCCGCAATTTTTTTGTAAAATTTTTTTTCAAAAATTAGCTCTTGTCAGGACCTCGCACATTTTATCTTCTTTAAGAATTTGTTAGGTATTTTAATTTCGGATGACATTTGGAGGCCGTAGAAGGTACAGCGTGGGATCATCTCGTGCCGGGAGATTCTCCTTCGGCGGCAGCTAGCGCTGCCATTTTGAAAATTTTGTATATGAAAATAATGTAGTAAGTTACTTCGATCAATATCCAACAAAACCTGCTAAAAAGTTTTTGCAGAATAGAGCCTGGGATTTTACAGTTCGATTTTTGTACTACATAAAACTTTAAACGCGTTTTTCTCGAAACAAAGTTTTTCGACGCGCGGTACCTTCTACAGCTTCGAGGAGTCAACCGATTTCAATGTTTTACCATTCAAATGAAAGATAATTAAATTTTAAAGGCACAGACGGAGCGTTTGTTTCGAAAATATTTTTATAAATACTTTTTTTTTTTAAGTTAAAGTGAAAAAAGTGCATGAGAAACGTATTTTTTTTTTTGAATGGCCGCAATTTTTTTGTAAAATTTTTTTTCAAAAATTAGCTCTTGTCAGGACCTCGCACATTTTATCTTCTTTAAGAATTTGTTAGGTATTTTAATTTCGGATGACATTTGGAGGCTGTAGAAGGTACAGCGTGGGATCACCTCGTGCCGGGAGATGCTCCTTCGGCAGCAGCTAGCGCTGCCATTTTGAAAATTTTGTATATGAAAATAGTGTAATAAGTTACTTCGTTCATTATCCAACAAAACCTGCTTAAAAGTTTTTGCAGAATACAGCCTGGGATTTAACAGTTCGATTTTTGTACTACATAAAACTTTCAACGCGTTTTTCTCGAAACAAAGTTTTTCGACGCGCGGTACCTTCTACAGCTTCGAGGAGTCAACCGATTTCAATGTTTTACCACTCAAATGAAAGATAATTAAATTTTAAATGCACTGACGGAGCGTCTGTTTCGAAAATATTTTTATAAAATTTTTTTTTTAACGTTAAAGTGCAAAAAAGTGCATGAGAAACGTTTTTTTTTTTTTTGAATGGCCGCAATTTTTTTGTAAAATTTTTTTTCAAAAATTAGCTCTTGTCAGGACCTCGCACATTTTATCTTCTTTAAGAATTTGTTAGGTATTTTAATTTCGGATGACATTTGGAGGCCGTAGAAGGTACAGCGTGGGATCATCTCGTGCCGGGAGATTCTCCTTCGGCGGCAGCTAGCGCTGCCATTTTGAAAATTTTGTATATGAAAATAATGTAATAAGTTACTTCGATCAATATCCAACAAAACCTGCTAAAAAGTTTTTGCAGAATAGAGCCTGGGATTTTACAGTTCGATTTTTGTACTACATAAAACTTTAAACGCGTTTTTCTCGAAACAAAGTTTTTCGACGCGCGGTACCTTCTACAGCTTCGAGAAGTCAACCGATTTCAATGTTTTACCATTCAAATGAAAGATAATTAAATTTTAAAGGCACAGACGGAGCGTTTGTTTCGAAAATATTTTTATAAATACTTTTTTTTTTAAGTTAAAGTGAAAAAAGTGCATGAGAAACGTATTTTTTTTTTTGAATGGCCGCAATTTTTTTGTAAAATTTTTTTTCAAAAATTAGCTCTTGTCAGGACCTCGCACATTTTATCTTCTTTAAGAATTTGTTAGGTATTTTAATTTCGGATGACATTTGGAGGCTGTAGAAGGTACAGCGTGGGATCATCTCGTGCCGGGAGATTCTCCTTCGGCAGCAGCTAGCGCTGCCATTTTGAAAATTTTGTATATGAAAATAGTGTAATAAGTTACTTCGTTCATTATCCAACAAAACCTGCTAAAAAGTTTTTGCAGAATACAGCCTGGGATTTAACAGTTCGATTTTTGTACTACATAAAACTTTCAACGCGTTTTTCTCGAAACAAAGTTTTTCGACGCGCGGTACCTTCTACAGCTTCGAGGAGTCAACCGATTTCAATGTTTTACCATTCAAATGAAAGATAATTAAATTTTAAATGCACTGACGGAGCGTTTGTTTCGAAAATATTTGTATTTTTTTAAATATTTTTTTTTTAACGTTAAAGTGCAAAAAAGTGCATGAAAAACGTATTTTTTTTTTGAATGGCCACAATTCTTTTGTAAAATGTTTTTTCAAAAATTAGCTCTTGTCAGGACCTCGCACATTTTATCTTCTTTAAGAATTTGTTAGGTATTTTAATTTCGGATGACATTTGGAGGCTGTAGAAGGTACAGCGTGGGATCACCTCGTGCCGGGAGATGCTCCTTCGGCGGCAGCTAGCGCTGCCAATTTGGAAAATTTTGTATATGAAAATTATGTAATAAGTTACTTCGTTCAATATCCAACAAAATCTGCTAAAAAGTTTTTGCAGAATACAGCATGGGATTTTACAGTTCGATTTTTGTACTACATAAAACTTTCAACGCGTTTTTCTCGAAACAAAGTTTTTCGACGCGCGGTACCTTCTACAGCGTCGAGGAGTCAACCGATTTCAATGTTTTACCATTCAAATGAAAGATAATTAAATTGTAAAGGCACTGACGGAGCGTTTGTTTCGAAAATATTTTTATAAATACTTTTTTTTTTAACGTTAAAGTGCAAAAAAGTGCATGAAAAACGTTGTTTTTTTTTTAATGGCCTTCGGCGGCAGGTAGCGCTGCCATTTTGAAAATTTTGTATATGAAAATAATGTAATAAGTTACTTCGTTCAATATCCAACAAAACCTGTTAAAAAGTTTTTGCCGAATACAGCCTGGGATTTTACAGTTCGATTTTTGTACTACATAAAACTTTAATCGTGTTTTTCTCGAAACAAAGTTTTTCGACGCGCGGTACCTTCTACAGCTTCGAGGAGTCAACCGATTTCAATGTTTTACCACTCAAATGAAAGATAATTAAATTTGGAAGGCACTGACGGAGCGTCTGTTTCGAAAATATTTTTATTTAATTTTTTTTTTTTTAACGTTAAAGTGCAAAAAAGTACATGAAAAACGTATTTTTTTTTTTGAATGGCCACAATTCTTTTGTACAATTTTTTTTCAAAAATTAGCTCTTGTCAGGACCTCGCACATTTTATCTTCTTTAAGAATTTGTCAAGTATTTTAATTTCGGATGACATTTGGAGGCTGTAGAAGGTACAGCGTGGGATCATCTCGTGCCGGGAGAGGCTCCTTCGGCAGCAGCTAGCGCCGCCATTTTGAAAATGTTGTATATAAAAATAATGTAATAAGTTAATTCGTTCAATATCCAACAAAACCTGTTAAAAAGTTTTTGCAGAATACAGCCTGGGATTTTACAGTTCGATTTTTGTACTACATAAAACTTTAATCGCGTTTTTCTCGAAACAAAGTTTTTCGACGCGCGGTACCTTCTACAGCTTCGAGGAGTCAACCGATTTCAATGTTTTACCACTCAAATGAAAGATAATTAAACTTGGAAGGCACTGACGGAGCGTCTGTTTCGAAAATATTTTTATAAAATTTTTTTTTTAACGTTAAAGTGCAAAAAAGTGCATGAGAAACGTTTTTTTTTTTTTTGAATGGCCGCAATTTTTTTGTAAAATTTTTTTTCAAAAATTAGCTCTTGTCAGGACCTCGCACATTTTATCTTCTTTAAGAATTTGTTAGGTATTTTAATTTCGGATGACATTTGGAGGCCGTAGAAGGTACAGCGTGGGATCATCTCGTGCCGGGAGATTCTCCTTCGGCGGCAGCTAGCGCTGCCATTTTGAAAATTTTGTATATGAAAATAATGTAATAAGTTACTTCGATCAATATCCAACAAAACCTGCTAAAAAGTTTTTGCAGAATAGAGCCTGGGATTTTACAGTTCGATTTTTGTACTACATAAAACTTTAAACGCGTTTTTCTCGAAACAAAGTTTTTCGACGCGCGGTACCTTCTACAGCTTCGAGAAGTCAACCGATTTCAATGTTTTACCATTCAAATGAAAGATAATTAAATTTTAAAGGCACAGACGGAGCGTTTGTTTCGAAAATATTTTTATAAATACTTTTTTTTTTAAGTTAAAGTGAAAAAAGTGCATGAGAAACGTATTTTTTTTTTTGAATGGCCGCAATTTTTTTGTAAAATTTTTTTTCAAAAATTAGCTCTTGTCAGGACCTCGCACATTTTATCTTCTTTAAGAATTTGTTAGGTATTTTAATTTCGGATGACATTTGGAGGCTGTAGAAGGTACAGCGTGGGATCATCTCGTGCCGGGAGATTCTCCTTCGGCAGCAGCTAGCGCTGCCATTTTGAAAATTTTGTATATGAAAATAGTGTAATAAGTTACTTCGTTCATTATCCAACAAAACCTGCTAAAAAGTTTTTGCAGAATACAGCCTGGGATTTAACAGTTCGATTTTTGTACTACATAAAACTTTCAACGCGTTTTTCTCGAAACAAAGTTTTTCGACGCGCGGTACCTTCTACAGCTTCGAGGAGTCAACCGATTTCAATGTTTTACCATTCAAATGAAAGATAATTAAATTTTAAATGCACTGACGGAGCGTTTGTTTCGAAAATATTTGTATTTTTTTAAATATTTTTTTTTTAACGTTAAAGTGCAAAAAAGTGCATGAAAAACGTATTTTTTTTTTGAATGGCCACAATTCTTTTGTAAAATGTTTTTTCAAAAATTAGCTCTTGTCAGGACCTCGCACATTTTATCTTCTTTAAGAATTTGTTAGGTATTTTAATTTCGGATGACATTTGGAGGCTGTAGAAGGTACAGCGTGGGATCACCTCGTGCCGGGAGATGCTCCTTCGGCGGCAGCTAGCGCTGCCAATTTGGAAAATTTTGTATATGAAAATTATGTAATAAGTTACTTCGTTCAATATCCAACAAAATCTGCTAAAAAGTTTTTGCAGAATACAGCATGGGATTTTACAGTTCGATTTTTGTACTACATAAAACTTTCAACGCGTTTTTCTCGAAACAAAGTTTTTCGACGCGCGGTACCTTCTACAGCGTCGAGGAGTCAACCGATTTCAATGTTTTACCATTCAAATGAAAGATAATTAAATTGTAAAGGCACTGACGGAGCGTTTGTTTCGAAAATATTTTTATAAATACTTTTTTTTTTAACGTTAAAGTGCAAAAAAGTGCATGAAAAACGTTGTTTTTTTTTTAATGGCCTTCGGCGGCAGGTAGCGCTGCCATTTTGAAAATTTTGTATATGAAAATAATGTAATAAGTTACTTCGTTCAATATCCAACAAAACCTGTTAAAAAGTTTTTGCCGAATACAGCCTGGGATTTTACAGTTCGATTTTTGTACTACATAAAACTTTAATCGTGTTTTTCTCGAAACAAAGTTTTTCGACGCGCGGTACCTTCTACAGCTTCGAGGAGTCAACCGATTTCAATGTTTTACCACTCAAATGAAAGATAATTAAATTTGGAAGGCACTGACGGAGCGTCTGTTTCGAAAATATTTTTATTTAATTTTTTTTTTTTTAACGTTAAAGTGCAAAAAAGTACATGAAAAACGTATTTTTTTTTTTGAATGGCCACAATTCTTTTGTACAATTTTTTTTCAAAAATTAGCTCTTGTCAGGACCTCGCACATTTTATCTTCTTTAAGAATTTGTCAAGTATTTTAATTTCGGATGACATTTGGAGGCCGTAGAAGGTACAGCGTGGGATCATCTCGTGCCGGGAGATTCTCCTTCGGCGGCAGCTAGCGCTGCCATTTTGAAAATTTTGTATATGAAAATAATGTAGTAAGTTACTTCGATCAATATCCAACAAAACCTGCTAAAAAGTTTTTGCAGAATAGAGCCTGGGATTTTACAGTTCGATTTTTGTACTACATAAAACTTTAAACGCGTTTTTCTCGAAACAAAGTTTTTCGACGCGCGGTACCTTCTACAGCTTCGAGGAGTCAACCGATTTCAATGTTTTACCATTCAAATGAAAGATAATTAAATTTTAAAGGCACAGACGGAGCGTTTGTTTCGAAAATATTTTTATAAATACTTTTTTTTTTGAAGTTAAAGTGAAAAAAGTGCATGAGAAACGTATTTTTTTTTTTGAATGGCCGCAATTTTTTTGTAAAATTTTTTTTCAAAAATTAGCTCTTGTCAGGACCTCGCACATTTTATCTTCTTTAAGAATTTGTTAGGTATTTTAATTTCGGATGACATTTGGAGGCTGTAGAAGGTACAGCGTGGGATCACCTCGTGCCGGGAGATGCTCCTTCGGCGGCAGCTAGCGCTGCCATTTTGAAAATTTTGTATATTAAAATAATGTAATAAGTTACTTCGTTCATTATCCAACAAAACCTGCTAAAAAGTTTCTGCAGAATAGAGCCTGGGATTTTACAATTCGTTTTTTGTACTACATAAAACTTTAATCGCGTTTTTCTCGAAACAAAGTTTTTCGACGCGCGGTACCTTCTACAGCTTCGAGGAGTCAACCGATTTCAATGTTTTACCATTCAAATGAAAGATAATTAAATTGTAAAGGCACTGACGGAGCGTTTGTTTCGAAAATATTTTTATAAATACTTTTTTTTTAACGTTAATGTGCAAAAAAGTGCATGAAAAACGTATATTTTTTTTTGAATGGCCACAATTCTTTTGTAAAATTTTTTTTCAAAAATTATCTTTTGTCAGGACCTCGCACATTTTATCTTCTTTAAGAATTTCTTAAGTATTTTAATTTCGGATGACATTTGGAGGCTGTAGAAGGTACAGCGTGGGATCATCTCGTGCCGGGAGATTCTCCTTCGGCGGCAGCTAGCGCTGCCATTTTGAAAATGTTGTATATAAAAATAATGTAACAAGTTACTTCGTTCAATATCCAACAAAACCTGTTTAAAAGTTTTTGCAGAATAGAGCCTGGGATTTTACAATTCGATTTTTGTACCACATAAAACTTTAATCGCGTTTTTCTCGAAACAAAGTTTTTCGACGCGCGGTACCTTCTACAGCTTCGAGGAGTCAACCGATTTCAATGTTTTACCATTCAAATGAAAGATAATTAAATTGTAAAGGCACTGACGGAGCGTTTGTTTCGAAAATATTTTTATAAATACTTTTTTTTTTAACGTTAAAGTGCAAAAAAGTGCATGAAAAACGTATTTTTTTTTTTAATGGCCGCAATTTTTTTGTAAAATTTTTTTTCAAAAATTAGCTCTTGTCAGGACCTCGCACATTTTATCTTCTTTAAGAATTTGTTAGGTATTTTTATTTCGGATGACATTTGGAGGCTGTAGAAGGTACAGCGTGGGATCACCTCGTGCCGGGAGATGCTCCTTCGGCGGCAGCTAGCGCTGCCATTTTGAAAATTTTGTATATTAAAATAATGTAATAAGTTACTTCGTTCATTATCCAACAAAACCTGCTAAAAAGTTTTTGCAGAATAGAGCCTGGGATTTTACAATTCGATTTTTGTACTACATAAAACTTTAATCGCGTTTTTCTCGAAACAAAGTTTTTCGACGCGCGGTACCTTCTACAGCTTCGAGGAGTCAACCGATTTCAATGTTTTACCATTCAAATGAAAGATAATTAAATTGTAAAGGCACTGACGGAGCGTTTGTTTCGAAAATATTTTTATAAATACTTTTTTTTTTTAAGTTAAAGTGAAAAAAGTGCATGAGAAACGTATTTTTTTTTTTGAATGGCCGCAATTTTTTTGTAAAATTTTTTTTCAAAAATTAGCTCTTGTCAGGACCTCGCACATTTTATCTTCTTTAAGAATTTGTTAGGTATTTTAATTTCGGATGACATTTGGAGGCTGTAGAAGGTACAGCGTGGGATCATCTCGTGCCGGGAGATTCTCCTTCGGCAGCAGCTAGCGCTGCCATTTTGAAAATTTTGTATATGAAAATAGTGTAATAAGTTACTTCGTTCATTATCCAACAAAACCTGCTAAAAAGTTTTTGCAGAATACAGCCTGGGATTTAACAGTTCGATTTTTGTACTACATAAAACTTTCAACGCGTTTTTCTCGAAACAAAGTTTTTCGACGCGCGGTACCTTCTACAGCTTCGAGGAGTCAACCGATTTCAATGTTTTACCATTCAAATGAAAGATAATTAAATTTTAAATGCACTGACGGAGCGTTTGTTTCGAAAATATTTGTATTTTTTTAAATATTTTTTTTTAACGTTAAAGTGCAAAAAAGTGCATGAAAAACGTATTTTTTTTTTGAATGGCCACAATTCTTTTGTAAAATGTTTTTTCAAAAATTAGCTCTTGTCAGGACCTCGCACATTTTATCTTCTTTAAGAATTTGTTAGGTATTTTAATTTCGGATGACATTTGGAGGCTGTAGAAGGTACAGCGTGGGATCACCTCGTGCCGGGAGATGCTCCTTCGGCGGCAGCTAGCGCTGCCAATTTGGAAAATTTTGTATATGAAAATTATGTAATAAGTTACTTCGTTCAATATCCAACAAAATCTGCTAAAAAGTTTTTGCAGAATACAGCATGGGATTTTACAGTTCGATTTTTGTACTACATAAAACTTTCAACGCGTTTTTCTCGAAACAAAGTTTTTCGACGCGCGGTACCTTCTACAGCGTCGAGGAGTCAACCGATTTCAATGTTTTACCATTCAAATGAAAGATAATTAAATTGTAAAGGCACTGACGGAGCGTTTGTTTCGAAAATATTTTTATAAATACTTTTTTTTTTTAACGTTAAAGTGCAAAAAAGTGCATGAAAAACGTTGTTTTTTTTTTAATGGCCTTCGGCGGCAGGTAGCGCTGCCATTTTGAAAATTTTGTATATGAAAATAATGTAATAAGTTACTTCGTTCAATATCCAACAAAACCTGTTAAAAAGTTTTTGCCGAATACAGCCTGGGATTTTACAGTTCGATTTTTGTACTACATAAAACTTTAATCGTGTTTTTCTCGAAACAAAGTTTTTCGACGCGCGGTACCTTCTACAGCTTCGAGGAGTCAACCTATTTCAATGTTTTACCACTCAAATGAAAGATAATTAAATTTGGAAGGCACTGACGGAGCGTCTGTTTCGAAAATATTTTTATTTAATTTTTTTTTTTTAACGTTAAAGTGCAAAAAAGTACATGAAAAACGTATTTTTTTTTTTGAATGGCCACAATTCTTTTGTACAATTTTTTTTCAAAAATTAGCTCTTGTCAGGACCTCGCACATTTTATCTTCTTTAAGAATTTGTCAAGTATTTTAATTTCGGATGACATTTGGAGGCTGTAGAAGGTACAGCGTGGGATCATCTCGTGCCGGGAGAGGCTCCTTCGGCAGCAGCTAGCGCCGCCATTTTGAAAATGTTGTATATAAAAATAATGTAATAAGTTAATTCGTTCAATATCCAACAAAACCTGTTAAAAAGTTTTTGCAGAATACAGCCTGGGATTTTACAGTTCGATTTTTGTACTACATAAAACTTTAATCGCGTTTTTCTCGAAACAAAGTTTTTCGACGCGCGGTACCTTCTACAGCTTCGAGGAGTCAACCGATTTCAATGTTTTACCACTCAAATGAAAGATAATTAAACTTGGAAGGCACTGACGGAGCGTCTGTTTCGAAAATATTTTTATAAAATTTTTTTTTTAACGTTAAAGTGCAAAAAAGTGCATGAGAAACGTTTTTTTTTTTTTTGAATGGCCGCAATTTTTTTGTAAAATTTTTTTTCAAAAATTAGCTCTTGTCAGGACCTCGCACATTTTATCTTCTTTAAGAATTTGTTAGGTATTTTAATTTCGGATGACATTTGGAGGCCGTAGAAGGTACAGCGTGGGATCATCTCGTGCCGGGAGATTCTCCTTCGGCGGCAGCTAGCGCTGCCATTTTGAAAATTTTGTATATGAAAATAATGTAGTAAGTTACTTCGATCAATATCCAACAAAACCTGCTAAAAAGTTTTTGCAGAATAGAGCCTGGGATTTTACAGTTCGATTTTTGTACTACATAAAACTTTAAACGCGTTTTTCTCGAAACAAAGTTTTTCGACGCGCGGTACCTTCTACAGCTTCGAGGAGTCAACCGATTTCAATGTTTTACCATTCAAATGAAAGATAATTAAATTTTAAAGGCACAGACGGAGCGTTTGTTTCGAAAATATTTTTATAAATACTTTTTTTTTTAAGTTAAAGTGAAAAAAGTGCATGAGAAACGTATTTTTTTTTTTGAATGGCCGCAATTTTTTTGTAAAATTTTTTTTCAAAAATTAGCTCTTGTCAGGACCTCGCACATTTTATCTTCTTTAAGAATTTGTTAGGTATTTTAATTTCGGATGACATTTGGAGGCTGTAGAAGGTACAGCGTGGGATCACCTCGTGCCGGGAGATGCTCCTTCGGCGGCAGCTAGCGCTGCCATTTTGAAAATTTTGTATATTAAAATAATGTAATAAGTTACTTCGTTCATTATCCAACAAAACCTGCTAAAAAGTTTCTGCAGAATAGAGCCTGGGATTTTACAATTCGTTTTTTGTACTACATAAAACTTTAATCGCGTTTTTCTCGAAACAAAGTTTTTCGACGCGCGGTACCTTCTACAGCTTCGAGGAGTCAACCGATTTCAATGTTTTACCATTCAAATGAAAGATAATTAAATTGTAAAGGCACTGACGGAGCGTTTGTTTCGAAAATATTTTTATAAATACTTTTTTTTTAACGTTAATGTGCAAAAAAGTGCATGAAAAACGTATATTTTTTTTTGAATGGCCACAATTCTTTTGTAAAATTTTTTTTCAAAAATTATCTTTTGTCAGGACCTCGCACATTTTATCTTCTTTAAGAATTTCTTAAGTATTTTAATTTCGGATGACATTTGGAGGCTGTAGAAGGTACAGCGTGGGATCATCTCGTGCCGGGAGATTCTCCTTCGGCGGCAGCTAGCGCTGCCATTTTGAAAATGTTGTATATAAAAATAATGTAACAAGTTACTTCGTTCAATATCCAACAAAACCTGTTTAAAAGTTTTTGCAGAATAGAGCCTGGGATTTTACAATTCGATTTTTGTACCACATAAAACTTTAATCGCGTTTTTCTCGAAACAAAGTTTTTCGACGCGCGGTACCTTCTACAGCTTCGAGGAGTCAACCGATTTCAATGTTTTACCATTCAAATGAAAGATAATTAAATTGTAAAGGCACTGACGGAGCGTTTGTTTCGAAAATATTTTTATAAATACTTTTTTTTTTAACGTTAAAGTGCAAAAAAGTGCATGAAAAACGTATTTTTTTTTTTAATGGCCGCAATTTTTTTGTAAAATTTTTTTTCAAAAATTAGCTCTTGTCAGGACCTCGCACATTTTATCTTCTTTAAGAATTTGTTAGGTATTTTAATTTCGGATGACATTTGGAGGCTGTAGAAGGTACAGCGTGGGATCACCTCGTGCCGGGAGATGCTCCTTCGGCGGCAGCTAGCGCTGCCATTTTGAAAATGTTGTATATAAAAATAATGTAATAAGTTACTTCGTTCAATATCCAACAAAACCTGCTAAAAAGTTTTTGCAGAATAGAGCCTGGGATTTTACAGTTCGATTTTTGTACTACATAAAACTTTAATCGCGTTTTTCTCGAAACAAAGTTTTTCGACGCGCGGTACCTTCTACAGCTTCGAGGAGTCAACCGATTTCAATGTTTTACCACTCAAATGAAAGATAATTAAATTTGGAAGACACTGACGGAGCGTTTGTTTCGAAACTATTTTTATTTTTTTAAATATGTTTTTTTTAACGTTAAAGTGCAAAAAAATAAATGAGAAACGTATTTTTTTTTTTTGAATGGCCGCATTTTTTTTGTAAAATTTTTTTCAAAAATTAGCTCTTGTCAGGACCTCGCACATTTTATCTTCTTTAAGAATTTGTTAGGTATTTTAATTTCGGATGACATTTGGAGGCTGTAGAAGGTACAGCGTGGGATCATCTCGTGCCGGGAGATTCTCATTCGGCGGCGGCTAGCGCTGCCATTTTGAAAATTTTGTATATGAAAATAATGTAATAAGTTACTTCGATCAATATCCAACAAAACCTGCTAAAAAGTTTTTGCAAAATAGAGCCTGGGATTTTACAGTTCGATTTTTGTACTACATACAACTTTAAACGCGTTTTTCTCGAAACAAAGTTTTTCGACGCGCGGTACCTTCTACAGCTTCGAGGAGTCAACCGATTTCAATGTTTTACCATTCAAATGAAAGATAATTAAATTGTAAAGGCACTGACGGAGCGTTTGTTTCGAAAATATTTTTATAATTTTTATCGGATCATCTCGTGCCGGGAGATTCTCCTTCGGCGGCAGCTAGCGCTGCCATTTTGAAAATTTTGTATATGAAAATAATGTAATAAGTTACTTCGTTCAATATCCAACAAAACCTGTTTAAAAGTTTTTGCAGAATACAGCCTGGGATTTTACAGTTCGATTTTTGTACTACATAAAACTTTAAACGCGTTTTTCTCGAAACAAATTTTTTCGACGCGCGGTACCTTCTACAGCTTCGAGGAGTCAACCGATTTCAATGTTTTACCACTCAAATGAAAGATAATTAAATTTGGAAGGCACTGACGGAGCGTTTGTTTCGAAAATATTTTTATAAATATTTTTTTTTTAACGTTAAATTGCAAAAAAGTACATGAAAAACGTATTTTTTTTTTTGAATGGCCACAATTTTTTTGTACAATTTTTTTTTCAAAAATTAGCTCTTGTCAGGACCCCGCACATTTTATCTTCTTTAAGAATTTGTTAGGTATTTTAATTTCGGATGACATTTGGAGGCTGTAGAAGGTACAGCGTGGGATCACCTCGTGCAGGGAGAGGCTCCTTCGGCGGCAGCCAGCGCCGCCATTTTGAAAAATTTGTATATGAAAAAAATGTAATAAATAACTTCTTTCAATATCCAACAAAACCTGCAAAAAAGTTTTTGCAGAATACTTTATTTTGTATCGAAAATTTTTCATTTTAAGAAGTCCATTGTTGGGCCTTAACATGCCCGCGGTTTTCAAATCTATAATATATATGTATATGCAAATATGTAAGTATATGTATTAATAAATAAAATCGCGGCGAGGCGCGGCTGCTGCTTGTTGTTATGTAAAAAAGAATGTAACAATGTAATACATATGTATATGCAAATAAGTAAGTATATTTATTAATAAATCAAATCTATGTCGTTTTCGGTGTGCCTGGACCGGACCTTGTTGCGCCTTGGGTCATTGGCGGCATTTGTGGCAGAGCCTTGTCCCAGCAACGACCCACCAGCAGATTATGCCTCATAATCGCAGCTGTCGACGCTGCAGCGGCCAATATTAGCGCATTTCAGCAATTCCCCTCTGAGTCTCATTTCGCGCATGTCCCGCACGTTGATGTGCCGTCGAAAGAGTCGCGTCAGGATGAGGGCGGCTCCTCCTTGCGATTTAATGTCCAGAAATAAACCGCATGTACAGACTGTTTGCCCGGCGAAGCGAACCTAGGGGTCTTTGTTATTTCCTATGAAGATTGTAGGGGTCGGTAGTCTAGTGCAAATGACGTTTGACCAACAAGCGTGAGGTCCAAGGTTCGATCCCGGATGGTAACAAAAAATTCAAACATACAAGAAAAATCATTTTCATGTTAAATTCAACATGCCCGCGGTTTTCAAATTTGAAAAAATGCGAGCGGCAAACTTGTAGTGCTGTATAGCTTCAAAAGTGGAGTCTCGGTATATTTCTGGTATGTTTTGAAAATAAGACCGCATATTTCAGTATATTTCTGAGGGACAGACCGTATATTCTATCGATAAGTCTACTGCCTTGCCATTGGCTACCCATATGTAAGTATATGTGTTAATAAATCAAATCGCGGCGCGGCTGCTGCTTGTTGTTGTTCAGTAAAAAAGAATGTTAATATGTAATATATATGTATATGCAAATATGTAAGTATATGTATTAATAAATCAAATATATGTCGTTTTCGGTGTGGCTGGACCGGACCTTGTGGCGCCTTGGGTCATTGGCGTTGGCGTCATTTGTGGCAGAGCCTTGTCCCAGCAACGACCCACCAGCAGATTATGCCTCATAATCGCAGCTGTCGACGCTGCAGCGGCCAGTACAGTTCGATTTTTGTACTACATAAAACTTTAAACGCGTTTTTCTCGAAACAAAGTTTTTCGACGCGCGGTACCTTCTACAGCTTCGAGGAGTCAACCGATTTCAATGTTTTACCATTCAAATGAAAGATAATTAAATTGTAAAGGTACTGACGGAGCGTTTGTTTCGAAAATATTTTTATAAATACTTTTTTTTTAACGTTAAAGTGAAAAAAAGTGCATGAGAAACGTATTTTTTTTTTTTGAATGGCCGCAATTTTTTTGTAAAATTTTTTTTCAAAAATTAGCTCTTGTCAGGACCTCGCACATTTTATCTTCTTTAAGAATTTGTTAGGTATTTTAATTTCGGATGACATTTGGAGGCTGTAGAAGGTACAGCGTGGGATCACCTCGTGCAGGGAGAGGCTCCTTCGGCGGCAGCCAGCGCCGCCATTTTGAAAAATTTTTATATGAAAAAAATGTAATAAATAACTTCTTTCAATATCCAACAAAACCTGCAAAAAAGTTTTTGCAGAATACTTTATTTTGTATCGAAAATTTTTCATTTTAAGAAGTCCATTGTTGGGCCTTAACATGCCCGCGGTTTTCAAATCTATAATATATATGTATATGCAAATATGTAAGTATATGTATTAATAAATAAAATCGCGGCGAGGCGCGGCTGCTGCTTGTTGTTATGTAAAAAAGAATGTAACAATGTAATACATATGTATATGCAAATAAGTAAGTATATTTATTAATAAATCAAGCCTATGTCGTTTTCGGTGTGCCTGGACCGGACCTTGTTGCGCCTTGGGTCATTGGCGGCATTTGTGGCAGAGCCTTGTCCCAGCAACGACCCACCAGCAGATTATGCCTCATAATCGCAGCTGTCGACGCTGCAGCGGCCAATATTAGCGCATTTCAGCAATTCCCCTCTGAGTCTCATTTCGCGCATGTCCCGCACGTTGATGTGCCGTCGAAAGAGTCGCGTCAGGATGAGGGCGGCTCCTCCTTGCGATTTAATGTCCAGAAATAAACCGCATGTACAGACTGTTTGCCCGGCGAAGCGAACCTAGGGGTCTTTGTTATTTCCTATGAAGATTGTAGGGGTCGGTAGTCTAGTGCAAATGACGTTTGACCAACAAGCGTGAGGTCCAAGGTTCGATCCCGGATGGTAACAAAAAATTCAAACATACAAGAAAAATCATTTTCATGTTAAATTCAACATGCCCGCGGTTTTCAAATTTGAAAAAATGCGAGCGGCAAACTTGTAGTGCTGTATAGCTTCAAAAGTGGAGTCTCGGTATATTTCTGGTATGTTTTGAAAATAAGACCGCATATTTCAGTATATTTCTGAGGGACAGACCGTATATTCTATCGATAAGTCAGTCTACTGCCTTGCCATTGGCTACCCATATGTAAGTATATGTGTTAATAAATCAAATCGCGGCGCGGCTGCTGCTTGTTGTTGTTCAGTAAAAAAGAATGTTAATATGTAATATATATGTATATGCAAATATGTAAGTATATGTATTAATAAATCAAATCGCGGCGAGGCGCGGCTGCTGCTTGTTGTTATGTAAAAAAGAATTCAAATATGTAATACATATGTATATGCAAATATGTAAGTATATGTATTAATAAATCAAATCGCGGCGAGGCGCGGCTGCTGCTTGTTGTTATGTAAAAAAGAATGTAAATATGTAATACATATGTATACGCAAATATGTAAGTATATGTATTAATAAATCAAATATATGTCGTTTTCGGTGTGGCTGGACCGGACCTTGTGGCGCCTTGGGTCATTGGCGGCATTTGTGGCAGAGCCTTGTCCCAGCAACGACCCACCAGCAGATTATGCCTCATAATCGCAGCTGTCGACGCTGCAGCGGCCAGTACAGTTCGATTGTTGTACTACATAAAACTTTAAACGCGTTTTTCTCGAAACAAATTTTTTCGACGCGCGGTACCTTCTACAGCTTCGAGGAGTCAACCGATTTCAATGTTTTACCATTCAAATGAAAGATAATTAAATTTGGAAGGCACTGACGGAGCGTCTGTTTCGAAAATATTTTTATAAATATTTTTTTTTTTTTTTTACGTTAAAGTGCAAAAAAGTGCATGAAAAAAGTATTTCTTTTTTTGAATGGCCGCAATTTGTTTGTAAAATTTTTTTTTTTTTAAATCAGCTCTTGTCAGGACCTTGCACATTTTATCTTCTTTAAGAATTTGTTTGGTATTTTAATTTCGGATGACATTTGGAGGCTGTAGAAGGTACAGCGTGGGATCACCTCGTGCCGGGAGAGGCTACTTCGGCAGCAGCTAGCGCCGCCATTTTGAAAAATTTGTATATGAAAAAAATGTAACAAATAACTTCATTCTATATCCAACAAAACCTGCAAAAAAGTTTTTGCAGTATACTTTATTTTGTATCGAAAATTTTTTATTTTAAGTAGTCCATTGTTGGCCCTTAACATGCCCGCGGTTTTCAAATCTATAATATATATGTATATGCAAATATGTAAGTATATGTATTAATAAATCAAATCGCGGCGAGGCGCGGCTGCTGCTTGTTGTTATGTAAAAAAGAATGTAAATATGTAATACATATGTATATGCAAATATGTAAGTATATTTATTAATAAATCAAATATATGTCGTTTTCGGTGTGGCTGGACCGGACCTTGTGGCGCCTTGGGTCATTGGCGGCATTTGTGGCAGAGCCTTGTCCCAGCAACGACCCACCAGCAGATTATGCCTCATAATCGCAGCTGTCGACGCTGCAGCGGCCAATATTAGCGCATTTCAGCAATTCCCCTCTGTGTCTCATTTCGCGCATGTCCCGCACGTTGATGTGCCGTCGAAAGAGTCGCGTCAGGATGAGAGCGGCTCCTCCTTGCGATTTAATGTCCAGAAATAAACCGCATGTACAGACTGTATGCCCGGCGAAGCGAACCTATGGGTCTTTGTTATTTCCTATGAAGATTGTAGGGGTCAGTAGTCTAGTGCAAATGACGTTTGACCAACAAGCGTGAGGTCCAAGGTTCGATCCCGGATGGTAACAAAAAATTCAAACATACAAGAAAAATCATTTTCATGTTAAATTCAACATGCCCGCGGTTTTCAAATTTGAAAAAATGCGAGCGGCAAACTTGTAGTGCTGTATAGCTTCAAAAGTGGAGTCTCGGTAGATTTCTGGTATGTTTTGAAAATGAGACCGCAGTATATTTCTGAGGGGCAGACCGTATATTCGATCGATAAGTCTACTGCCTTGCCATTGGCTACCCAAATGTCCAATGTCCGCCATTTCAAAATGGTTAATTCTGGCGAGGGCGCGGCTGCTGCTTGCTGTTGCTCGTTGTTATGTAAAAAAGAATGTAAATATGTAATACATATGTATATGCAAATATGTAAGTATATGTATTAATAAATCAAATATATGTCGTTTTCGGTGTGGCTGGACCGGACCTTGTGGCGCCTTGGGTCATTGGCGGCATTTGTGGCAGAGCCTTGTCCCAGCAACGACCCACCAGCAGATTATGCCTCATAATCGCAGCTGTCGACGCTGCAGCGGCCAGTACAGTTCGATTGTTGTACTACATAAAACTTTAAACGCGTTTTTCTCGAAACAAATTTTTTCGACGCGCGGTACCTTCTACAGCTTCGAGGAGTCAACCGATTTCAATGTTTTACCACTCAAATGAAAGCTAATTAAATTTGGAAGACACTGACTTAACGTTTGTTTCGAAAATATTTTTATAAATATTTTTTTTTAACCTTAAAGTGCAAAAAAGTGCATGAAAAACGTATTTTACGTTATTTTTACGTTAAAGTGCAAAAAAGTGCATGAAAAAAGTATTTTTTTTTTTGAATGGCCACAATTCTTTTGTAAAATTTTTTTTCAAAAATTAGCTTTTGTCAGGACCTCGCACATTTTATCTTCTTTAAGAATTTGTTTGGTATTTTAATTTCGGATGACACTTGGAGGCTGTAGAAGGTACAGCGTGGGATCATCTCGTGCCGGGAGATTCTTCTTCGGCGGCAGGTAGCGCTGCCATTTTGAAAATTTTGTATATGAAAATAATGTAATAAGTTACTTCGATCAATATCCAACAAAACCTGCTAAAAAGTTTTTGCAGAATAGAGCCTGGGATTTTACAGTTCGATTTTTGTACTACATACAACTTTAAACGCGTTTTTCTCGAATCAAAGTTTTTCGACGCGCGGTACCTTCTACAGCTTCGAGGAGTCAACCGATTTCAATGTTTTAGCATTCAAATGAAAGATAATTAAATTTGGAAGGCACTGACGGAGCGTCTGTTTCGAAAATATTTTTATAAATATTTTTTTTTTTTTAACGTTAAAGTGCAAAAAAGTGCATGAAAAAAGTATATTTTTTTTTGAATGGCCGCAATTTGTTTGTAAAATTTTTTTTTTTTTAAATCAGCTCTTGTCAGGACCTTGCACATTTTATCTTCTTTAAGAATTTGTTTGGTATTTTAATTTCGGATGACATTTGGAGGCTGTAGAAGGTACAGCGTGGGATCACCTCGTGCCGGGAGAGGCTCCTTCGGCAGCAGCTAGCGCCGCCATTTTGAAAAATTTGTATATGAAAAAAATGTAATAAATAACTTCATTCTATATCCAACAAAACCTGCAAAAAAGTTTTTGCAGTATACTGTATTTTCTATCGAAAATTTTTATTTTAAGTAGTCCATTGTTGGCCTTTAACATGCCCGCGGTTTTCAAATCTATAATATATATGTATATGCAAATATGTAAGTATATGTATTAAAAAATCAAAACGCGGCGAGGCGCGGCTGCTGCTTGTTGTTATGTAAAAAAGAATGTAAATATGTAATACATATGTATATGCAAATATGTAAGTATATGTATTAATAAATCAAATATATGTCGTTTTCGGTGTGGCTGGACCGGACCTTCTGGCGCCTTGGGTCATTGGCAGCATTTGTGGCAGAGCCTTGTCCCAGCAACGACCCACCAGCAGATTATGCCTCATAATCGCAGCTGTCGACGCTGCAGCGGCCAATATTAGCGCATTTCAGCAATTCCCCTCTGTGTCTCATTTCGCGCATGTCCCGCACGTTGATGTGCCGTCGAAAGAGTCGCGTCAGGATGAGAGCGGCTCCTCCTTGCGATTTAATGTCCAGAAATAAACCGCATGTACAGACTGTATGCCCGGCGAAGCGAACCTATGGGTCTTTGTTATTTCCTATGAAGATTGTAGGGGTCAGTAGTCTAGTGCAAATGACGTTTGACCAACAAGCGTGAGGTCCAAGGTTCGATCCCGGATGGTAACAAAAAATTCAAACATACAAGAAAAATCATTTTCATGTTAAATTCAACATGCCCGCGGTTTTCAAATTTGAAAAAATGCGAGCGGCAAACTTGTAGTGCTGTATAGCTTCAAAAGTGGAGTCTCGGTATATTTCTGGTATGTTTTGAAAATGAGACCGCAGTATATTTCTGAGGGGCAGACCGTATATTCGATCGATAAGTCTACTGCCTTGCCATTGGCTACCCAAATGTCCAATGTCCGCCATTTCAAAATGGTTAATTCTGGCGAGGGCGCGGCTGCTGCTTGCTGTTGCTCGTTGTTATGTAAAAAAGAATGTAAATATGTAATAAATATGTATATGCAAATATGTAAGTATATGTATTAATAAATCAAATATATGTCGTTTTCGGTGTGGCTGGACCGGACCTTGTGGCGCCTTGGGTCATTGGCGGCATTTGTGGCAGAGCCTTGTCCCAGCAACGACCCACCAGCAGATTATGCCTCATAATCGCAGCTGTCGACGCTGCAGCGGCCAGTACAGTTCGATTGTTGTACTACATAAAACTTTAAACGCGTTTTTCTCGAAACAAATTTTTTCGACGCGCGGTACCTTCTACAGCTTCGAGGAGTCAACCGATTTCAATGTTTTACCACTCAAATGAAAGCTAATTAATTTGGAATTAATTAATTTGGAAGACACTGACTTAACGTTTGTTTCGAAAATATTTTTATAAATATTTTTTTTTAACCTTAAAGTGCAAAAAAGTGCATGAAAAACGTATTTTTTTTTTTTGAATGGCCACAATTCTTTTGTAAAATTTTTTTTCAAAAATTAGCTTTTGTCAGGACCTCGCACATTTTATCTTCTTTAAGAATTTGTTTGGTATTTTAATTTCGGATGACACTTGGAGGCTGTAGAAGGTACAGCGTGGGATCATCTCGTGCCGGGAGATTCTTCTTCGGCGGCAGGTAGCGCTGCCATTTTGAAAATTTTGTATATGAAAATAATGTAATAAGTTACTTCGATCAATATCCAACAAAACCTGCTAAAAACTTTTTGCAGAATAGAGCCTGGGATTTTACAGTTCGATTTTTGTACTACATAAAACTTTAAACGCGTTTTTCTCGAAACAAAGTTTTTCGACGCGCGGTACCTTCTACAGCTTCGAGGAGTCAACCGATTTCAATGTTTTAGCATTCAAATGAAAGATAATTAAATTTGGAAGGCACTGACGGAGCGTCGGTTACAAAAATAAATTTATAAAAATTTTATTTTTTTTTGTAACGTTAAAGTGCAAAAAAGTGCATGAAAAAAGTATATTTTTTTTTGAATGGCCGCAATTTGTTTGTAAAATTTTTTTTTTTTTAAATCAGCTCTTGTCAGGACCTTGCACATTTTATCTTCTTTATGAATTTGTTTGGTATTTTAATTTCGGATGACATTTGGAGGCTGTAGAAGGTACAGCGTGGGATCACCTCGTGCCGGGAGAGGCTCCTTCGGCAGCAGCTAGCGCCGCCATTTTGAAAAATTTGTATATGAAAAAAATGTAATAAATAACTTCATTCTATATCCAACAAAACCTGCAAAAAAGTTTTTGCAGTATACTGTATTTTCTATCGAAAATTTTTTATTTTAAGTAGTCCATTGTTGGCCCTTAACATGCCCGCGGTTTTCAAATCTATAATATATATGTATATGCAAATATGTAAGTATATGTATTAAAAAATCAAATCGCGGCGAGGCGCGGCTGCTGCTTGTTGTTATGTAAAAAAGAATGTAAATATGTAATACATATGTATATGCAAATATGTAAGTATATGTATTAATAAATCAAATATATGTCGTTTTCGGTGTGGCTGGACCGGACCTTCTGGCGCCTTGGGTCATTGGCAGCATTTGTGGCAGAGCCTTGTCCCAGCAACGACCCACCAGCAGATTATGCCTCATAATCGCAGCTGTCGACGCTGCAGCGGCCAATATTAGCGCATTTCAGCAATTCCCCTCTGTGTCTCATTTCGCGCATGTCCCGCACGTTGATGTGCCGTCGAAAGAGTCGCGTCAGGATGAGAGCGGCTCCTCCTTGCGATTTAATGTCCAGAAATAAACCGCATGTACAGACTGTATGCCCGGCGAAGCGAACCTATGGGTCTTTGTTATTTCCTATGAAGATTGTAGGGGTCAGTAGTCTAGTGCAAATGACGTTTGACCAACAAGCGTGAGGTCCAAGGTTCGATCCCGGATGGTAACAAAAAATTCAAACATACAAGAAAAATCATTTTCATGTTAAATTCAACATGCCCGCGGTTTTCAAATTTGAAAAAATGCGAGCGGCAAACTTGTAGTGCTGTATAGCTTCAAAAGTGGAGTCTCGGTATATTTCTGGTATGTTTTGAAAATGAGACCGCAGTATATTTCTGAGGGGCAGACCGTATATTCGATCGATAAGTCTACTGCCTTGCCATTGGCTACCCAAATGTCCAATGTCCGCCATTTCAAAATGGTTAATTCTGGCGAGGGCGCGGCTGCTGCTTGCTGTTGCTCGTTGTTATGTAAAAAAGAATGTAAATATGTAATACATATGTATATGCAAATATGTAAGTATATGTATTAATAAATCAAATCTATGTCGTTTTCGGTGTGCCTGGACCGGACCTTGTTGCGCCTTGGGTCATTGGCGGCATTTGTGGCAGAGCCTTGTCCCAGCAACGACCCACCAGCAGATTATGCCTCATGATCGCAGCTGTCGACGCTGCAGCGGCCAGTAACCTTAAAGTGCAAAAAGTTCATGAAAACATTTTTTTTTCGTTTTATGGCCTTCGGCGGCAGGTAGCGCTGCCATTTTGAAAATTTTGTATATGAAAATAATGTAATAAGTTACTTCGTTCAATATCCAACAAAACTTGTTAAAAAGTTTTTGCAGAATACAGCCTGGGATTTTACAGTTCGATTTTTGTACTACATAAAACTTTAAACGCGTTTTTCTCGAAACAAATTTTTTCGACGCGCGGTACCTTCTACAGCTTCGAGGAGTCAACCGATTTCAATGTTTTACCACTCAAATGAAAGATAATTAAATTTGGAAGGCACTGACGGAGCGTCTGATTCGAAAATATTTTTATAAATATTTTTTTTTTAACGTTAAAATGCAAAAAAGTGCATGAAAAACGTATTTTTTTTTGAATGGCCACAATTCTTTTGTAAAATTTGTTTTCAAAAATTAGCTTTAGTCAGGACCTCGCACATTTTATCTTCTTTAAGAATTTGTTAAGTATTTTAATTTCGGATGACATTTGGAGGCTGTAGAAGGTACAGCGTGGGATCATCTCGTGCCGGGAGATTCTCCTTCGGCGGCAGCTAGCGCTGCCATTTTGAAAATGTTGTATATAAAAATAATGTAATAAGTTACTTCGTTCATTATCCAACAAAACCTGCTAAAAAGTTTTTGCAGAATAGAGCCTGGGATTTTACAGTTCGATTTTTGTACTACATAAAACTTTAAACGCGTTTTTCTCGAAACAAATTTTTTCGACGCGCGGTACCTTCTACAGCTTCGAGGAGTCAACCGATTTCAATGTTTTACCACCCAAATGAAAGATAATTAAATTGTAAAGGCACTGACGGAGCGTTTGTTTCGAAAATATTTTTATAAATACTTTTTTTTTTAACGATAAAGTGCAAAAAAGTACATGAAAAACGTATTTTTTTTTTTGAATGGCCACAATTTTTTTTAAAAAATTAGCTCTTGTCAGGACCTCGCACATTTTATCTTCTTTAAGAATTTGTTAGGTATTTTAATTTCGGATGACATTTGGAGGCTGTAGAAGGTAGAGCGTGGGATCATCTCGTGCCGGGATATTCTCCTTCGGCGGCAGCTAGCGCTGCCATTTTGAAAATGTTGTATATAAAAATAATGTAATAAGTTACTTCGTTCATTATCCAACAAAACCTGCTAAAAAGTTTTTGCAGAATAGAGCCTGGGATTTTACAGTTCGATTTTTGTACTACATAAAACTTTAAACGCGTTTTTCTCGAAACAAATTTTTTCGACGCGCGGTACCTTCTACAGCTTCGAGGAGTCAACCGATTTCAATGTTTTACCACTCAAATGAAAGATAATTAAATTTGGAAGGCACTGACGGAGCGTCTGTTTCGAAAATATTTTTATAAAATTTTTTTTGTAACGTTAAAGTGCAAAAAAGTACATGAAAAACGTTTTTTTTTTTTTTAATGGCCTTCGGCGGCAGCTAGCGCTGCCATTTTGAAAATGTTGTATATAAAAATAATGTAATAAGTTACTTCGTTCAATATCCAACAAAACCTGTTTAAAAGTTTTTGCAGAATACAGCCTGGGATTTATCCGTTCGATTTTTGTACTACATAAAACTTTAATCGCGTTTTTCTCGAAACAAAGTTTTTCGACGCGCGGTACCTTCTACAGCTTCGAGGAGTCAACCGATTTCAATGTTTTACCATTCAAATGAAAGATAATTAAATTGTAAAGGCACCGACGGAGCGTTTGTTTCGAAAATATTTTTATAAATACTTTTTTTTTTAACGTTAAAGTGCAAAAAAGTGCATGAGAAACGTATTTTTTTTTTGAATGCCCGCAATTTTTTTGTAAAATTTGTTTTCAAAAATTAGCTCTTGTCAGGACCTCGCACATTTTATCTTCTTTAAGAATTTGTTAGGTATTTTAATTTCGGATGACATTTGGAGGCTGTAGAAGGTACAGCGTGGGATCACCTCGTGCAGGGAGAGGCTCCTTCGGCGGCAGCCAGCGCCGCCATTTTGAAAAATTTGTATATGAAAAAAATGTAATAAATAACTTCATTCAATATCCAACAAAACCTGCAAAAAAGTTTTTGCAGAATACTTTATTTTGTATCGAAAATTTTTCATTTTAAGAAGTCCATTGTTGGCCCTTAACATGCCCGCGGTTTTCAATGCAAATATGTAAGTATATGTATTAATAAATCAAATCGCGGCGAGGCGCGACTGCTGCTTGTTGTTATGTAAAAAAGAATGTAACTATGTAATACGTATGTATATGCAAATATGTAAGTATATGTATTAATAAATCAAATCTATGTCGTTTTCGGTGTGCCTGGACCGGACCTTGTTGCGCCTTAGGTCATTGGCGGCATTTGTGGCAGAGCCTTGTCCCAGCAACGACCCACCAGCAGATTATGCCTCATAATCGCAGCTGTCGACGCTGCAGCGGCCAGTACAGTTCGATTTTTGTACTACATAAAACTTTAAACGCGTTTTTCTCGAAACAAATTTTTTCGACGCGCGGTACCTTCTACAGCTTCGAGGAGTCAACCGATTTCAATGTTTTACCACTCAAATGAAAGATAATTAAATTTGGAAGGCACTGACGGAGCGTCTGTTTCGAAAATATTTTTATAAAATTTTTTTTGTAACGTTAAAGTGCAAAAAAGTGCATGAAAAACGTTTTTTTTTTTTTAATGGCCTTCGGCGGCAGCTAGCGCTGCCATTTTGAAAATGTTGTATATAAAAATAATGTAATAAGTTACTTCGTTCAATATCCAACAAAACCTGTTTAAAAGTTTTTGCAGAATACAGCCTGGGATTTAACAGTTCGATTTTTGTACTACATAAAACTTTAATCGCGTTTTTCTCGAAACAAAGTTTTTCGACGCGCGGTACCTTCTACAGCTTCGAGGAGTCAACCGATTTCAATGTTTTACCATTCAAATGAAAGATAATTAAATTGTAAAGGCACTGACGGAGCGTTTGTTTCGAAAATATTTTTATAAATACTTTTTTTTTTAACGATAAAGTGCAAAAAAGTACATGAAAAACGTATTTTTTTTTTTTGAATGGCCACAATTTTTTTGTACAATTTTTTTTCAAAAATTAGCTCTTGTCAGGACCTCGCACATTTTATCTTCTTTAAGAATTTGTTAGGTATTTTAATTTCGGATGACATTTGGAGGCTGTAGAAGGTACAGCGTGGGATCATCTCGTGCCGGGATATTCTCCTTCGGCGGCAGCTAGCGCTGCCATTTTGAAAATGTTGTATATAAAAATAATGTAATAAGTTACTTCGTTCATTATCCAACAAAACCTCCTAAAAAGTTTTTGCAGAATAGAGCCTGGGATTTTACAGTTCGATTTTTGTACTACATAAAACTTTAAACGCGTTTTTCTCGAGGAGTCAACCGATTTCAATGTTTTACCACTCAAATGAAAGATAATTAAATTTGGAAGGCACTGACGGAGCGTCTGTTTCGAAAATATTTTTATAAAATTTTTTTTGTAACGTTAAAGTGCAAAAAAGTACATGAAAAACGTTTTTTTTTTTTTTAATGGCCTTCGGCGGCAGCTAGCGCTGCCATTTTGAAAATGTTGTATATAAAAATAATGTAATAAGTTACTTCGTTCAATATCCAACAAAACCTGTTTAAAAGTTTTTGCAGAATACAGCCTGGGATTTATCCGTTCGATTTTTGTACTACATAAAACTTTAATCGCGTTTTTCTCGAAACAAAGTTTTTCGACGCGCGGTACCTTCTACAGCTTCGAGGAGTCAACCGATTTCAATGTTTTACCATTCAAATGAAAGATAATTAAATTGTAAAGGCACCGACGGAGCGTTTGTTTCGAAAATATTTTTATAAATACTTTTTTTTTTAACGTTAAAGTGCAAAAAAGTGCATGAGAAACGTATTTTTTTTTTTGAATGCCCGCAATTTTTTTGTAAAATTTGTTTTCAAAAATTAGCTCTTGTCAGGACCTCGCACATTTTATCTTCTTTAAAAATTTGTTAGGTATTTTAATTTCGGATGACATTTGGAGGCTGTAGAAGGTACAGCGTGGGATCACCTCGTGCAGGGAGAGGCTCCTTCGGCGGCAGCCAGCGCCGCCATTTTGAAAAATTTGTATATGAAAAAAATGTAATAAATAACTTCATTCAATATCCAACAAAACCTGCAAAAAAGTTTTTGCAGAATACTTTATTTTGTATCGAAAATTTTTCATTTTAAGAAGTCCATTGTTGGCCCTTAACATGCCCGCGGTTTTCAATGCAAATATGTAAGTATATGTATTAATAAATCAAATCGCGGCGAGGCGCGACTGCTGCTTGTTGTTATGTAAAAAAGAATGTAACTATGTAATACGTATGTATATGCAAATATGTAAGTATATGTATTAATAAATCAAATCTATGTCGTTTTCGGTGTGCCTGGACCGGACCTTGTTGCGCCTTAGGTCATTGGCGGCATTTGTGGCAGAGCCTTGTCCCAGCAACGACCCACCAGCAGATTATGCCTCATAATCGCAGCTGTCGACGCTGCAGCGGCCAGTACAGTTCGATTTTTGTACTACATAAAACTTTAAACGCGTTTTTCTCGAAACAAATTTTTTCGACGCGCGGTACCTTCTACAGCTTCGAGGAGTCAACCGATTTCAATGTTTTACCACTCAAATGAAAGATAATTAAATTTGGAAGGCACTGACGGAGCGTCTGTTTCGAAAATATTTTTATAAAATTTTTTTTGTAACGTTAAAGTGCAAAAAAGTGCATGAAAAACGTTTTTTTTTTTTTTTAATGGCCTTCGGCGGCAGCTAGCGCTGCCATTTTGAAAATGTTGTATATAAAAATAATGTAATAAGTTACTTCGTTCAATATCCAACAAAACCTGTTTAAAAGTTTTTGCAGAATACAGCCTGGGATTTAACCGTTCGATTTTTGTACTACATAAAACTTTAATCGCGTTTTTCTCGAAACAAAGTTTTTCGACGCGCGGTACCTTCTACAGCTTCGAGGAGTCAACCGATTTCAATGTTTTACCATTCAAATGAAAGATAATTAAATTGTAAAGGCACCGACGGAGCGTTTGTTTCGAAAATATTTTTATAAATACTTTTTTTTTTAACGTTAAAGTGCAAAAAAGTGCATGAGAAACGTATTTTTTTTTTTGAATGCCCGCAATTTTTTTGTAAAATTTGTTTTCAAAAATTAGCTCTTGTCAGGACCTCGCACATTTTATCTTCTTTAAGAATTTGTTAGGTATTTTAATTTCGGATGACATTTGGAGGCTGTAGAAGGTACAGCGTGGGATCACCTCGTGCAGGGAGAGGCTCCTTCGGCGGCAGCCAGCGCCGCCATTTTGAAAAATTTGTATATGAAAAAAATGTAATAAATAACTTCATTCAATATCCAACAAAACCTGCAAAAAAGTTTTTGCAGAATACTTTATTTTGTATCGAAAATTTTTCATTTTAAGAAGTCCATTGTTGGCCCTTAACATGCCCGCGGTTTTCAATGCAAATATGTAAGTATATGTATTAATAAATCAAATCGCGGCGAGGCGCGACTGCTGCTTGTTGTTATGTAAAAAAGAATGTAACTATGTAATACGTATGTATATGCAAATATGTAAGTATATGTATTAATAAATCAAATCTATGTCGTTTTCGGTGTGCCTGGACCGGACCTTGTTGCGCCTTAGGTCATTGGCGGCATTTGTGGCAGAGCCTTGTCCCAGCAACGACCCACCAGCAGATTATGCCTCATAATCGCAGCTGTCGACGCTGCAGCGGCCAGTACAGTTCGATTTTTGTACTACATAAAACTTTAAACGCGTTTTTCTCGAAACAAATTTTTTCGACGCGCGGTACCTTCTACAGCTTCGAGGAGTCAACCGATTTCAATGTTTTACCACTCAAATGAAAGATAATTAAATTTGGAAGGCACTGACGGAGCGTCTGTTTCGAAAATATTTTTATAAAATTTTTTTTGTAACGTTAAAGTGCAAAAAAGTGCATGAAAAACGTTTTTTTTTTTTTTAATGGCCTTCGGCGGCAGCTAGCGCTGCCATTTTGAAAATGTTGTATATAAAAATAATGTAATAAGTTACTTCGTTCAATATCCAACAAAACCTGTTTAAAAGTTTTTGCAGAATACAGCCTGGGATTTAACAGTTCGATTTTTGTACTACATAAAACTTTAATCGCGTTTTTCTCGAAACAAAGTTTTTCGACGCGCGGTACCTTCTACAGCTTCGAGGAGTCAACCGATTTCAATGTTTTACCATTCAAATGAAAGATAATTAAATTGTAAAGGCACTGACGGAGCGTTTGTTTCGAAAATATTTTTAAAAATACTTTTTTTTTTAACGTTAAAGTGCAAAAAAGTACATGAAAAACGTATTTTTTTTTTTAAATGGCCACAATTTTTTTGTACAATTTTTTTTCAAAAATTAGTTCTTGTCAGGACCTCGCACATTTTATCTTCTTTAAGAATTTGTTAGGTATTTTAATTTCGGATGACATTTGGAGGCTGTAGAAGGTACAGCGTGGGATCATCTCGTGCCGGGATATTCTCCTTCGGCGGCAGCTAGCGCTGCCATTTTGAAAATGTTGTATATAAAAATAATGTAATAAGTTACTTCGTTCAATATCCAACAAAACCTGTTTAAAAGTTTTTGCAGAATACAGCCTGGGATTTAACAGTTCGATTTTTGTACTACATAAAACTTTAATCGCGTTTTTCTCGAAACAAAGTTTTTCGACGCGCGGTACCTTCTACAGCTTCGAGGAGTCAACCGATTTCAATGTTTTACCATTCAAATGAAAGATAATTAAATTGTAAAGGCACTGACGGAGCGTTTGTTTCGAAAATATTTTTAAAAATACTTTTTTTTTTAACGTTAAAGTGCAAAAAAGTACATGAAAAACGTATTTTTTTTTTTTGAATGGCCACAATTTTTTTGTACAATTTTTTTTCAAAAATTAGCTCTTGTCAGGACCTCGCACATTTTATCTTCTTTAAGAATTTGTTAGGTATTTTAATTTCGGATGACATTTGGAGGCTGTAGAAGGTACAGCGTGGGATCATCTCGTGCCGGGATATTCTCCTTCGGCGGCAGCTAGCGCTGCCATTTTGAAAATGTTGTATATAAAAATAATGTAATAAGTTACTTCGTTCAATATCCAACAAAACCTGTTTAAAAGTTTTTGCAGAATACAGCCTGGGATTTATCCGTTCGATTTTTGTACTACATAAAACTTTAATCGCGTTTTTCTCGAAACAAAGTTTTTCGACGCGCGGTACCTTCTACAGCTTCGAGGAGTCAACCGATTTCAATGTTTTACCATTCAAATGAAAGATAATTAAATTGTAAAGGCACCGACGGAGCGTTTGTTTCGAAAATATTTTTATAAATACTTTTTTTTTTAACGTTAAAGTGCAAAAAAGTGCATGAGAAACGTATTTTTTTTTTTTAATGCCCGCAATTTTTTTGTAAAATTTGTTTTCAAAAATTAGCTCTTGTCAGGACCTCGCACATTTTATCTTCTTTAAGAATTTGTTAGGTATTTTAATTTCGGATGACATTTGGAGGCTGTAGAAGGTACAGCGTGGGATCACCTCGTGCAGGGAGAGGCTCCTTCGGCGGCAGCCAGCGCCGCCATTTTGAAAAATTTGTATATGAAAAAAATGTAATAAATAACTTCATTCAATATCCAACAAAACCTGCAAAAAAGTTTTTGCAGAATACTTTATTTTGTATCGAAAATTTTTCATTTTAAGAAGTCCATTGTTGGCCCTTAACATGCCCGCGGTTTTCAATGCAAATATGTAAGTATATGTATTAATAAATCAAATCGCGGCGAGGCGCGACTGCTGCTTGTTGTTATTTAAAAAAGAATGTAACTATGTAATACGTATGTATATGCAAATATGTAAGTATATGTATTAATAAATCAAATCTATGTCGTTTTCGGAGTGCCTGGACCGGACCTTGTTGCGCCTTAGGTCATTGGCGGCATTTGTGGCAGAGCCTTGTCCCAGCAACGACCCACCAGCAGATTATGCCTCATAATCGCAGCTGTCGACGCTGCAGCGGCCAGTACAGTTCGATTTTTGTACTACATAAAACTTTAAACGCGTTTTTCTCGAAGCAAATTTTTTCGATGCGCGGTACCTTCTACAGCTTCGAGGAGTCAACCGATTTCAATGTTTTACCACTCAAATGAAAGATAATAAAATTTGAAAGGCACTGACGGAGCGTCTGTTTCGAAAATATTTTTATAAAATTTTTTTTGTAACGTTAAAGTGCAAAAAAGTGCATGAAAAACGTTTTTTTTTTTTTTTAATGGCCTTCGGCGGCAGCTAGCGCTGCCATTTTGAAAATGTTGTATATAAAAATAATGTAATAAGTTACTTCGTTCAATATCCAACAAAACCTGTTTAAAAGTTTTTGCAGAATACAGCCTGGGATTTAACAGTTCGATTTTTGTACTACATAAAACTTTAATCGCGTTTTTCTCGAAACAAAGTTTTTCGACGCGCGGTACCTTCTACAGCTTCGAGGAGTCAACCGATTTCAATGTTTTACCATTCAAATGAAAGATAATTAAATTGTAAAGGCACTGACGGAGCGTTTGTTTCGAAAATATTTTTAAAAATACTTTTTTTTTTAACGTTAAAGTGCAAAAAAGTACATGAAAAACGTATTTTTTTTTTTTGAATGGCCACAATTTTTTTGTACAATTTTTTTTCAAAAATTAGCTCTTGTCAGGACCTCGCACATTTTATCTTCTTTAAGAATTTGTTAGGTATTTTAATTTCGGATGACATTTGGAGGCTGTAGAAGGTACAGCGTGGGATCATCTCGTGCCGGGATATTCTCCTTCGGCGGCAGCTAGCGCTGCCATTTTGAAAATGTTGTATATAAAAATAATGTAATAAGTTACTTCGTTCAATATCCAACAAAACCTGTTTAAAAGTTTTTGCAGAATACAGCCTGGGATTTATCCGTTCGATTTTTGTACTACATAAAACTTTAATCGCGTTTTTCTCGAAACAAAGTTTTTCGACGCGCGGTACCTTCTACAGCTTCGAGGAGTCAACCGATTTCAATGTTTTACCATTCAAATGAAAGATAATTAAATTGTAAAGGCACCGACGGAGCGTTTGTTTCGAAAATATTTTTATAAATACTTTTTTTTTTAACGTTAAAGTGCAAAAAAGTGCATGAGAAACGTATTTTTTTTTTTGAATGCCCGCAATTTTTTTGTAAAATTTGTTTTCAAAAATTAGCTCTTGTCAGGACCTCGCACATTTTATCTTCTTTAAGAATTTGTTAGGTATTTTAATTTCGGATGACATTTGGAGGCTGTAGAAGGTACAGCGTGGGATCACCTCGTGCAGGGAGAGGCTCCTTCGGCGGCAGCCAGCGCCGCCATTTTGAAAAATTTGTATATGAAAAAAATTTAATAAATAACTTCATTCAATATCCAACAAAACCTGCAAAAAAGTTTTTGCAGAATACTTTATTTTGTATCGAAAATTTTTCATTTTAAGAAGTCCATTGTTGGCCCTTAACATGCCCGCGGTTTTCAATGCAAATATGTAAGTATATGTATTAATAAATCAAATCGCGGCGAGGCGCGACTGCTGCTTGTTGTTATGTAAAAAAGAATGTAACTATGTAATACGTATGTATATGCAAATATGTAAGTATATGTATTAATAAATCAAATCTATGTCGTTTTCGGTGTGCCTGGACCGGACCTTGTTGCGCCTTAGGTCATTGGTGGCATTTGTGGCAGAGCCTTGTCCCAGCAACGACCCACCAGCAGATTATGCCTCATAATCGCAGCTGTCGACGCTGCAGCGGCCAGTACAGTTCGATTTTTGTACTACATAAAACTTTAAACGCGTTTTTCTCGAAACAAATTTTTTCGACGCGCGGTACCTTCTACAGCTTCGAGGAGTCAACCGATTTCAATGTTTTACCACTCAAATGAAAGATAATTAAATTTGGAAGGCACTGACGGAGCGTCTGTTTCGAAAATATTTTTATAAAATTTTTTTTGTAACGTTAAAGTGCAAAAAAGTGCATGAAAAACGTTTTTTTTTTTTTTTAATGGCCTTCGGCGGCAGCTAGCGCTGCCATTTTGAAAATGTTGTATATAAAAATAATGTAATAAGTTACTTCGTTCAATATCCAACAAAACCTGTTTAAAAGTTTTTGCAGAATACAGCCTGGGATTTAACAGTTCGATTTTTGTACTACATAAAACTTTAATCGCGTTTTTCTCGAAACAAAGTTTTTCGACGCGCGGTACCTTCTACAGCTTCGAGGAGTCAACCGATTTCAATGTTTTACCATTCAAATGAAAGATAATTAAATTGTAAAGGCACTGACGGAGCGTTTGTTTCGAAAATATTTTTAAAAATACTTTTTTTTTTAACGTTAAAGTGCAAAAAAGTACATGAAAAACGTATTTTTTTTTTTTGAATGGCCACAATTTTTTTGTACAATTTTTTTTCAAAAATTAGCTCTTGTCAGGACCTCGCACATTTTATCTTCTTTAAGAATTTGTTAGGTATTTTAATTTCGGATGACATTTGGAGGCTGTAGAAGGTACAGCGTGGGATCATCTCGTGCCGGGATATTCTCCTTCGGCGGCAGCTAGCGCTGCCATTTTGAAAATGTTGTATATAAAAATAATGTAATAAGTTACTTCGTTCAATATCCAACAAAACCTGTTTAAAAGTTTTTGCAGAATACAGCCTGGGATTTAACAGTTCGATTTTTGTACTACATAAAACTTTAATCGCGTTTTTCTCGAAACAAAGTTTTTCGACGCGCGGTACCTTCTACAGCTTCGAGGAGTCAACCGATTTCAATGTTTTACCATTCAAATGAAAGATAATTAAATTGTAAAGGCACTGACGGAGCGTTTGTTTCGAAAATATTTTTAAAAATACTTTTTTTTTTAACGTTAAAGTGCAAAAAAGTACATGAAAAACGTATTTTTTTTTTTGAATGGCCACAATTTTTTTGTACAATTTTTTTTCAAAAATTAGCTCTTGTCAGGACCTCGCACATTTTATCTTCTTTAAGAATTTGTTAGGTATTTTAATTTCGGATGACATTTGGAGGCTGTAGAAGGTACAGCGTGGGATCATCTCGTGCCGGGATATTCTCCTTCGGCGGCAGCTAGCGCTGCCATTTTGAAAATGTTGTATATAAAAATAATGTAATAAGTTACTTCGTTCAATATCCAACAAAACCTGTTTAAAAGTTTTTGCAGAATACAGCCTGGGATTTATCCGTTCGATTTTTGTACTACATAAAACTTTAATCGCGTTTTTCTCGAAACAAAGTTTTTCGACGCGCGGTACCTTCTACAGCTTCGAGGAGTCAACCGATTTCAATGTTTTACCATTCAAATGAAAGATAATTAAATTGTAAAGGCACCGACGGAGCGTTTGTTTCGAAAATATTTTTATAAATACTTTTTTTTTTAACGTTAAAGTGCAAAAAAGTGCATGAGAAACGTATTTTTTTTTTTTAATGCCCGCAATTTTTTTGTAAAATTTGTTTTCAAAAATTAGCTCTTGTCAGGACCTCGCACATTTTATCTTCTTTAAGAATTTGTTAGGTATTTTAATTTCGGATGACATTTGGAGGCTGTAGAAGGTACAGCGTGGGATCACCTCGTGCAGGGAGAGGCTCCTTCGGCGGCAGCCAGCGCCGCCATTTTGAAAAATTTGTATATGAAAAAAATGTAATAAATAACTTCATTCAATATCCAACAAAACCTGCAAAAAAGTTTTTGCAGAATACTTTATTTTGTATCGAAAATTTTTCATTTTAAGAAGTCCATTGTTGGCCCTTAACATGCCCGCGGTTTTCAATGCAAATATGTAAGTATATGTATTAATAAATCAAATCGCGGCGAGGCGCGACTGCTGCTTGTTGTTATTTAAAAAAGAATGTAACTATGTAATACGTATGTATATGCAAATATGTAAGTATATGTATTAATAAATCAAATCTATGTCGTTTTCGGAGTGCCTGGACCGGACCTTGTTGCGCCTTAGGTCATTGGCGGCATTTGTGGCAGAGCCTTGTCCCAGCAACGACCCACCAGCAGATTATGCCTCATAATCGCAGCTGTCGACGCTGCAGCGGCCAGTACAGTTCGATTTTTGTACTACATAAAACTTTAAACGCGTTTTTCTCGAAACAAATTTTTTCGATGCGCGGTACCTTCTACAGCTTCGAGGAGTCAACCGATTTCAATGTTTTACCACTCAAATGAAAGATAATAAAATTTGAAAGGCACTGACGGAGCGTCTGTTTCGAAAATATTTTTATAAAATTTTTTTTGTAACGTTAAAGTGCAAAAAAGTGCATGAAAAACGTTTTTTTTTTTTTTTAATGGCCTTCGGCGGCAGCTAGCGCTGCCATTTTGAAAATGTTGTATATAAAAATAATGTAATAAGTTACTTCGTTCAATATCCAACAAAACCTGTTTAAAAGTTTTTGCAGAATACAGCCTGGGATTTAACAGTTCGATTTTTGTACTACATAAAACTTTAATCGCGTTTTTCTCGAAACAAAGTTTTTCGACGCGCGGTACCTTCTACAGCTTCGAGGAGTCAACCGATTTCAATGTTTTACCATTCAAATGAAAGATAATTAAATTGTAAAGGCACTGACGGAGCGTTTGTTTCGAAAATATTTTTAAAAATACTTTTTTTTTTAACGTTAAAGTGCAAAAAAGTACATGAAAAACGTATTTTTTTTTTTGAATGGCCACAATTTTTTTGTACAATTTTTTTTCAAAAATTAGCTCTTGTCAGGACCTCGCGCATTTTATCTTCTTTAAGAATTTGTTAGGTATTTTAATTTCGGATGACATTTGGAGGCTGTAGAAGGTACAGCGTGGGATCATCTCGTGCCGGGATATTCTCCTTCGGCGGCAGCTAGCGCTGCCATTTTGAAAATGTTGTATATAAAAATAATGTAATAAGTTACTTCGTTCAATATCCAACAAAACCTGTTTAAAAGTTTTTGCAGAATACAGCCTGGGATTTAACCGTTCGATTTTTGTACTACATAAAACTTTAATCGCGTTTTTCTCGAAACAAAGTTTTTCGACGCGCGGTACCTTCTACAGCTTCGAGGAGTCAACCGATTTCAATGTTTTACCATTCAAATGAAAGATAATTAAATTGTAAAGGCACCGACGGAGCGTTTGTTTCGAAAATATTTTTATAAATACTTTTTTTTTTAACGTTAAAGTGCAAAGAAGTGCATGAAAAACGTTTTTTTTTTTTTTAATCAATTCAATTCAATTCTTCTTGGTGGCGACTGACTTCTTTGTCTTTAGCTTCTTGTCACCGGCTCCGGCTGCTTTTTTGGGACTGGCTGTCTTCTTGGCTGCTGCCGATGTCGATGACGCTACCTTCTTACTTTTGACTTTCTTCTCCACAGATGCAACCTTTGGCTTGGGCTCCTTTTTGGCGGAAGCAGACAGCTTGAACGAACCAGACGCACCTTTTCCCTTTGTTTGGATCAGCTTTCCATTGGCAACGGCCGACTTCAAGTACTTCTTGATAAATGGAGCCAATTTCTGGGCATCGCATTTGTATTCGGCATTAATATATTTCTTGATTGCCAAAAGCGATGAGCCGCCACGTTCCTTCAAGCTCTTAATCGAAGCGTCAACCATTTGCTGAGTTGGGGGATGCGATGGTGGAGCTGTGGGCTTCTTCGCCTTTGCAGTAGAAGCAGCGGATCCAGATGCCTTCTTAGCGGCCACCTTCTTCTCCGCTGGTACTGGTGGAGCAGCCACTGGAGATGCGGATGTTACAACTGCAGAATCAGACATTATTATTCACAAAATTACACTTTTTAATGGAAAAACAACGTTGCACACGGGCAGCTAGGGCCCCTCGTTCGAATGAGAAGCGAGTAGAAGGGCACTACGAAGATGATTTTAGCATTGGTGATTTGTTTGGCAAAAGTTTCATTGGACGTCTGAATTAATTATACTTTTCTTTATATAATTATTAGATAATTGAAATATATTTTTATTGATTCATATTCTTAAATGTTTCAAATATTATTTTAAATAATTTATTTTGTAAAAATCATCCATTATCGATTTTTAATACCTGTGCAAAGTTTGAAAACTAATAATCCGACCTTATATTTTGGATTCAATGATATTTAAAAATAACAATGTTGGTTTATTTTGCTAAACTTGGTTTTGAAACATACAATTTGATGAATTTACTTTAAGAAGCATTAAACAGATATGCACATATCGGTTAGTATAGTATTTTAAATTCGTTTTGAAGATAACCCTATCAAGTACAAAAAGGCCACTTTCTGGGTATGTTCAGTCTTGAATTTAGGGATCAAAAAATATAAATGTTTAAAAATATATTATTGTTAGACATTTTTATTAAGGAAATCAAAACGATTTTCCATTTAATATTATTTCTGATCAATTTTTGCAAATATTTACCCAAAAATAACATACTTTCTTACCTACATAGCAGTACCAATTAAGTTGATCTTAAAGAAAAAATCGAAATAATCTATTTTACGCAAATTTTATTGTCTACACCGATTTATACTAATCTTAAAAACATATTTCTTTTACTTTTGTTGAATATTTTCAAATATTTGTATTTTTTAACGGCTCTTTATTAAATACGAGTATTAAGAAAAGTACCTAGTTTCGGCCTACCTAGGCCTTCTGATGTTTAAGCATATTTTTGATATTTCAAATAAACTTATTTGTTGGTCATTGGTATTTAATACTAAATTACGATAAAAATGTATAGACTAACAACGGTAATCCGGCGAAGAGTAAATACAAATAGCTTCTATTTAGTTATAAATATAACGGAGTTTATTTGAAAATGTCCCATTCTTAGAGTTCTATCCAACCGTAAAACATTAGTTAAAATTCCTTCTGTCCACATGAATATACAGATGTTTATACATTTAATACGGATAATATAACGTATGGATTCTCTCAATTCATTTTCGTTTTGCCAATATTGCCCAATTGCCTAAACAGCAGCCTATGGCAAAGCAAAGACAAAGACAAAATCAAACATATTTTATTTGGGAAAAATAGTACGAGTATGCAGAAATAAAAAATCTCAATGAAAATTATATTGTGGCCCTGAAAAGGACCGATTTGTATACAATTGATATGCGCCTGTCGAAGAAATATCAACTTAAGCACGCTCGCCACGAATACGTCTGGCCAGTTGGATGTCCTTGGGCATGATTGTGACACGCTTGGCATGGATGGCACACAAGTTGGTATCTTCGAAGAGTCCGACCAGATAGGCTTCGCTAGCTTCCTGGAGTGCCATTACTGCCGAGCTCTGGAAACGCAAGTCAGTTTTGAAATCCTGAGCGATTTCACGAACCAAACGCTGGAAAGGCAATTTGCGGATCAGCAGCTCGGTACTCTTCTGGTAGCGACGGATTTCACGCAGGGCAACAGTGCCGGGGCGATAACGATGAGGTTTCTTCACGCCACCGGTTGCTGGAGCACTTTTGCGTGCAGCCTTGGTAGCCAGTTGTTTGCGTGGCGCCTTGCCACCAGTCGATTTACGAGCAGTCTGCTGTCAGATAGTTCAAAAGTAAACAATCGGTCCTTTTCAGGACCACAAAATAATTGAAAAGAGAGGCATATTTTCAAAAATTGGAGTATTTTAGTAATAAAAGTTGATATCAAGTTAAAGAAGGGTCATTTAAACGGAAAACGAGGTGCACTGCTCCCATCTAAGTACGCTGTTTAATATTATTATAGATGATTTGGTGTGATTGTTATGCGTACCGTTCGTTTATCCCATCAAGTATTTAAAAACCCTAGAATATCGTAAAACTTGACGAATTTAGCGTAGACCTGGGGGCTGTACTTTTGGTATAGGAAAAAAAGGCCAAAGCGCAAATGCTGGGCATTCGTATTAGGTAGGTATAGTATTCGCGTAGGTAAACAAAAGATGGGTTTTTTTCGAGTTGTATCGTCTGGTCTTGGTTCCGTTCCCCGTTCCCTGTCACCCAGGTACGCATCTATCCAACCGTAAAACATTAGTTAAAATTCCTTCTGTCCACATGAATATATAGATGTTTATACATTTAATACGGATAATATAACGTATGGATTCTCTCAATTCATTTTCGTTTTGCCAATATTGCCCAATTGCCTAAACAGCAGCCTATGGCAAAGCAAAGACAAAGACAAAATCAAACATATTTTATTTGGGAAAAATAGTACGAGTATGCAGAAATAAAAAATCTCAATGAAAATTATATTGTGGTCCTGAAAAGGACCGATTTGTATACAATTGATATGCGCCTGTCGAAGAAATATCAACTTAAGCACGCTCGCCACGAATACGTCTGGCCAGTTGGATGTCCTTGGGCATGATTGTGACACGCTTGGCATGGATGGCACACAAGTTGGTATCTTCGAAGAGTCCGACCAGATAGGCTTCGCTAGCTTCCTGGAGTGCCATTACTGCCGAGCTCTGGAAACGCAAGTCAGTTTTGAAATCCTGAGCGATTTCACGAACCAAACGCTGGAAAGGCAATTTGCGGATCAGCAGCTCGGTACTCTTCTGGTAGCGACGGATTTCACGCAGGGCAACAGTGCCGGGGCGATAACGATGAGGTTTCTTCACGCCACCGGTTGCTGGAGCACTTTTGCGTGCAGCCTTGGTAGCCAGTTGTTTGCGTGGCGCCTTGCCACCAGTCGATTTACGAGCAGTCTGCTGTCAGATAGTTCAAAAGTAAACAATCGGTCCTTTTCAGGACCACAAAATAATTGAAAAGAGAGGCATATTTTCAAAAATTGGAGTATTTTAGTAATAAAAGTTGATATCAAGTTAAAGAAGGGTAATTTAAACGGAAAACGAGGTGCACTGCTCCCATCTAAGTACGCTGTTTAATATTATTATAGGTGATTTGGTGTGATTGTTATGCGTACCGTTCGTTTATCCCATTAAGTATTTAAAAACCCTAGAATATCGTAAAAATTGACGAATTTAGCGTAGACCTGGGGGCTGTACTTTTGGTATAGAAAAAAAAGGCCAAAGCGCAAATGCTGGGCATTCGTATTAGGTAGGTATTGTATTCGCGTAGGTAAACAAAAGATGGGTTTTTTTTCGAGTTGTATCGTCTGGTCTTGGTTCCGTTCCCCGTTCCCTGTCACCCAGGTACGCATCGTACTTACCCAACTGTACTTTTTTTTTTGGCCCTATTAACAGAAATATGGATATTTATTTTTTTTACTTTATAATGATAATAAATTATGAAAATTCTCTTAATTCTTTAGTAATGGTTTGGTCGTCCTGAAAAGGACGTTTTGGTTTATATATGTACATGAATGTAAATTTTTGTTTCTATTGGAACATTTATGCCTTATTCTCGGTCTTCTTGGGCAGCAGAACGGCCTGGATGTTGGGCAACACACCACCCTGAGCAATGGTGACGCCTGAGAGAAGCTTGTTCAACTCCTCATCGTTGCGGATGGCCAGCTGCAGATGGCGAGGGATAATTCTCGTCTTCTTGTTATCACGGGCAGCATTGCCAGCCAACTCAAGAACTTCAGCGGCCAAGTATTCCATCACGGCAGCCAGGTAAACAGGAGCACCGGCACTGTTCTTGTTTTTTTCACTATTCACACACGAATGTTGTCCAAATACTCCGACGGCAATATTTATACCTTTTCCGTCGTCATGAGCGTCCAAACGAGGGGTGGGTTTTTCGCCTGCTACACCATGTATGTTAAACCTGAATAGACTGCTCGAATAAAAGTATAAGGCCTAGAGTCGTTCCAAACGAATCCCAAAGTGAAGTGAAGTGAAATAAAATACGAGTAAGAGTAAAATGCCGCCCAAGACTAGTGGAAAGGCAGCCAAAGAGAACTAAGCAAAGTGACGTGAAGTGGAAGTGAACTGAAGTGGAAGTGAACTCAAGTGGAAGTGAACTGAAGTGGAAGTGAACTGAAGTGGAAGTGAACTGAAGTGGAAGTGAACTGAAGTGAAAGTGACGTAGAACTAAAAGTGACGTGGAACTAAAAGTGACCCGGAACTAAAAGTGACGTGACGTGAAGTGGAAGAAGTCCGAAAGTCGCATATACTGCAAAAACAAATGTGAACCTAATAATAAGTTACTTCGTTCAATATCCAACAAAACCTGTTTAAAAGTTTTTGCAGAATACAGCCTGGGATTTAACAGTTCGATTTTTGTACTACATAAATCGCGTTTTTCTCGAAACAAAGTTTTTCGACGCGCGGTACCTTCTACAGCTTCGAGGAGTCAACCGATTTCAATGTTTTACCATTCAAATGAAAGATAATTAATTTGTTTCGAAAATATTTTTATAAATACTTTTTTTTTAACGTTAAAGTGCAAAAAAGTGCGTGAGAAACGTATTTTTTTTTTTTGAATGGCCGTAATTTTTTTGTTACATTTTTTTTCAAAAATTAGCTCTTGTCAGGACCTCGCACATTTTATCTTCTTTAAGAATTTGTTAAGTATTTTAATTTCGGATGACATTTGGAGGCTGTAGAAGGTACAGCGTGGGATCATCTCGTGCCGGGAGATTCTCCTTCGGCGACAGCTAGCGCTGCCATTTTGAAAATTTTGTATATGAAAATAATGTAATAAGTTACTTCGTTCATTATCCAACAAAACCTGTTTAAAAGTTTTTGCAGAATACAGCCTGGGATTTAACAGTTCGATTTTTGTACTACATAAATCGCGTTTTTCTCGAAACAAAGTTTTTCGACGCGCGGTACCTTCTACAGCTTCGAGGAGTCAACCGATTTCAATGTTTTACCATTCAAATAAAAGATAATTAAATTGTAAAGGCACTGACGGAGCGTTTGTTTCGAAAATATTTTTATAAATACTTTTTTTTTTAACGTTAAAGTGCAAAAAAGTGCTTGAGAAACGTATTTTTTTTTTTTGAATGGCCGCAATTTTTTTGTTAAATTTTTTTTCAAAAATTAGCTCTTGTCAGGACCTCGCACATTTTATCTTCTTTAAGAATTTGTTAAGTATTTCAATTTCAGATGACATTTGGAGGCTGTATAAGGTACAGCGTGGGATCATCTCGTGCCGGGAGATTCTCCTTCGGCGACAGCTATTGCTGCCATTTTGAAAATGTTGTATATGAAAATAATGTAATAAGTTACTTCGTTCAATATCCAACAAAACCTGTTTAAAAGTTTTTGCAGAATACAGCCTGGGATTTAACAGTTCGATTTTTGTACTACATAAAACTTTAAACGCGTTTTTCTCGAAACAAATTTTTTCGACGCGCGGTACCTTCTACAGCTTCGAGGAGTCAACCGATTTCAATGTTTTACCACTCAAATTAAAGATAATTAAATTTGGAAGGCACTGACGGAGCGTCTGTTTCGAAAATATTTTTATACAATTTTTTTTTTAACGTTAAAGTGCAAAAAAGTGCATGAAAAACGTTTTTTTTTTTTTAATGGCCTTCGGCGGCAGCTAGCGCTGCCATTTTGAAAATGTTGTATATAAAAATAATGTAATAAGTTACTTCGTTCAATATCCAACAAAACCTGTTTAAAAGTTTTTGCAGAATACAGCCTGGGATTTAACAGTTCGATTTTTGCACTACATAAAACTTTAATCGCGTTTTTCTCGAAACAAAGTTTTTCGACGCGCGGTACCTTCTACAGCTTCGAGGAGTCAACCGATTTCAATGTTTTACCACTCAAATGAAAGATAATTAAATTTGGAAGGCACTGACGGAGCGTCTGTTTCGAAAATATTTTTATACAATTTTTTTTTTAACGTTAAAGTGCAAAAAAGTGCATGAAAAACGTTTTTTTATTTTTTTAATGGCCTTCGGCGGCAGCTATCGCTGCCATTTTGAAAATGTTGTATATGAAAATAATGTAATAAGTTACTTCGATCAATATCCAACAAAACCTGCTAAAAAGTTTTTGCAGAATAGAGCCTGGGATTTTACAGTTCGATTTTTGTACTACATAAAACTTTAATCGCGTTTTTCTCGAAACAAAGTTTTTCGACGCGCGGTACCTTCTACAGCTTCGAGGAGTCAACCGATTTCAATGTTTTACCATTCAAATAAAAGATAATTAAATTGTAAAGGCACTGACGGAGCGTTTGTTTCGAAAATATTTTTATAAATACTTTTTTTTTTAACGTTAAAGTGCAAAAAAGTGCTTGAGAAACGTATTTTTTTTTTTTGAATGGCCGCAATTTTTTTGTTAAATTTTTTTTCAAAAATTAGCTCTTGTCAGGACCTCGCACATTTTATCTTCTTTAAGAATTTGTTAAGTATTTTAATTTCGGATGACATTTGGAGGCTGTAGAAGGTACAGCGTGGGATCATCTCGTGCCGGGAGATTCTCCTTCGGCGGCAGCTAGAGCTGCCATTTTGAAAATGTTGTATATGAAAATAATGTAATAAGTTACTTCGTTCAATATCCAACAAAACCTGTTTAAAAGTTTTTGCAGAATACAGCCTGGGATTTAACAGTTCGATTTTTGTACTACATAAATCGCGTTTTTCTCGAAACAAAGTTTTTCGACGCGCGGTACCTTCTACAGCTTCGAGGAGTCAACCGATTTCAATGTTTTACCATTCAAATGAAAGATAATTAAATTGTAAAGGCACTGACGGAGCGTCTGTTTCGAAAATATTTTTATACAATTTTTTTTTTAACGTTAAAGTGAAAAAAAGTGCATGAAAAACGTTTTTTTTTTTTTTAATGGCCTTCGGCGGCAGCTAGCGATGCCATTTTGAAAATGTTGTATATAAAAATAATGTAATAAGTTACTTCGTTCAATATCCAACAAAACCTGCTAAAAAGTTTTTGCAGAATAGAGCCTGGGATTTTACAATTCGATTTTTGTACTACATAAAACTTTAAACGCGTTTTTCTCGAAACAAATTTTTTCGACGCGCGGTACCTTCTACAGCTTCGAGGAGTCAACCGATTTCAATGTTTTACCCCTCAAATGAAAGATAATTAAATTTGGAAGGCACTGACGGAGCGTCTGTTTCGAAAATATTTTTATAAAATTTTTTTTTTAACGTTAAAGTGCAAAAAAGTGCATGAAAAACGTTTTTTTTTTTTTTAATGGCCTTCGGCGGCAGCTAGAGCTGCCATTTTGAAAATGTTGTATATGAAAATAATGTAATAAGTTACTTCGTTCATTATCCAACAAAACCTGCTAAAAAGTTTTTGCAGAATAGAGCCTGGGATTTTACAATTCGATTTTTGTACTACATAAAACTTTAAACGCGTTTTTCTCGAAACAAATTTTTTCGACGCGCGGTACCTTCTACAGCTTCGAGGAGTCAACCGATTTCAATGTTTTACCATTCAAATGAAAGATAATTAAATTGTAAAGGCACTGACTGAGCGTTTGTTTCGAAAATATTTTTATAAATACTTTTTTTTTAACGTTAAAGTGCAAAAAAGTGCATGAGAAACGTATTTTTTTTTTTTGAATGGCCGCAATTTTTTTGTTACATTTTTTTTCAAAAATTAGCTCTTGTCAGGACCTCGCACATTTTATCTTCTTTAAGAATTTGTTAAGTATTTTAATTTCGGATGACATTTGGAGGCTGTAGAAGGTACAGCGTGGGATCATCTCGTGCCGGGAGATTCTCCTTCGGCGACAGCTAGCGCTGCCATTTTGAAAATTTTGTATATGAAAATAATGTAATAAGTTACTTCGTTCATTATCCAACAAAACCTGCTAAAAAGTTTTTGCAGAATAGAGCCTGGGATTTTACAATTCGATTTTTGTACTACATAAAACTTTAAACGCGTTTTTCTCGAAACAAATTTTTTCGACGCGCGGTACCTTCTACAGCTTCGAGGAGTCAACCGATTTCAATGTTTTACCACTCAAATGAAAGATAATTAAATTTGGAAGGCACTGACGGAGCGTCTGTTTCGAAAATATTTTTATAAAATTTTTTTTTTAACGTTAAAGTGCAAAAAAGTGCCTGAAAAACGTTTTTTTATTTTTTTAATGGCCTTCGGCGGCAGCTATCGCTGCCATTTTGAAAATGTTGTATATGAAAATAATGTAATAAGTTACTTCGATCAATATCCAACAAAACCTGCTAAAAAGTTTTTGCAGAATAGAGCCTGGGATTTTACAGTTCGATTTTTGTACTACATAAAACTTTAATCGCGTTTTTCTCGAAACAAAGTTTTTCGACGCGCGGTACCTTCTACAGCTTCGAGGAGTCAACCGATTTCAATGTTTTAACATTCAAATGAAAGATAATTAAATTGTAAAGGCACTGACGGAGCGTTTGTTTCGAAAATATTTTTATAAATACTTTTTTTTTTAACGTTAAAGTTCAAAAAAGTGCTTGAGAAACGTATTTTTTTTTTTTGAATGGCCGCAATTTTTTTGTTACATTTTTTTTTTCAAAAATTAGCTCTTGTCAGGCCCTGGAACATTTTATCTTCTTTAAGAATTCGTTAAGTATTTTAATTTCGGATGACATTTGGAGGCTGTAGAAGGTACAGCGTGGGATCATCTCGTGCCGGGAGATTCTCCTTCGGCGGCAGCTAGAGCTGCCATTTTGAAAATGTTGTATATGAAAATAATGTAATAAGTTACTTCGTTCAATATCCAACAAAACCTGTTTAAAAGTTTTTGCAGAATACAGCCTGGGATTTAACAGTTCGATTTTTGTACTACATAAATCGCGTTTTTCTCGAAACAAAGTTTTTCGACGCGCGGTACCTTCTACAGCTTCGAGGAGTCAACCGATTTCAATGTTTTACCATTCAAATGAAAGATAATTAAATTGTAAAGGCACTGACGGAGCGTTTTTTTCGAATATATTTTTATAAATACTTTTTTTTTAACGTTAAAGTGCAAAAAATGCTTGAGAAACGTATTTTTTTTTTTTGAATGGCCGCAATTTTTTTGTTAAATTTTTTTTCAAAAATTAGCTCTTGTCAGGACCTCGCACATTTTATCTTCTTTAAGAATTTGTTAAGTATTTTAATTTCGGATGACATTTGGAGGCTGTAGAAGGTACAGCGTGGGATCATCTCGTGCCGGGAGATTCTCCTTCGGCGGCAGCTAGAGCTGCCATTTTGAAAATGTTGTATATGAAAATAATGTAATAAGTTACTTCGTTCAATATCCAACAAAACCTGTTTAAAAGTTTTTGCAGAATACAGCCTGGGATTTAACAATTCGATTTTTGTACTACATAAATCGCGTTTTTCTCGAAACAAATTTTTTCGACGCGCGGTACCTTCTACAGCTTCGAGGAGTCAACCGATTTCAATGTTTTACCACTCAAATTAAAGATAATTAAATTTGGAAGGCACTGACGGAGCGTCTGTTTCGAAAATATTTTTATAAAATTTTTTTTTTAACGTTAAAGTGCAAAAAAGTGCATGAAAAACGTTTTTTTATTTTTTTAATGGCCTTCGGCGGCAGCTATCGCTGCCATTTTGAAAATGTTGTATATAAAAATAATGTAATAAGTTACTTCGTTCAATATCCAACAAAACCTGCTAAAAAGTTTTTGCAGAATAGAGCCTGGGATTTTACAATTCGATTTTTGTACTACATAAAACTTTAAACGCGTTTTTCTCGAAACAAATTTTTTCGACGCGCGGTACCTTCTACAGCTTCGAGGAGTCAACCGATTTCAATGTTTTACCATTCAAATGAAAGATAATTAAATTGTAAAGGCACTGACGGAGCGTTTGTTTCGAATATATTTTTATAAATACTTTTTTTTTTAACGTTAAAGTGCAAAAAATGCTTGAGAAACGTATTTTTTTTTTTTGAATGGCCGCAATTTTTTTGTTAAATTTTTTTTCAAAAATTAGCTCTTGTCAGGACCTCGCACATTTTATCTTCTTTAAGAATTTGTTAAGTATTTTAATTTCGGATGACATTTGGAGGCTGTAGAAGGTACAGCGTGGGATCATCTCGTGCCGGGAGATTCTCCTTCGGCGGCAGCTAGAGCTGCCATTTTGAAAATGTTGTATATGAAAATAATGTAATAAGTTACTTCGTTCAATATCCAACAAAACCTGTTTAAAAGTTTTTGCAGAATACAGCCTGGGATTTAACAGTTCGATTTTTGTACTACATAAATCGCGTTTTTCTCGAAACAAATTTTTTCGACGCGCGGTACCTTCTACAGCTTCGAGGAGTCAACCGATTTCAATGTTTTACCACTCAAATGAAAGATAATTAAATTTGGAAGGCACTGACGGAGCGTCTGTTTCGAAAATATTTTTATAAAATTTTTTTTTTAACGTTAAAGTGCAAAAAAGTGCATGAAAAACGTTTTTTTATTTTTTTAATGGCCTTCGGCGGCAGCTATCGCTGCCATTTTGAAAATGTTGTATATAAAAATAATGTAATAAGTTACTTCGTTCAATATCCAACAAAACCTGCTAAAAAGTTTTTGCAGAATAGAGCCTGGGATTTTACAATTCGATTTTTGTACTACATAAAACTTTAAACGCGTTTTTCTCGAAACAAATTTTTTCGACGCGCGGTACCTTCTACAGCTTCGAGGAGTCAACCGATTTCAATGTTTTACCCCTCAAATGAAAGATAATTAAATTTGAAAGGCACTGACGGAGCGTCTGTTTCGAAAATATTTTTATAAAAATTTTTTTTTAACGTTAAAGTGCAAAAAAGTGCATGAAAAACGTTTTTTTATTTTTTTAATGGCCTTCGGCGGCAGCTATCGCTGCCATTTTGAAAATGTTGTATATAAAAATAATGTAATAAGTTACTTCGTTCAATATCCAACAAAACCTGCTAAAAAGTTTTTGCAGAATAGAGCCTGGGATTTTACAATTCGATTTTTGTACTACATAAAACTTTAAACGCGTTTTTCTCGAAACAAATTTTTTCGACGCGCGGTACCTTCTACAGCTTCGAGGAGTCAACCGATTTCAATGTTTTACCCCTCAAATGAAAGATAATTAAATTTGAAAGGCACTGACGGAGCGTCTGTTTCGAAAATATTTTTATAAAATTTTTTTTTTAACGTTAAAGTGCAAAAAAGTGCATGAAAAACGTTTTTTTATTTTTTTAATGGCCCTCGGCGGCAGCTATCGCTGCCATTTTGAAAATGTTGTATATGAAAATAATGTAATAAGTTACTTCGATCAATATCCAACAAAACCTGCTAAAAAGTTTTTGCAGAATAGAGCCTGGGATTTTACAGTTCGATTTTTGTACTACATAAAACTTTAATCGCGTTTTTCTCGAAACAAAGTTTTTCGACGCGCGGTACCTTCTACAGCTTCGAGGAGTCAACCGATTTCAATGTTTTACCATTCAAATAAAAGGTAATTAAATTGTAAAGGCACTGACGGAGCGTTTGTTTCGAAAATATTTTTATAAATACTTTTTTTTTTAACGTTAAAGTGCAAAAAAGTGCTTGAGAAACGTATTTTTTTTTTTTGAATGGCCGCAATTTTTTTTTCAAAAATTAGCTCTTGTCAGGACCTCGCACATTTTATCTTCTTTAAGAATTTGTTAAGTATTTTAATTTCGGATGACATTTGGAGGCTGTAGAAGGTACAGCGTGGGATCATCTCGTGCCGGGAGATTCTCCTTCGGCGGCAGCTAGAGCTGCCATTTTGAAAATGTTGTATATGAAAATAATGTAATAAGTTACTTCGTTCATTATCCAACAAAACCTGCTAAAAAGTTTTTGCAGAATAGAGCCTGGGATTTTACAATTCGATTTTTGTACTACATAAAACTTTAAACGCGTTTTTCTCGAAACAAATTTTTTCGACGCGCGGTACCTTCTACAGCTTCGAGGAGTCAACCGATTTCAATGTTTTACCATTCAAATGAAAGATAATTAAATTGTAAAGGCACTGACGGAGCGTTTGTTTCGAAAATATTTTTATAAATACTTTTTTTTAACGTTAAAGTGCAAAAAAGTGCATGAGAAACGTATTTTTTTTTTTTGAATGGCCGCAATTTTTTTGTTACATTTTTTTTCAAAAATTAGCTCTTGTCAGGACCTCGCACATTTTATCTTCTTTAAGAATTTGTTAAGTATTTTAATTTCGGATGACATTTGGAGGCTGTAGAAGGTACAGCGTGGGATCATCTCGTGCCGGGAGATTTTCCTTCGGCGACAGCTAGCGCTGCCATTTTGAAAATTTTGTATATGAAAATAATGTAATAAGTTACTTCGTTCATTATCCAACAAAACCTGCTAAAAAGTTTTTGCAGAATAGAGCCTGGCATTTTACAATTCGATTTTTGTACTACATAAAACTTTAAACGCGTTTTTCTCGAAACAAATTTTTTCGACGCGCGGTACCTTCTACAGCTTCGAGGAGTCAACCGATTTCAATGTTTTACCACTCAAATGAAAGATAATTAAATTTGGAAGGCACTGACGGAGCGTCTGTTTCGAAAATATTTTTATAAAATTTTTTTTTTAACGTTAAAGTGCAAAAAAGTGCCTGAAAAACGTTTTTTTATTTTTTTAATGGCCTTCGGCGGCAGCTATCGCTGCCATTTTGAAAATGTTGTATATGAAAATAATGTAATAAGTTACTTCGATCAATATCCAACAAAACCTGCTAAAAAGTTTTTGCAGAATAGAGCCTGGGATTTTACAGTTCGATTTTTGTACTACATAAAACTATAATCGCGTTTTTCTCGAAACAAAGTTTTTCGACGCGCGGTACCTTCTACAGCTTCGAGGAGTCAACCGATTTCAATGTTTTACCATTCAAATGAAAGATAATTAAATTGTAAAGGCACTGACGGAGCGTTTGTTTTGAAAATATTTTTATAAATACTTTTTTTTTAACGTTAAAGTGCAAAAAAGTGCATGAGAAACGTATTTTTTTTTTTTGAATGGCCGCAATTTTTTTGTTAAATTTTTTTTCAAAAATTAGCTCTTGTCAGGACCTCGCACATTTTATCTTCTTTAAGAATTTGTTAAGTATTTTAATTTCGGATGACATTTGGAGGCTGTAGAAGGTACAGCGTGGGATCATCTCGTGCCGGGAGATTCTCCTTCGGCGACAGCTAGCGCTGCCATTTTGAAAATTTTGTATATGAAAATAATGTAATAAGTTACTTCGTTCATTATCCAACAAAACCTGCTAAAAAGTTTTTGCAGAATAGAGCCTGGGATTTTACAATTCGATTTTTGTACTACATAAAACTTTAAACGCGTTTTTCTCGAAACAAATTTTTTCGACGCGCGGTACCTTCTACAGCTTCGAGGAGTCAACCGATTTCAATGTTTTACCACTCAAATGAAAGATAATTAAATTTGGAAGGCACTGACGGAGCGTCTGTTTCGAAAATATTTTTATAAAATTTTTTTTTTAACGTTAAAGTGCAAAAAAGTGCCTGAAAAACGTTTTTTTATTTTTTTAATGGCCTTCGGCGGCAGCTATCGCTGCCATTTTGAAAATGTTGTATATGAAAATAATGTAATAAGTTACTTCGATCAATATCCAACAAAACCTGCTAAAAAGTTTTTGCAGAATAGAGCCTGGGATTTTACAGTTCGATTTTTGTACTACATAAAACTTTAATCGCGTTTTTCTCGAAACAAAGTTTTTCGACGCGCGGTACCTTCTACAGCTTCGAGGAGTCAACCGATTTCAATGTTTTAACATTCAAATAAAAGATAATTAAATTGTAAAGGCACTGACGGAGCGTCTGTTTCGAAAATATTTTTATAAAATTTTTTTTTTAACGTTAAAGTGCAAAAAAGTGCCTGAAAAACGTTTTTTTATTTTTTTAATGGCCTTCGGCGGCAGCTATCGCTGCCATTTTGAAAATGTTGTATATGAAAATAATGTAATAAGTTACTTCGTTCATTATCCAACAAAACCTGCTAAAAAGTTTTTGCAGAATAGAGCCTGGGATTTTACAATTCGATTTTTGTACTACATAAAACTTTAAACGCGTTTTTCTCGAAACAAATTTTTTCGACGCGCGGTACCTTCTACAGCTTCGAGGAGTCAACCGATTTCAATGTTTTACCACTCAAATGAAAGATAATTAAATTTGGAAGGCACTGACGGAGCGTCTGTTTCGAAAATATTTTTATAAAATTTTTTTTTTAACGTTAAAGTGCAAAAAAGTGCCTGAAAAACGTTTTTTTATTTTTTTAATGGCCTTCGGCGGCAGCTATCGCTGCCATTTTGAAAATGTTGTATATGAAAATAATGTAATAAGTTACTTCGATCAATATCCAACAAAACCTGCTAAAAAGTTTTTGCAGAATAGAGCCTGGGATTTTACAGTTCGATTTTTGTACTACATAAAACTTTAATCGCGTTTTTCTCGAAACAAAGTTTTTCGACGCGCGGTACCTTCTACAGCTTCGAGGAGTCAACCGATTTCAATTTTTTAACATTCAAATAAAAGATAATTAAATTGTAAAGGCATTGACGGAGCGTTTGTTTCGAAAATATTTTTATAAATACTTTTTTTTTTAACGTTAAAGTGCAAAAAAGTGCTTGAGAAACGTATTTTTTTTTTTTTGAATGGCCGCAATTTTTTTGTTAAATTTTTTTTCAAAAATTAGCTCTTGTCAGGACCTCGCACATTTTATCTTCTTTAAGAATTTGTTAAGTATTTTAATTTCGGATGACATTTGGAGGCTGTAGAAGGTACAGCGTGGGATCATCTCGTGCCGGGAGATTCTCCTTCGGCGGCAGCTAGAGCTGCCATTTTGAAAATGTTGTATATGAAAATAATGTAATAAGTTACTTCGTTCAATATCCAACAAAACCTGTTTAAAAGTTTTTGCAGAATACAGCCTGGGATTTAACAGTTCGATTTTTGTACTACATAAATCGCGTTTTTCTCGAAACAAAGTTTTTCGACGCGCGGTACCTTCTACAGCTTCGAGGAGTCAACCGATTTCAATGTTTTACCATTCAAATGAAAGATAATTAAATTGTAAAGGCACTGACGGAGCGTCTGTTTTGAAAATATTTTTATAAATACTTTTTTTTTTAACGTTAAAGTGCAAAAAAGTGCTTGAGAAACGTATTTCTTTTTTTTTGAATGGCCGCAATTTTTTTGTTAAATTTTTTTTCAAAAATTAGCTCTTGTCAGGACCTCGCACATTTTATCTTCTTTAAGAATTTGTTAAGTATTTTAATTTCGGATGATATTTGGAGGCTGTAGAAGGTACAGCGTGGGATCATCTCGTGCCGGGAGATTCTCCTTCGGCTGCAGCTAGAGCTGCCATTTTGAAAATGTTGTATATGAAAATAATGTAATAAGTTACTTCGTTCAATATCCAACAAAACCTGTTTAAAAGTTTTTGCAGAATACAGCCTGGGATTTAACAGTTCGATTTTTGTACTACATAAATCGCGTTTTTCTCGAAACAAAGTTTTTCGACGCGCGGTACCTTCTACAGCTTCGAGGAGTCAACCGATTTCAATGTTTTACCATTCAAATGAAAGATAATTAAATTGTAAAGGCACTGACGGAGCGTCTGTTTTGAAAATATTTTTATAAATACTTTTTTTTTAACGTTAAAGTGCAAAAAAGTGCTTGAGAAACGTATTTCTTTTTTTTTGAATGGCCGCAATTTTTTTGTTAAATTTTTTTTCAAAAATTAGCTCTTGTCAGGACCTCGCACATTTTATCTTCTTTAAGAATTTGTTAAGTATTTTAATTTCGGATGACATTTGGAGGCTGTAGAAGGTACAGCGTGGGATCATCTCGTGCCGGGAGATTCTCCTTCGGCGGCAGCTAGAGCTGCCATTTTGAAAATGTTGTATATGAAAATAATGTAATAAGTTACTTCGTTCAATATCCAACAAAACCTGTTTAAAAGTTTTTGCAGAATACAGCCTGGGATTTAACAGTTCGATTTTTGTACTACATAAAACTTTAAACGCGTTTTTCTCGAAACAAATTTTTTCGACGCGCGGTACCTTCTACAGCTTCGAGGAGTCAACCGATTTCAATGTTTTACCACTCAAATGAAAGATAATTAAATTTGAAAGGCACTGACGGAGCGTCTGTTTCGAAAATATTTTTATAAAATTTTTTTTTTAACGTTAAAGTGCAAAAAAGTGCATGAAAAACGTTTTTTTATTTTTTTAATGGCCTTCGGCGGCAGCTATCGCTGCCATTTTGAAAATGTTGTATATAAAAATAATGTAATAAGTTACTTCGTTCAATATCCAACAAAACCTGCTAAAAAGTTTTTGCAGAATAGAGCCTGGGATTTTACAATTCGATTTTTGTACTACATAAAACTTTAAACGCGTTTTTCTCGAAACAAATTTTTTCGACGCGCGGTACCTTCTACAGCTTCGAGGAGTCAACCGATTTAAATGTTTTACCCCTCAAATGAAAGATAATTAAATTTGGAAGGCACTGACGGAGCGTCTGTTTCGAAAATATTTTTATAAAATTTTTTTTTTAACGTTAAAGTGCAAAAAAGTGCATGAAAAACGTTTTTTTATTTTTTTAATGGCCTTCGGCGGCAGCTATCGCTGCCATTTTGAAAATGTTGTATATAAAAATAATGTAATAAGTTACTTCGTTCAATATCCAACAAAACCTGCTAAAAAGTTTTTGCAGAATAGAGCCTGGGATTTTACAATTCAATTTTTGTACTACATAAAACGTTAAACGCGTTTTTCTCGAAACAAATTTTTTCGACGCGCGGTACCTTCTACAGCTTCGAGGAGTCAACCGATTTCAATGTTTTACCACTCAAATGAAAGATAATTAAATTTGAAAGGCACTGACGGAGCGTCTGTTTCGAAAATATTTTTATAAAATTTTTTTTTTAACTTTAAAGTGCAAAAAAGTGCATGAAAAACGTTTTTTTATTTTTTTAATGGCCCTCGGCGGCAGCTATCGCTGCCATTTTGAAAATGTTGTATATGAAAATAATGTAATAAGTTACTTCAATCAATATCCAACAAAACCTGCTAAAAAGTTTTTGCAGAATAGAGCCTGGGATTTTACAGTTCGATTTTTGTACTACATAAAACTTTAATCGCGTTTTTCTCGAAACAAAGTTTTTCGACGCGCGGTACCTTCTACAGCTTCGAGGAGTCAACCGATTTCAATGTTTTACCATTCAAATGAAAGATAATTAAATTTTAAAGGCACTGACGGAGCGGTTGTTTCGAAAATATTTTATAAATACTTTTTTTTTTAACGTTAAAGTGCAAAAAAGTGCTTGAGAAACGTATTTTTTTTTTTTGAATGGCCGCAATTTTTTTGTTAAATTTTTTTTCAAAAATTAGCTCTTGTCAGGACCTCGCACATTTTATCTTCTTTAAGAATTTGTTAAGTATTTTAATTTCGGATGACATTTGGAGGCTGTAGAAGGTACAGCGTGGGATCATCTCGTGCCGGGAGATTCTCCTTCGGCGGCAGCTAGAGCTGCCATTTTGAAAATGTTGTATATGAAAATAATGTAATAAGTTACTTCGTTCATTATCCAACAAAACCTGCTAAAAAGTTTTTGCAGAATAGAGCCTGGGATTTTACAATTCGATTTTTGTACTACATAAAACTTTAAACGCGTTTTTCTCGAAACAAATTTTTTCGACGCGCGGTACCTTCTACAGCTTCGAGGAGTCAACCGATTTCAATGTTTTACCATTCAAATGAAAGATAATTAAATTGTAAAGGCACTGACGGAGCGTTTGTTTCGAAAATATTTTTATAAATACTTTTTTTTTAACGTTAAAGTGCAAAAAAGTGCATGAGAAACGTATTTTTTTTTTTTGAATGGCCGCAATTTTTTTGTTAAATTTTTTTTCAAAAATTAGCTCTTGTCAGGACCTCGCACATTTTATCTTCTTTAAGAATTTGTTAAGTATTTTAATTTCGGATGACATTTGGAGGCTGTAGAAGGTACAGCGTGGGATCATCTCGTGCCGGGAGATTCTCCTTCGGCGACAGCTAGCGCTGCCATTTTGAAAATTTTGTATATGAAAATAATGTAATAAGTTACTTCGTTCATTATCCAACAAAACCTGCTAAAAAGTTTTTGCAGAATAGAGCCTGGGATTTTACAATTCGATTTTTGTACTACATAAAACTTTAAACGCGTTTTTCTCGAAACAAATTTTTTCGACGCGCGGTACCTTCTACAGCTTCGAGGAGTCAACCGATTTCAATGTTTTACCACTCAAATGAAAGATAATTAAATTTGGAAGGCACTGACGGATCGTCTGTTTCGAAAATATTTTTATAAAATTTTTTTTTTAACGTTAAAGTGCAAAAAAGTGCCTGAAAAACGTTTTTTTATTTTTTTAATGGCCTTCGGCGGCAGCTATCGCTGCCATTTTGAAAATGTTGTATATGAAAATAATGTAATAAGTTACTTCGATCAATATCCAACAAAACCTGCTAAAAAGTTTTTGCAGAATAGAGCCTGGGATTTTACAGTTCGATTTTTGTACTACATAAAACTTTAATCGCGTTTTTCTCGAAACAAAGTTTTTCGACGCGCGGTACCTTCTACAGCTTCGAGGAGTCAACCGATTTCAATGTTTTACCATTCAAATAAAAGATAATTAAATTTTAAAGGCACTGACGGAGCGTTTGTTTCGAAAATATTTTATAAATACTTTTTTTTTTAACGTTAAAGTGCAAAAAAGTGCTTGAGAAACGTATTTTTTTTTTTTGAATGGCCGCAATTTTTTTGTTAAATTTTTTTTCAAAAATTAGCTCTTGTCAGGACCTCGCACATTTTATCTTCTTTAAGAATTTGTTAAGTATTTTAATTTCGGATGACATTTGGAGGCTGTAGAAGGTACAGCGTGGGATCATCTCGTGCCGGGAGATTCTCCTTCGGCGGCAGCTAGAGCTGCCATTTTGAAAATGTTGTATATGAAAATAATGTAATAAGTTACTTCGTTCATTATCCAACAAAACCTGCTAAAAAGTTTTTGCAGAATAGAGCCTGGGATTTTACAATTCGATTTTTGTACTACATAAAACTTTAAACGCGTTTTTCTCGAAACAAATTTTTTCGACGCGCGGTACCTTCTACAGCTTCGAGGAGTCAACCGATTTCAATGTTTTACCACTCAAATGAAAGATAATTAAATTTGGAAGGCACTGACGGAGCGTCTGTTTCGAAAATATTTTTATAAAATTTTTTTTTAACGTTAAAGTGCAAAAAAGTGCCTGAAAAACGTTTTTTTTATTTTTTTAATGGCCTTCGGCGGCAGCTATCGCTGCCATTTTGAAAATGTTGTATATGAAAATAATGTAATAAGTTACTTCGATCAATATCCAACAAAACCTGCTAAAAAGTTTTTGCAGAATAGAGCCTGGGATTTTACAGTTCGATTTTTGTACTACATAAAACTTTAATCGCGTTTTTCTCGAAACAAAGTTTTTCGACGCGCGGTACCTTCTACAGCTTCGAGGAGTCAACCGATTTCAATGTTTTAACATTCAAATAAAAGATAATTAAATTGTAAAGGCACTGACGGAGCGTTTGTTTCGAAAATATTTTTATAAATACTTTTTTTTTTAACGTTAAAGTGCAAAAAAGTGCTTGAGAAACGTATTTTTTTTTTTGAATGGCCGCAATTTTTTTGTTAAATTTTTTTTCAAAAATTAGCTCTTGTCAGGACCTCGCACATTTTATCTTCTTTAAGAATTTGTTAAGTATTTTAATTTCGGATGACATTTGGAGGCTGTAGAAGGTACAGCGTGGGATCATCTCGTGCCGGGAGATTCTCCTTCGGCGGCAGCTAGAGCTGCCATTTTGAAAATGTTGTATATGAAAATAATGTAATAAGTTACTTCGTTCAATATCCAACAAAACCTGTTTAAAAGTTTTTGCAGAATACAGCCTGGGATTTAACAGTTCGATTTTTGTACTACATAAATCGCGTTTTTCTCGAAACAAAGTTTTTCGACGCGCGGTACCTTCTACAGCTTCGAGGAGTCAACCGATTTCAATGTTTTACCATTCAAATGAAAGATAATTAAATTGTAAAGGCACTGACGGAGCGTTTGTTTCGAAAATATTTTATAAATACTTTTTTTTTTAACGTTAAAGTGCAAAAAAGTGCTTGAGAAACGTATTTTTTTTTTTTGAATGGCCGCAATTTTTTTGTTAAATTTTTTTTCAAAAATTAGCTCTTGTCAGGACCTCGCACATTTTATCTTCTTTAAGAATTTGTTAAGTATTTTAATTTCGGATGACATTTGGAGGCTGTAGAAGGTACAGCGTGGGATCATCTCGTGCCGGGAGATTCTCCTTCGGCGGCAGCTAGAGCTGCCATTTTGAAAATGTTGTATATGAAAATAATGTAATAAGTTACTTCGTTCATTATCCAACAAAACCTGCTAAAAAGTTTTTGCAGAATAGAGCCTGGGATTTTACAATTCGATTTTTGTACTACATAAAACTTTAAACGCGTTTTTCTCGAAACAAATTTTTTCGACGCGCGGTACCTTCTACAGCTTCGAGGAGTCAACCGATTTCAATGTTTTACCACTCAAATGAAAGATAATTAAATTTGGAAGGCACTGACGGAGCGTCTGTTTCGAAAATATTTTTATAAAATTTTTTTTTAACGTTAAAGTGCAAAAAAGTGCCTGAAAAACGTTTTTTTTATTTTTTTAATGGCCTTCGGCGGCAGCTATCGCTGCCATTTTGAAAATGTTGTATATGAAAATAATGTAATAAGTTACTTCGATCAATATCCAACAAAACCTGCTAAAAAGTTTTTGCAGAATAGAGCCTGGGATTTTACAGTTCGATTTTTGTACTACATAAAACTTTAATCGCGTTTTTCTCGAAACAAAGTTTTTCGACGCGCGGTACCTTCTACAGCTTCGAGGAGTCAACCGATTTCAATGTTTTAACATTCAAATAAAAGATAATTAAATTGTAAAGGCACTGACGGAGCGTTTGTTTCGAAAATATTTTTATAAATACTTTTTTTTTTAACGTTAAAGTGCAAAAAAGTGCTTGAGAAACGTATTTTTTTTTTTGAATGGCCGCAATTTTTTTGTTAAATTTTTTTTCAAAAATTAGCTCTTGTCAGGACCTCGCACATTTTATCTTCTTTAAGAATTTGTTAAGTATTTTAATTTCGGATGACATTTGGAGGCTGTAGAAGGTACAGCGTGGGATCATCTCGTGCCGGGAGATTCTCCTTCGGCGGCAGCTAGAGCTGCCATTTTGAAAATGTTGTATATGAAAATAATGTAATAAGTTACTTCGTTCAATATCCAACAAAACCTGTTTAAAAGTTTTTGCAGAATACAGCCTGGGATTTAACAGTTCGATTTTTGTACTACATAAATCGCGTTTTTCTCGAAACAAAGTTTTTCGACGCGCGGTACCTTCTACAGCTTCGAGGAGTCAACCGATTTCAATGTTTTACCATTCAAATGAAAGATAATTAAATTGTAAAGGCACTGACGGAGCGTTTGTTTTGAAAATATTTTTATAAATACTTTTTTTTTAACGTTAAAGTGCAAAAAAGTGCATGAGAAACGTATTTTTTTTTTTTGAATGGCCGCAATTTTTTTGTTACATTTTTTTTCAAAAATTAGCTCTTGTCAGGACCTCGCACATCTTATCTTCTTTAAGAATTTGTTAAGTATTTTAATTTCGGATGACATTTGGAGGCTGTAGAAGGTACAGCGTGGGATCATCTCGTGCCGGGAGATTCTCCTTCGGCGACAGCTAGCGCTGCCATTTTGAAAATTTTGTATATGAAAATAATGTAATAAGTTACTTCGTTCATTATCCAACAAAACCTGTTTAAAAGTTTTTGCAGAATACAGCCTGGGATTTAACAGTTCGATTTTTGTACTACATAAAACTTTAAACGCGTTTTTCTCGAAACAAATTTTTTCGACGCGCGGTACCTTCTACAGCTTCGAGGAGTCAACCGATTTTAATGTTTTACCACTCAAATTAAAGATAATTAAATTTGGAAGGCACTGACGGAGCGTCTGTTTCGAAAATATTTTTATACAATTTTTTTTTTAACGTTAAAGTGCAAAAAAGTGCATGAAAAACGTTTTTTTTTTTTTTAATGGCCTTCGGCGGCAGCTAGCGCTGCCATTTTGAAAATGTTGTATATAAAAATAATGTAATAAGTTACTTCGTTCAATATCCAACAAAACCTGTTTAAAAGTTTTTGCAGAATACAGCCTGGGATTTAACAGTTCGATTTTTGTACTACATAAAACTTTAATCGCGTTTTTCTCGAAACAAAGTTTTTCGACGCGCGGTACCTTCTACAGCTTCGAGGAGTCAACCGATTTCAATGTTTTACCATTCAAATAAAAGATAATTAAATTGTAAAGGCACTGAGGGAGCGTTTGTTTCGAAAATATTTTTATAAATACTTTTTTTTTTAACGTTAAAGTGCAAAAAAGTGCTTGAGAAACGTATTTTTTTTTTTTGAATGGCCGCAATTTTTTTGTTAAATTTTTTTTCAAAAATTAGCTCTTGTCAGGACCTCGCACATTTTATCTTCTTTAAGAATTTGTTAAGTATTTTAATTTCGGATGACATTTGGAGGCTGTAGAAGGTACAGCGTGGGATCATCTCGTGCCGGGAGATTCTCCTTCGGCGGCAGCTAGAGCTGCCATTTTGAAAATGTTGTATATGAAAATAATGTAATAAGTTACTTCGTTCAATATCCAACAAAACCTGTTTAAAAGTTTTTGCAGAATACAGCCTGGGATTTAACAGTTCGATTTTTGTACTACATAAATCGCGTTTTTCTCGAAACAAAGTTTTTCGACGCGCGGTACCTTCTACAGCTTCGAGGAGTCAACCGATTTCAATGTTTTACCATTCAAATGAAAGACAATTAAATTTGAAAGGCACTGACGGAGCGTTTGTTTCGAAAATGTTTTTATAAATACTTTTTTTTTAACGTTAAAGTGCAAAAAAGTACATGAGAAACGTATTTTTTTTTTTTGAATGGCCGCAAATTTTTTGTTACATTTTTTTTTCAAAAATTAGCTCTTGTCAGGACCTCGCACATTTTATCTTCTTTAAGAATTTGTTAAGTATTTTAATTTCGGATGACATTTGGAGGCTGTAGAAGGTACAGCGTGGGATCATCTCGTGCCGGGAGATTCTCCTTCGGCGGCAGCTAGAGCTGCCATTTTGAAAATGTTGTATATGAAAATAATGTAATAAGTTACTTCGTTCATTATCCAACAAAACCTGCTAAAAAGTTTTTGCAGAATAGAGCCTGGGATTTTACAATTCGATTTTTGTACTACATAAAACTTTAAACGCGTTTTTCTCGAAACAAATTTTTTCGACGCGCGGTACCTTCTACAGCTTCGAGGAGTCAACCGATTTCAATGTTTTACCATTCAAATGAAAGATAATTAAATTGTAAAGGCACTGACGGAGCGTCTGTTTTGAAAATATTTTTATAAATACTTTTTTTTTAACGTTAAAGTGCAAAAAAGTGCTTGAGAAACGTATTTCTTTTTTTTTGAATGGCCGCAATTTTTTTGTTAAATTTTTTTTCAAAAATTAGCTCTTGTCAGGACCTCGCACATTTTATCTTCTTTAAGAATTTGTTAAGTATTTTAATTTCGGATGACATTTGGAGGCTGTAGAAGGTACAGCGTGGGATCATCTCGTGCCGGGAGATTCTCCTTCGGCGGCAGCTAGAGCTGCCATTTTGAAAATGTTGTATATGAAAATAATGTAATAAGTTACTTCGTTCAATATCCAACAAAACCTGTTTAAAAGTTTTTGCAGAATACAGCCTGGGATTTAACAGTTCGATTTTTGTACTACATAAAACTTTAAACGCGTTTTTCTCGAAACAAATTTTTTCGACGCGCGGTACCTTCTACAGCTTCGAGGAGTCAACCGATTTCAATGTTTTACCACTCAAATTAAAGATAATTAAATTTGGAAGGCACTGACGGAGCGTCTGTTTCGAAAATATTTTTATAAAATTTTTTTTTTAACGTTAAAGTGCAAAAAAGTGCATGAAAAACGTTTTTTTATTTTTTTAATGGCCTTCGGCGGCAGCTATCGCTGCCATTTTGAAAATGTTGTATATAAAAATAATGTAATAAGTTACTTCGTTCAATATCCAACAAAACCTGCTAAAAAGTTTTTGCAGAATAGAGCCTGGGATTTTACAATTCGATTTTTGTACTACATAAAACTTTAAACGCGTTTTTCTCGAAACAAATTTTTTCGACGCGCGGTACCTTCTACAGCTTCGAGGAGTCAACCGATTTAAATGTTTTACCCCTCAAATGAAAGATAATTAAATTTGGAAGGCACTGACGGAGCGTCTGTTTCGAAAATATTTTTATAAAATTTTTTTTTTAACGTTAAAGTGCAAAAAAGTGCATGAAAAACGTTTTTTTATTTTTTTAATGGCCTTCGGCGGCAGCTATCGCTGCCATTTTGAAAATGTTGTATATAAAAATAATGTAATAAGTTACTTCGTTCAATATCCAACAAAACCTGCTAAAAAGTTTTTGCAGAATAGAGCCTGGGATTTTACAATTCAATTTTTGTACTACATAAAACGTTAAACGCGTTTTTCTCGAAACAAATTTTTTCGACGCGCGGTACCTTCTACAGCTTCGAGGAGTCAACCGATTTCAATGTTTTACCACTCAAATGAAAGATAATTAAATTTGAAAGGCACTGACGGAGCGTCTGTTTCGAAAATATTTTTATAAAATTTTTTTTTTAACGTTAAAGTGCAAAAAAGTGCATGAAAAACGTTTTTTTATTTTTTTAATGGCCTTCGGCGGCAGCTAGAGCTGCCATTTTGAAAATGTTGTATATGAAAATAATGTAATAAGTTACTTCGTTCATTATCCAACAAAACCTGCTAAAAAGTTTTTGCAGAATAGAGCCTGGGATTTTACAATTCGATTTTTGTACTACATAAAACTTTAAACGCGTTTTTCTCGAAACAAATTTTTTCGACGCGCGGTACCTTCTACAGCTTCGAGGAGTCAACCGATTTCAATGTTTTACCATTCAAATGAAAGATAATTAAATTGTAAAGGCACTGACGGAGCGTCTGTTTTGAAAATATTTTTATAAATACTTTTTTTTTAACGTTAAAGTGCAAAAAAGTGCTTGAGAAACGTATTTCTTTTTTTTTGAATGGCCGCAATTTTTTTGTTAAATTTTTTTTCAAAAATTAGCTCTTGTCAGGACCTCGCACATTTTATCTTCTTTAAGAATTTGTTAAGTATTTTAATTTCGGATGACATTTGGAGGCTGTAGAAGGTACAGCGTGGGATCATCTCGTGCCGGGAGATTCTCCTTCGGCGGCAGCTAGAGCTGCCATTTTGAAAATGTTGTATATGAAAATAATGTAATAAGTTACTTCGTTCAATATCCAACAAAACCTGTTTAAAAGTTTTTGCAGAATACAGCCTGGGATTTAACAGTTCGATTTTTGTACTACATAAATCGCGTTTTTCTCGAAACAAATTTTTTCGACGCGCGGTACCTTCTACAGCTTCGAGGAGTCAACCGATTTCAATGTTTTACCACTCAAATGAAAGATAATTAAATTTGGAAGGCACTGACGGAGCGTCTGTTTCGAAAATATTTTTATAAAATTTTTTTTTTAACGTTAAAGTGCAAAAAAGTGCATGAAAAACGTTTTTTTATTTTTTTAATGGCCTTCGGCGGCAGCTATCGCTGCCATTTTGAAAATGTTGTATATAAAAATAATGTAATAAGTTACTTCGTTCAATATCCAACAAAACCTGCTAAAAAGTTTTTGCAGAATAGAGCCTGGGATTTTACAATTCGATTTTTGTACTACATAAAACTTTAAACGCGTTTTTCTCGAAACAAATTTTTTCGACGCGCGGTACCTTCTACAGCTTCGAGGAGTCAACCGATTTCAATGTTTTACCCCTCAAATGAAAGATAATTAAATTTGAAAGGCACTGACGGAGCGTCTGTTTCGAAAATATTTTTATAAAAATTTTTTTTTAACGTTAAAGTGCAAAAAAGTGCATGAAAAACGTTTTTTTATTTTTTTAATGGCCTTCGGCGGCAGCTATCGCTGCCATTTTGAAAATGTTGTATATAAAAATAATGTAATAAGTTACTTCGTTCAATATCCAACAAAACCTGCTAAAAAGTTTTTGCAGAATAGAGCCTGGGATTTTACAATTCGATTTTTGTACTACATAAAACTTTAAACGCGTTTTTCTCGAAACAAATTTTTTCGACGCGCGGTACCTTCTACAGCTTCGAGGAGTCAACCGATTTCAATGTTTTACCCCTCAAATGAAAGATAATTAAATTTGAAAGGCACTGACGGAGCGTCTGTTTCGAAAATATTTTTATAAAATTTTTTTTTTAACGTTAAAGTGCAAAAAAGTGCATGAAAAACGTTTTTTTATTTTTTTAATGGCCCTCGGCGGCAGCTATCGCTGCCATTTTGAAAATGTTGTATATGAAAATAATGTAATAAGTTACTTCGATCAATATCCAACAAAACCTGCTAAAAAGTTTTTGCAGAATAGAGCCTGGGATTTTACAGTTCGATTTTTGTACTACATAAAACTTTAATCGCGTTTTTCTCGAAACAAAGTTTTTCGACGCGCGGTACCTTCTACAGCTTCGAGGAGTCAACCGATTTCAATGTTTTACCATTCAAATAAAAGGTAATTAAATTGTAAAGGCACTGACGGAGCGTTTGTTTCGAAAATATTTTTATAAATACTTTTTTTTTTAACGTTAAAGTGCAAAAAAGTGCTTGAGAAACGTATTTTTTTTTTTTGAATGGCCGCAATTTTTTTTTCAAAAATTAGCTCTTGTCAGGACCTCGCACATTTTATCTTCTTTAAGAATTTGTTAAGTATTTTAATTTCGGATGACATTTGGAGGCTGTAGAAGGTACAGCGTGGGATCATCTCGTGCCGGGAGATTCTCCTTCGGCGGCAGCTAGAGCTGCCATTTTGAAAATGTTGTATATGAAAATAATGTAATAAGTTACTTCGTTCATTATCCAACAAAACCTGCTAAAAAGTTTTTGCAGAATAGAGCCTGGGATTTTACAATTCGATTTTTGTACTACATAAAACTTTAAACGCGTTTTTCTCGAAACAAATTTTTTCGACGCGCGGTACCTTCTACAGCTTCGAGGAGTCAACCGATTTCAATGTTTTACCATTCAAATGAAAGATAATTAAATTGTAAAGGCACTGACGGAGCGTTTGTTTCGAAAATATTTTTATAAATACTTTTTTTTAACGTTAAAGTGCAAAAAAGTGCATGAGAAACGTATTTTTTTTTTTTGAATGGCCGCAATTTTTTTGTTACATTTTTTTTCAAAAATTAGCTCTTGTCAGGACCTCGCACATTTTATCTTCTTTAAGAATTTGTTAAGTATTTTAATTTCGGATGACATTTGGAGGCTGTAGAAGGTACAGCGTGGGATCATCTCGTGCCGGGAGATTTTCCTTCGGCGACAGCTAGCGCTGCCATTTTGAAAATTTTGTATATGAAAATAATGTAATAAGTTACTTCGTTCATTATCCAACAAAACCTGCTAAAAAGTTTTTGCAGAATAGAGCCTGGGATTTTACAATTCGATTTTTGTACTACATAAAACTTTAAACGCGTTTTTCTCGAAACAAATTTTTTCGACGCGCGGTACCTTCTACAGCTTCGAGGAGTCAACCGATTTCAATGTTTTACCACTCAAATGAAAGATAATTAAATTTGGAAGGCACTGACGGAGCGTCTGTTTCGAAAATATTTTTATAAAATTTTTTTTTTAACGTTAAAGTGCAAAAAAGTGCCTGAAAAACGTTTTTTTATTTTTTTAATGGCCTTCGGCGGCAGCTATCGCTGCCATTTTGAAAATGTTGTATATGAAAATAATGTAATAAGTTACTTCGATCAATATCCAACAAAACCTGCTAAAAAGTTTTTGCAGAATAGAGCCTGGGATTTTACAGTTCGATTTTTGTACTACATAAAACTATAATCGCGTTTTTCTCGAAACAAAGTTTTTCGACGCGCGGTACCTTCTACAGCTTCGAGGAGTCAACCGATTTCAATGTTTTACCATTCAAATGAAAGATAATTAAATTGTAAAGGCACTGACGGAGCGTTTGTTTTGAAAATATTTTTATAAATACTTTTTTTTTAACGTTAAAGTGCAAAAAAGTGCATGAGAAACGTATTTTTTTTTTTTGAATGGCCGCAATTTTTTTGTTAAATTTTTTTTCAAAAATTAGCTCTTGTCAGGACCTCGCACATTTTATCTTCTTTAAGAATTTGTTAAGTATTTTAATTTCGGATGACATTTGGAGGCTGTAGAAGGTACAGCGTGGGATCATCTCGTGCCGGGAGATTCTCCTTCGGCGACAGCTAGCGCTGCCATTTTGAAAATTTTGTATATGAAAATAATGTAATAAGTTACTTCGTTCAATATCCAACAAAACCTGTTTAAAAGTTTTTGCAGAATACAGCCTGGGATTTAACAGTTCGATTTTTGTACTACATAAATCGCGTTTTTCTCGAAACAAAGTTTGTCGACGCGCGGTACCTTCTACAGCTTCGAGGAGTCAACCGATTTCAATGTTTTACCATTCAAATGAAAGATAATTAAATTGTAAAGGCACTGACGGAGCGTCTGTTTCGAAAATATTTTTATACAATTTTTTTTTTAACGTTAAAGTGAAAAAAAGTGCATGAAAAACTTTTTTTTTTTTTTAATGGCCTTCGGCGGCAGCTAGCGATGCCATTTTGAAAATGTTGTATATAAAAATAATGTAATAAGTTACTTCGTTCAATATCCAACAAAACCTGCTAAAAAGTTTTTGCAGAATAGAGCCTGGGATTTTACAATTCGATTTTTGTACTACATAAAACTTTAAACGCGTTTTTCTCGAAACAAATTTTTTCGACGCGCGGTACCTTCTACAGCTTCGAGGAGTCAACCGATTTCAATGTTTTACCATTCAAATGAAAGATAATTAAATTGTAAAGGCACTGACGGAGCGTCTGTTTCGAAAATATTTTTATACAATTTTTTTTTTAACGTTAAAGTGAAAAAAAGTGCATGAAAAACTTTTTTTTTTTTTTAATGGCCTTCGGCGGCAGCTAGCGATGCCATTTTGAAAATGTTGTATATAAAAATAATGTAATAAGTTACTTCGTTCAATATCCAACAAAACCTGCTAAAAAGTTTTTGCAGAATAGAGCCTGGGATTTTACAGTTCGATTTTTGTACTACATAAAACTTTAATCGCGTTTTTCTCGAAACAAAGTTTTTCGACGCGCGGTACCTTCTACAGCTTCGCGGAGTCAACCGATTTCAATGTTTTGCCATTCAAATGAAAGATAATTAAATTGTAAAGGCACTGACGGAGCGTTTGTTTCAAAAATATTTTTATAAAAACTTTTTTTTAACGTTAAAGTGCAAAAAAGTGCATGAGAAACGTATTTTTTTTTTTTGAATGGCCGCAATTTTTTTGTTACATTTTTTTTTCAAAAATTAGCTCTTGTCAGGACCTCGCACATTTTATCTTCTTTAAGAATTTGTTAAGTATTTTAATTTCGGATGACATTTGGAGGCTGTAGAAGGTACAGCGTGGGATCATCTCGTGCCGGGAGATTCTCCTTCGGCGACAGCTAGCGCTGCCATTTTGAAAATTTTGTATATGAAAATAATGTAATAAGTTACTTCGTTCATTATCCAACAAAACCTGCTAAAAAGTTTTTGCAGAATAGAGCCTGGGATTTTACAATTCGATTTTTGTACTACATAAAACTTTAAACGCGTTTTTCTCGAAACAAATTTTTTCGACGCGCGGTACCTTCTACAGCTTCGAGGAGTCAACCGATTTCAATGTTTTACCACTCAAATGAAAGATAATTAAATTTGGAAGGCACTGACGGAGCGTCTGTTTCGAAAATATTTTTATAAAATTTTTTTTTTAACGTTAAAGTGCAAAAAAGTGCCTGAAAAACGTTTTTTTATTTTTTTAATGGCCTTCGGCGGCAGCTATCGCTGCCATTTTGAAAATGTTGTATATGAAAATAATGTAATAAGTTACTTCGTTCATTATCCAACAAAACCTGCTAAAAAGTTTTTGCAGAATAGAGCCTGGGATTTTACAATTCGATTTTTGTACTACATAAAACTTTAAACGCGTTTTTCTCGAAACAAATTTTTTCGACGCGCGGTACCTTCTACAGCTTCGAGGAGTCAACCGATTTCAATGTTTTACCACTCAAATGAAAGATAATTAAATTTGGAAGGCACTGACGGAGCGTCTGTTTCGAAAATATTTTTATAAAATTTTTTTTTTAACGTTAAAGTGCAAAAAAGTGCCTGAAAAACGTTTTTTTATTTTTTTAATGGCCTTCGGCGGCAGCTATCGCTGCCATTTTGAAAATGTTGTATATGAAAATAATGTAATAAGTTACTTCGATCAATATCCAACAAAACCTGCTAAAAAGTTTTTGCAGAATAGAGCCTGGGATTTTACAGTTCGATTTTTGTACTACATAAAACTTTAATCGCGTTTTTCTCGAAACAAAGTTTTTCGACGCGCGGTACCTTCTACAGCTTCGAGGAGTCAACCGATTTCAATGTTTTAACATTCAAATAAAAGATAATTAAATTGTAAAGGCATTGACGGAGCGTTTGTTTCGAAAATATTTTTATAAATACTTTTTTTTTTAACGTTAAAGTGCAAAAAAGTGCTTGAGAAACGTATTTTTTTTTTTTTGAATGGCCGCAATTTTTTTGTTAAATTTTTTTTCAAAAATTAGCTCTTGTCAGGACCTCGCACATTTTATCTTCTTTAAGAATTTGTTAAGTATTTTAATTTCGGATGACATTTGGAGGCTGTAGAAGGTACAGCGTGGGATCATCTCGTGCCGGGAGATTCTCCTTCGGCGGCAGCTAGAGCTGCCATTTTGAAAATGTTGTATATGAAAATAATGTAATAAGTTACTTCGTTCAATATCCAACAAAACCTGTTTAAAAGTTTTTGCAGAATACAGCCTGGGATTTAACAGTTCGATTTTTGTACTACATAAATCGCGTTTTTCTCGAAACAAAGTTTTTCGACGCGCGGTACCTTCTACAGCTTCGAGGAGTCAACCGATTTCAATGTTTTACCATTCAAATGAAAGATAATTAAATTGTAAAGGCACTGACGGAGCGTCTGTTTTGAAAATATTTTTATAAATACTTTTTTTTTTAACGTTAAAGTGCAAAAAAGTGCTTGAGAAACGTATTTCTTTTTTTTTGAATGGCCGCAATTTTTTTGTTAAATTTTTTTTCAAAAATTAGCTCTTGTCAGGACCTCGCACATTTTATCTTCTTTAAGAATTTGTTAAGTATTTTAATTTCGGATGATATTTGGAGGCTGTAGAAGGTACAGCGTGGGATCATCTCGTGCCGGGAGATTCTCCTTCGGCTGCAGCTAGAGCTGCCATTTTGAAAATGTTGTATATGAAAATAATGTAATAAGTTACTTCGTTCAATATCCAACAAAACCTGTTTAAAAGTTTTTGCAGAATACAGCCTGGGATTTAACAGTTCGATTTTTGTACTACATAAAACTTTAAACGCGTTTTTCTCGAAACAAATTTTTTCGACGCGCGGTACCTTCTACAGCTTCGAGGAGTCAACCGATTTCAATGTTTTACCACTCAAATGAAAGATAATTAAATTTGAAAGGCACTGACGGAGCGTCTGTTTCGAAAATATTTTTATAAAATTTTTTTTTTAACGTTAAAGTGCAAAAAAGTGCATGAAAAACGTTTTTTTATTTTTTTAATGGCCTTCGGCGGCAGCTATCGCTGCCATTTTGAAAATGTTGTATATAAAAATAATGTAATAAGTTACTTCGTTCAATATCCAACAAAACCTGCTAAAAAGTTTTTGCAGAATAGAGCCTGGGATTTTACAATTCGATTTTTGTACTACATAAAACTTTAAACGCGTTTTTCTCGAAAAAAATTTTTTCGACGCGCGGTACCTTCTACAGCTTCGAGGAGTCAACCGATTTAAATGTTTTACCCCTCAAATGAAAGATAATTAAATTTGGAAGGCACTGACGGAGCGTCTGTTTCGAAAATATTTTTATAAAATTTTTTTTTTAACGTTAAAGTGCAAAAAAGTGCATGAAAAACGTTTTTTTATTTTTTTAATGGCCTTCGGCGGCAGCTATCGCTGCCATTTTGAAAATGTTGTATATAAAAATAATGTAATAAGTTACTTCGTTCAATATCCAACAAAACCTGCTAAAAAGTTTTTGCAGAATAGAGCCTGGGATTTTACAATTCAATTTTTGTACTACATAAAACGTTAAACGCGTTTTTCTCGAAACAAATTTTTTCGACGCGCGGTACCTTCTACAGCTTCGAGGAGTCAACCGATTTCAATGTTTTACCACTCAAATGAAAGATAATTAAATTTGAAAGGCACTGACGGAGCGTCTGTTTCGAAAATATTTTTATAAAATTTTTTTTTTAACTTTAAAGTGCAAAAAAGTGCATGAAAAACGTTTTTTTATTTTTTTAATGGCCCTCGGCGGCAGCTATCGCTGCCATTTTGAAAATGTTGTATATGAAAATAATGTAATAAGTTACTTCAATCAATATCCAACAAAACCTGCTAAAAAGTTTTTGCAGAATAGAGCCTGGGATTTTACAGTTCGATTTTTGTACTACATAAAACTTTAATCGCGTTTTTCTCGAAACAAAGTTTTTCGACGCGCGGTACCTTCTACAGCTTCGAGGAGTCAACCGATTTCAATGTTTTACCATTCAAATGAAAGATAATTAAATTGTAAAGGCACTGACGGAGCGTTTGTTTTGAAAATATTTTTATAAATACTTTTTTTTTAACGTTAAAGTGCAAAAAAGTGCATGAGAAACGTATTTTTTTTTTTTGAATGGCCGCAATTTTTTTGTTACATTTTTTTTCAAAAATTAGCTCTTGTCAGGACCTCGCACATCTTATCTTCTTTAAGAATTTGTTAAGTATTTTAATTTCGGATGACATTTGGAGGCTGTAGAAGGTACAGCGTGGGATCATCTCGTGCCGGGAGATTCTCCTTCGGCGACAGCTAGCGCTGCCATTTTGAAAATTTTGTATATGAAAATAATGTAATAAGTTACTTCGTTCATTATCCAACAAAACCTGTTTAAAAGTTTTTGCAGAATACAGCCTGGGATTTAACAGTTCGATTTTTGTACTACATAAAACTTTAAACGCGTTTTTCTCGAAACAAATTTTTTCGACGCGCGGTACCTTCTACAGCTTCGAGGAGTCAACCGATTTTAATGTTTTACCACTCAAATTAAAGATAATTAAATTTGGAAGGCACTGACGGAGCGTCTGTTTCGAAAATATTTTTATACAATTTTTTTTTTAACGTTAAAGTGCAAAAAAGTGCATGAAAAACGTTTTTTTTTTTTTTAATGGCCTTCGGCGGCAGCTAGCGCTGCCATTTTGAAAATGTTGTATATAAAAATAATGTAATAAGTTACTTCGTTCAATATCCAACAAAACCTGTTTAAAAGTTTTTGCAGAATACAGCCTGGGATTTAACAGTTCGATTTTTGTACTACATAAAACTTTAATCGCGTTTTTCTCGAAACAAAGTTTTTCGACGCGCGGTACCTTCTACAGCTTCGAGGAGTCAACCGATTTCAATGTTTTACCATTCAAATAAAAGATAATTAAATTGTAAAGGCACTGAGGGAGCGTTTGTTTCGAAAATATTTTTATAAATACTTTTTTTTTTAACGTTAAAGTGCAAAAAAGTGCTTGAGAAACGTATTTTTTTTTTTTGAATGGCCGCAATTTTTTTGTTAAATTTTTTTTCAAAAATTAGCTCTTGTCAGGACCTCGCACATTTTATCTTCTTTAAGAATTTGTTAAGTATTTTAATTTCGGATGACATTTGGAGGCTGTAGAAGGTACAGCGTGGGATCATCTCGTGCCGGGAGATTCTCCTTCGGCGGCAGCTAGAGCTGCCATTTTGAAAATGTTGTATATGAAAATAATGTAATAAGTTACTTCGTTCAATATCCAACAAAACCTGTTTAAAAGTTTTTGCAGAATACAGCCTGGGATTTAACAGTTCGATTTTTGTACTACATAAATCGCGTTTTTCTCGAAACAAAGTTTTTCGACGCGCGGTACCTTCTACAGCTTCGAGGAGTCAACCGATTTCAATGTTTTACCATTCAAATGAAAGACAATTAAATTTGAAAGGCACTGACGGAGCGTTTGTTTCGAAAATGTTTTTATAAATACTTTTTTTTTAACGTTAAAGTGCAAAAAAGTGCATGAGAAACGTATTTTTTTTTTTTGAATGGCCGCAAATTTTTTGTTACATTTTTTTTTCAAAAATTAGCTCTTGTCAGGACCTCGCACATTTTATCTTCTTTAAGAATTTGTTAAGTATTTTAATTTCGGATGACATTTGGAGGCTGTAGAAGGTACAGCGTGGGATCATCTCGTGCCGGGAGATTCTCCTTCGGCGGCAGCTAGAGCTGCCATTTTGAAAATGTTGTATATGAAAATAATGTAATAAGTTACTTCGTTCAATATCCAACAAAACCTGTTTAAAAGTTTTTGCAGAATACAGCCTGGGATTTAACAGTTCGATTTTTGTACTACATAAATCGCGTTTTTCTCGAAACAAATTTTTTCGACGCGCGGTACCTTCTACAGCTTCGAGGAGTCAACCGATTTCAATGTTTTACCACTCAAATGAAAGATAATTAAATTTGGAAGGCACTGACGGAGCGTCTGTTTCGAAAATATTTTTATAAAATTTTTTTTTTAACGTTAAAGTGCAAAAAAGTGCATGAAAAACGTTTTTTTATTTTTTTAATGGCCTTCGGCGGCAGCTATCGCTGCCATTTTGAAAATGTTGTATATAAAAATAATGTAATAAGTTACTTCGTTCAATATCCAACAAAACCTGCTAAAAAGTTTTTGCAGAATAGAGCCTGGGATTTTACAATTCGATTTTTGTACTACATAAAACTTTAATCGCGTTTTTCTCGAAACAAAGTTTTTCGACGCGCGGTACCTTCTACAGCTTCGCGGAGTCAACCGATTTCAATGTTTTGCCATTCAAATGAAAGATAATTAAATTGTAAAGGCACTGACGGAGCGTTTGTTTCAAAAATATTTTTATAAAAACTTTTTTTTAACGTTAAAGTGCAAAAAAGTGCATGAGAAACGTATTTTTTTTTTTTGAATGGCCGCAATTTTTTTGTTACATTTTTTTTTCAAAAATTAGCTCTTGTCAGGACCTCGCACATTTTATCTTCTTTAAGAATTTGTTAAGTATTTTAATTTCGGATGACATTTGGAGGCTGTAGAAGGTACAGCGTGGGATCATCTCGTGCCGGGAGATTCTCCTTCGGCGACAGCTAGCGCTGCCATTTTGAAAATTTTGTATATGAAAATAATGTAATAAGTTACTTCGTTCATTATCCAACAAAACCTGCTAAAAAGTTTTTGCAGAATAGAGCCTGGGATTTTACAATTCGATTTTTGTACTACATAAAACTTTAAACGCGTTTTTCTCGAAACAAATTTTTTCGACGCGCGGTACCTTCTACAGCTTCGAGGAGTCAACCGATTTCAATGTTTTACCACTCAAATGAAAGATAATTAAATTTGGAAGGCACTGACGGAGCGTCTGTTTCGAAAATATTTTTATAAAATTTTTTTTTTAACGTTAAAGTGCAAAAAAGTGCCTGAAAAACGTTTTTTTATTTTTTTAATGGCCTTCGGCGGCAGCTATCGCTGCCATTTTGAAAATGTTGTATATGAAAATAATGTAATAAGTTACTTCGTTCATTATCCAACAAAACCTGCTAAAAAGTTTTTGCAGAATAGAGCCTGGGATTTTACAATTCGATTTTTGTACTACATAAAACTTTAAACGCGTTTTTCTCGAAACAAATTTTTTCGACGCGCGGTACCTTCTACAGCTTCGAGGAGTCAACCGATTTCAATGTTTTACCACTCAAATGAAAGATAATTAAATTTGGAAGGCACTGACGGAGCGTCTGTTTCGAAAATATTTTTATAAAATTTTTTTTTTAACGTTAAAGTGCAAAAAAGTGCCTGAAAAACGTTTTTTTATTTTTTTAATGGCCTTCGGCGGCAGCTATCGCTGCCATTTTGAAAATGTTGTATATGAAAATAATGTAATAAGTTACTTCGATCAATATCCAACAAAACCTGCTAAAAAGTTTTTGCAGAATAGAGCCTGGGATTTTACAGTTCGATTTTTGTACTACATAAAACTTTAATCGCGTTTTTCTCGAAACAAAGTTTTTCGACGCGCGGTACCTTCTACAGCTTCGAGGAGTCAACCGATTTCAATGTTTTAACATTCAAATAAAAGATAATTAAATTGTAAAGGCATTGACGGAGCGTTTGTTTCGAAAATATTTTTATAAATACTTTTTTTTTTAACGTTAAAGTGCAAAAAAGTGCTTGAGAAACGTATTTTTTTTTTTTTGAATGGCCGCAATTTTTTTGTTAAATTTTTTTTCAAAAATTAGCTCTTGTCAGGACCTCGCACATTTTATCTTCTTTAAGAATTTGTTAAGTATTTTAATTTCGGATGACATTTGGAGGCTGTAGAAGGTACAGCGTGGGATCATCTCGTGCCGGGAGATTCTCCTTCGGCGGCAGCTAGAGCTGCCATTTTGAAAATGTTGTATATGAAAATAATGTAATAAGTTACTTCGTTCAATATCCAACAAAACCTGTTTAAAAGTTTTTGCAGAATACAGCCTGGGATTTAACAGTTCGATTTTTGTACTACATAAATCGCGTTTTTCTCGAAACAAAGTTTTTCGACGCGCGGTACCTTCTACAGCTTCGAGGAGTCAACCGATTTCAATGTTTTACCATTCAAATGAAAGATAATTAAATTGTAAAGGCACTGACGGAGCGTCTGTTTTGAAAATATTTTTATAAATACTTTTTTTTTTAACGTTAAAGTGCAAAAAAGTGCTTGAGAAACGTATTTCTTTTTTTTTGAATGGCCGCAATTTTTTTGTTAAATTTTTTTTCAAAAATTAGCTCTTGTCAGGACCTCGCACATTTTATCTTCTTTAAGAATTTGTTAAGTATTTTAATTTCGGATGATATTTGGAGGCTGTAGAAGGTACAGCGTGGGATCATCTCGTGCCGGGAGATTCTCCTTCGGCTGCAGCTAGAGCTGCCATTTTGAAAATGTTGTATATGAAAATAATGTAATAAGTTACTTCGTTCAATATCCAACAAAACCTGTTTAAAAGTTTTTGCAGAATACAGCCTGGGATTTAACAGTTCGATTTTTGTACTACATAAAACTTTAAACGCGTTTTTCTCGAAACAAATTTTTTCGACGCGCGGTACCTTCTACAGCTTCGAGGAGTCAACCGATTTCAATGTTTTACCACTCAAATGAAAGATAATTAAATTTGAAAGGCACTGACGGAGCGTCTGTTTCGAAAATATTTTTATAAAATTTTTTTTTTAACGTTAAAGTGCAAAAAAGTGCATGAAAAACGTTTTTTTATTTTTTTAATGGCCTTCGGCGGCAGCTATCGCTGCCATTTTGAAAATGTTGTATATAAAAATAATGTAATAAGTTACTTCGTTCAATATCCAACAAAACCTGCTAAAAAGTTTTTGCAGAATAGAGCCTGGGATTTTACAATTCGATTTTTGTACTACATAAAACTTTAAACGCGTTTTTCTCGAAACAAATTTTTTCGACGCGCGGTACCTTCTACAGCTTCGAGGAGTCAACCGATTTAAATGTTTTACCCCTCAAATGAAAGATAATTAAATTTGGAAGGCACTGACGGAGCGTCTGTTTCGAAAATATTTTTATAAAATTTTTTTTTTAACGTTAAAGTGCAAAAAAGTGCATGAAAAACGTTTTTTTATTTTTTTAATGGCCTTCGGCGGCAGCTATCGCTGCCATTTTGAAAATGTTGTATATAAAAATAATGTAATAAGTTACTTCGTTCAATATCCAACAAAACCTGCTAAAAAGTTTTTGCAGAATAGAGCCTGGGATTTTACAATTCAATTTTTGTACTACATAAAACGTTAAACGCGTTTTTCTCGAAACAAATTTTTTCGACGCGCGGTACCTTCTACAGCTTCGAGGAGTCAACCGATTTCAATGTTTTACCACTCAAATGAAAGATAATTAAATTTGAAAGGCACTGACGGAGCGTCTGTTTCGAAAATATTTTTATAAAATTTTTTTTTTAACTTTAAAGTGCAAAAAAGTGCATGAAAAACGTTTTTTTATTTTTTTAATGGCCCTCGGCGGCAGCTATCGCTGCCATTTTGAAAATGTTGTATATGAAAATAATGTAATAAGTTACTTCAATCAATATCCAACAAAACCTGCTAAAAAGTTTTTGCAGAATAGAGCCTGGGATTTTACAGTTCGATTTTTGTACTACATAAAACTTTAATCGCGTTTTTCTCGAAACAAAGTTTTTCGACGCGCGGTACCTTCTACAGCTTCGAGGAGTCAACCGATTTCAATGTTTTACCATTCAAATGAAAGATAATTAAATTGTAAAGGCACTGACGGAGCGTTTGTTTTGAAAATATTTTTATAAATACTTTTTTTTTAACGTTAAAGTGCAAAAAAGTGCATGAGAAACGTATTTTTTTTTTTTGAATGGCCGCAATTTTTTTGTTACATTTTTTTTCAAAAATTAGCTCTTGTCAGGACCTCGCACATCTTATCTTCTTTAAGAATTTGTTAAGTATTTTAATTTCGGATGACATTTGGAGGCTGTAGAAGGTACAGCGTGGGATCATCTCGTGCCGGGAGATTCTCCTTCGGCGACAGCTAGCGCTGCCATTTTGAAAATTTTGTATATGAAAATAATGTAATAAGTTACTTCGTTCATTATCCAACAAAACCTGTTTAAAAGTTTTTGCAGAATACAGCCTGGGATTTAACAGTTCGATTTTTGTACTACATAAAACTTTAAACGCGTTTTTCTCGAAACAAATTTTTTCGACGCGCGGTACCTTCTACAGCTTCGAGGAGTCAACCGATTTTAATGTTTTACCACTCAAATTAAAGATAATTAAATTTGGAAGGCACTGACGGAGCGTCTGTTTCGAAAATATTTTTATACAATTTTTTTTTTAACGTTAAAGTGCAAAAAAGTGCATGAAAAACGTTTTTTTTTTTTTTAATGGCCTTCGGCGGCAGCTAGCGCTGCCATTTTGAAAATGTTGTATATAAAAATAATGTAATAAGTTACTTCGTTCAATATCCAACAAAACCTGTTTAAAAGTTTTTGCAGAATACAGCCTGGGATTTAACAGTTCGATTTTTGTACTACATAAAACTTTAATCGCGTTTTTCTCGAAACAAAGTTTTTCGACGCGCGGTACCTTCTACAGCTTCGAGGAGTCAACCGATTTCAATGTTTTACCATTCAAATAAAAGATAATTAAATTGTAAAGGCACTGAGGGAGCGTTTGTTTCGAAAATATTTTTATAAATACTTTTTTTTTTAACGTTAAAGTGCAAAAAAGTGCTTGAGAAACGTATTTTTTTTTTTTGAATGGCCGCAATTTTTTTGTTAAATTTTTTTTCAAAAATTAGCTCTTGTCAGGACCTCGCACATTTTATCTTCTTTAAGAATTTGTTAAGTATTTTAATTTCGGATGACATTTGGAGGCTGTAGAAGGTACAGCGTGGGATCATCTCGTGCCGGGAGATTCTCCTTCGGCGGCAGCTAGAGCTGCCATTTTGAAAATGTTGTATATGAAAATAATGTAATAAGTTACTTCGTTCAATATCCAACAAAACCTGTTTAAAAGTTTTTGCAGAATACAGCCTGGGATTTAACAGTTCGATTTTTGTACTACATAAATCGCGTTTTTCTCGAAACAAAGTTTTTCGACGCGCGGTACCTTCTACAGCTTCGAGGAGTCAACCGATTTCAATGTTTTACCATTCAAATGAAAGACAATTAAATTTGAAAGGCACTGACGGAGCGTTTGTTTCGAAAATGTTTTTATAAATACTTTTTTTTTAACGTTAAAGTGCAAAAAAGTGCATGAGAAACGTATTTTTTTTTTTTGAATGGCCGCAAATTTTTTGTTACATTTTTTTTTCAAAAATTAGCTCTTGTCAGGACCTCGCACATTTTATCTTCTTTAAGAATTTGTTAAGTATTTTAATTTCGGATGACATTTGGAGGCTGTAGAAGGTACAGCGTGGGATCATCTCGTGCCGGGAGATTCTCCTTCGGCGGCAGCTAGAGCTGCCATTTTGAAAATGTTGTATATGAAAATAATGTAATAAGTTACTTCGTTCATTATCCAACAAAACCTGCTAAAAAGTTTTTGCAGAATAGAGCCTGGGATTTTACAATTCGATTTTTGTACTACATAAAACTTTAAACGCGTTTTTCTCGAAACAAATTTTTTCGACGCGCGGTACCTTCTACAGCTTCGAGGAGTCAACCGATTTCAATGTTTTACCATTCAAATGAAAGATAATTAAATTGTAAAGGCACTGACGGAGCGTCTGTTTTGAAAATATTTTTATAAATACTTTTTTTTTAACGTTAAAGTGCAAAAAAGTGCTTGAGAAACGTATTTCTTTTTTTTTGAATGGCCGCAATTTTTTTGTTAAATTTTTTTTCAAAAATTAGCTCTTGTCAGGACCTCGCACATTTTATCTTCTTTAAGAATTTGTTAAGTATTTTAATTTCGGATGACATTTGGAGGCTGTAGAAGGTACAGCGTGGGATCATCTCGTGCCGGGAGATTCTCCTTCGGCGGCAGTTAGAGCTGCCATTTTGAAAATGTTGTATATGAAAATAATGTAATAAGTTACTTCGTTCAATATCCAACAAAACCTGTTTAAAAGTTTTTGCAGAATACAGCCTGGGATTTAACAGTTCGATTTTTGTACTACATAAAACTTTAAACGCGTTTTTCTCGAAACAAATTTTTTCGACGCGCGGTACCTTCTACAGCTTCGAGGAGTCAACCGATTTCAATGTTTTACCACTCAAATTAAAGATAATTAAATTTGGAAGGCACTGACGGAGCGTCTGTTTCGAAAATATTTTTATAAAATTTTTTTTTTAACGTTAAAGTGCAAAAAAGTGCATGAAAAACGTTTTTTTATTTTTTTAATGGCCTTCGGCGGCAGCTATCGCTGCCATTTTGAAAATGTTGTATATAAAAATAATGTAATAAGTTACTTCGTTCAATATCCAACAAAACCTGCTAAAAAGTTTTTGCAGAATAGAGCCTGGGATTTTACAATTCGATTTTTGTACTACATAAAACTTTAAACGCGTTTTTCTCGAAACAAATTTTTTCGACGCGCGGTACCTTCTACAGCTTCGAGGAGTCAACCGATTTAAATGTTTTACCCCTCAAATGAAAGATAATTAAATTTGGAAGGCACTGACGGAGCGTCTGTTTCGAAAATATTTTTATAAAATTTTTTTTTTAACGTTAAAGTGCAAAAAAGTGCATGAAAAACGTTTTTTTATTTTTTTAATGGCCTTCGGCGGCAGCTATCGCTGCCATTTTGAAAATGTTGTATATAAAAATAATGTAATAAGTTACTTCGTTCAATATCCAACAAAACCTGCTAAAAAGTTTTTGCAGAATAGAGCCTGGGATTTTACAATTCAATTTTTGTACTACATAAAACGTTAAACGCGTTTTTCTCGAAACAAATTTTTTCGACGCGCGGTACCTTCTACAGCTTCGAGGAGTCAACCGATTTCAATGTTTTACCACTCAAATGAAAGATAATTAAATTTGAAAGGCACTGACGGAGCGTCTGTTTCGAAATTATTTTTATAAAATTTTTTTTTTAACTTTAAAGTGCAAAAAAGTGCATGAAAAACGTTTTTTTATTTTTTTAATGGCCCTCGGCGGCAGCTATCGCTGCCATTTTGAAAATGTTGTATATGAAAATAATGTAATAAGTTACTTCGATCAATATCCAACAAAACCTGCTAAAAAGTTTTTGCAGAATAGAGCCTGGGATTTTACAGTTCGATTTTTGTACTACATAAAACTTTAATCGCGTTTTTCTCGAAACAAAGTTTTTCGACGCGCGGTACCTTCTACAGCTTCGAGGAGTCAACCGATTTCAATGTTTTACCATTCAAATAAAAGATAATTAAATTTTAAAGGCACTGACGGAGCGTTTGTTTCGAAAATATTTTATAAATACTTTTTTTTTTAACGTTAAAGTGCAAAAAAGTGCTTGAGAAACGTATTTTTTTTTTTTGAATGGCCGCAATTTTTTTGTTAAATTTTTTTTTCAAAAATTAGCTCTTGTCAGGACCTCGCACATTTTATCTTCTTTAAGAATTTGTTAAGTATTTTAATTTCGGATGACATTTGGAGGCTGTAGAAGGTACAGCGTGGGATCATCTCGTGCCGGGAGATTCTCCTTCGGCGGCAGCTAGAGCTGCCATTTTGAAAATGTTGTATATGAAAATAATGTAATAAGTTACTTCGTTCATTATCCAACAAAACCTGCTAAAAAGTTTTTGCAGAATAGAGCCTGGGATTTTACAATTCGATTTTTGTACTACATAAAACTTTAAACGCGTTTTTCTCGAAACAAATTTTTTCGACGCGCGGTACCTTCTACAGCTTCGAGGAGTCAACCGATTTCAATGTTTTACCATTCAAATGAAAGATAATTAAATTGTAAAGGCACTGACGGAGCGTTTGTTTCGAAAATATTTTTATAAATACTTTTTTTTTAACGTTAAAGTGCAAAAAAGTGCATGAGAAACGTATTTTTTTTTTTTGAATGGCCGCAATTTTTTTGTTACATTTTTTTTCAAAAATTAGCTCTTGTCAGGACCTCGCACATTTTATCTTCTTTAAGAATTTGTTAAGTATTTTAATTTCGGATGACATTTGGAGGCTGTAGAAGGTACAGCGTGGGATCATCTCGTGCCGGGAGATTCTCCTTCGGCGACAGCTAGCGCTGCCATTTTGAAAATTTTGTATATGAAAATAATGTAATAAGTTACTTCGTTCATTATCCAACAAAACCTGCTAAAAAGTTTTTGCAGAATAGAGCCTGGGATTTTACAATTCGATTTTTGTACTACATAAAACTTTAAACGCGTTTTTCTCGAAACAAATTTTTTCGAAAACGTTTTTTTATTTTTTTAATGGCCTTCGGCGGCAGCTTTCGCTGCCATTTTGAAAATGTTGTATATGAAAATAATGTAATAAGTTACTTCGATCAATATCCAACAAAACCTGCTAAAAAGTTTTTGCAGAATAGAGCCTGGGATTTTACAGTTCGATTTTTGTACTACATTAAAATTTAAACGCGTTTTTCTCGAAACAAATTTTTTCGACGCGCGGTACCTTCTACAGCTTCGAGGAGTCAACCGATTTAAATGTTTTACCCCTCAAATGAAAGATAATTAAATTTGGAAGGCACTGACGGAGCGTCTGTTTCGAAAATATTTTTATAAAATTTTTTTTTTAACGTTAAAGTGCAAAAAAGTGCATGAAAAACGTTTTTTTATTTTTTTAATGGCCTTCGGCGGCAGCTATCGCTGCCATTTTGAAAATGTTGTATATAAAAATAATGTAATAAGTTACTTCGTTCAATATCCAACAAAACCTGCTAAAAAGTTTTTGCAGAATAGAGCCTGGGATTTTACAATTCAATTTTTGTACTACATAAAACGTTAAACGCGTTTTTCTCGAAACAAATTTTTTCGACGCGCGGTACCTTCTACAGCTTCGAGGAGTCAACCGATTTCAATGTTTTACCACTCAAATGAAAGATAATTAAATTTGAAAGGCACTGACGGAGCGTCTGTTTCGAAAATATTTTTATAAAATTTTTTTTTTAACTTTAAAGTGCAAAAAAGTGCATGAAAAACGTTTTTTTATTTTTTTAATGGCCCTCGGCGGCAGCTATCGCTGCCATTTTGAAAATGTTGTATATGAAAATAATGTAATAAGTTACTTCGATCAATATCCAACAAAACCTGCTAAAAAGTTTTTGCAGAATAGAGCCTGGGATTTTACAGTTCGATTTTTGTACTACATAAAACTTTAATCGCGTTTTTCTCGAAACAAAGTTTTTCGACGCGCGGTACCTTCTACAGCTTCGAGGAGTCAACCGATTTCAATGTTTTACCATTCAAATAAAAGATAATTAAATTTTAAAGGCACTGACGGAGCGTTTGTTTCGAAAATATTTTATAAATACTTTTTTTTTTAACGTTAAAGTGCAAAAAAGTGCTTGAGAAACGTATTTTTTTTTTTTGAATGGCCGCAATTTTTTTGTTAAATTTTTTTTCAAAAATTAGCTCTTGTCAGGACCTCGCACATTTTATCTTCTTTAAGAATTTGTTAAGTATTTTAATTTCGGATGACATTTGGAGGCTGTAGAAGGTACAGCGTGGGATCATCTCGTGCCGGGAGATTCTCCTTCGGCGGCAGCTAGAGCTGCCATTTTGAAAATGTTGTATATGAAAATAATGTAATAAGTTACTTCGTTCATTATCCAACAAAACCTGCTAAAAAGTTTTTGCAGAATAGAGCCTGGGATTTTACAATTCGATTTTTGTACTACATAAAACTTTAAACGCGTTTTTCTCGAAACAAATTTTTTCGACGCGCGGTACCTTCTACAGCTTCGAGGAGTCAACCGATTTCAATGTTTTACCATTCAAATGAAAGATAATTAAATTGTAAAGGCACTGACGGAGCGTTTGTTTCGAAAATATTTTTATAAATACTTTTTTTTTAACGTTAAAGTGCAAAAAAGTGCATGAGAAACGTATTTTTTTTTTTTGAATGGCCGCAATTTTTTTGTTACATTTTTTTTCAAAAATTAGCTCTTGTCAGGACCTCGCACATTTTATCTTCTTTAAGAATTTGTTAAGTATTTTAATTTCGGATGACATTTGGAGGCTGTAGAAGGTACAGCGTGGGATCATCTCGTGCCGGGAGATTCTCCTTCGGCGACAGCTAGCGCTGCCATTTTGAAAATTTTGTATATGAAAATAATGTAATAAGTTACTTCGTTCATTATCCAACAAAACCTGCTAAAAAGTTTTTGCAGAATAGAGCCTGGGATTTTACAATTCGATTTTTGTACTACATAAAACTTTAAACGCGTTTTTCTCGAAACAAATTTTTTCGAAAACGTTTTTTTATTTTTTTAATGGCCTTCGGCGGCAGCTATCGCTGCCATTTTGAAAATGTTGTATATGAAAATAATGTAATAAGTTACTTCGATCAATATCCAACAAAACCTGCTAAAAAGTTTTTGCAGAATAGAGCCTGGGATTTTACAGTTCGATTTTTGTACTACATAAAACTTTAAACGCGTTTTTCTCGAAACAAATTTTTTCGACGCGCGGTACCTTCTACAGCTTCGAGGAGTCAACCGATTTAAATGTTTTACCCCTCAAATGAAAGATAATTAAATTTGGAAGGCACTGACGGAGCGTCTGTTTCGAAAATATTTTTATAAAATTTTTTTTTTAACGTTAAAGTGCAAAAAAGTGCATGAAAAACGTTTTTTTATTTTTTTAATGGCCTTCGGCGGCAGCTATCGCTGCCATTTTGAAAATGTTGTATATAAAAATAATGTAATAAGTTACTTCGTTCAATATCCAACAAAACCTGCTAAAAAGTTTTTGCAGAATAGAGCCTGGGATTTTACAATTCAATTTTTGTACTACATAAAACGTTAAACGCGTTTTTCTCGAAACAAATTTTTTCGACGCGCGGTACCTTCTACAGCTTCGAGGAGTCAACCGATTTCAATGTTTTACCACTCAAATGAAAGATAATTAAATTTGAAAGGCACTGACGGAGCGTCTGTTTCGAAAATATTTTTATAAAATTTTTTTTTTAACTTTAAAGTGCAAAAAAGTGCATGAAAAACGTTTTTTTATTTTTTTAATGGCCCTCGGCGGCAGCTATCGCTGCCATTTTGAAAATGTTGTATATGAAAATAATGTAATAAGTTACTTCGATCAATATCCAACAAAACCTGCTAAAAAGTTTTTGCAGAATAGAGCCTGGGATTTTACAGTTCGATTTTTGTACTACATAAAACTTTAATCGCGTTTTTCTCGAAACAAAGTTTTTCGACGCGCGGTACCTTCTACAGCTTCGAGGAGTCAACCGATTTCAATGTTTTACCATTCAAATAAAAGATAATTAAATTTTAAAGGCACTGACGGAGCGTTTGTTTCGAAAATATTTTATAAATACTTTTTTTTTTAACGTTAAAGTGCAAAAAAGTGCTTGAGAAACGTATTTTTTTTTTTTGAATGGCCGCAATTTTTTTGTTAAATTTTTTTTCAAAAATTAGCTCTTGTCAGGACCTCGCACATTTTATCTTCTTTAAGAATTTGTTAAGTATTTTAATTTCGGATGACATTTGGAGGCTGTAGAAGGTACAGCGTGGGATCATCTCGTGCCGGGAGATTCTCCTTCGGCGGCAGCTAGAGCTGCCATTTTGAAAATGTTGTATATGAAAATAATGTAATAAGTTACTTCGTTCATTATCCAACAAAACCTGCTAAAAAGTTTTTGCAGAATAGAGCCTGGGATTTTACAATTCGATTTTTGTACTACATAAAACTTTAAACGCGTTTTTCTCGAAACAAATTTTTTCGACGCGCGGTACCTTCTACAGCTTCGAGGAGTCAACCGATTTCAATGTTTTACCATTCAAATGAAAGATAATTAAATTGTAAAGGCACTGACGGAGCGTTTGTTTCGAAAATATTTTTATAAATACTTTTTTTTTAACGTTAAAGTGCAAAAAAGTGCATGAGAAACGTATTTTTTTTTTTTGAATGGCCGCAATTTTTTTGTTACATTTTTTTTCAAAAATTAGCTCTTGTCAGGACCTCGCACATTTTATCTTCTTTAAGAATTTGTTAAGTATTTTAATTTCGGATGACATTTGGAGGCTGTAGAAGGTACAGCGTGGGATCATCTCGTGCCGGGAGATTCTCCTTCGGCGACAGCTAGCGCTGCCATTTTGAAAATTTTGTATATGAAAATAATGTAATAAGTTACTTCGTTCATTATCCAACAAAACCTGCTAAAAAGTTTTTGCAGAATAGAGCCTGGGATTTTACAATTCGATTTTTGTACTACATAAAACTTTAAACGCGTTTTTCTCGAAACAAATTTTTTCGAAAACGTTTTTTTATTTTTTTAATGGCCTTCGGCGGCAGCTATCGCTGCCATTTTGAAAATGTTGTATATGAAAATAATGTAATAAGTTACTTCGATCAATATCCAACAAAACCTGCTAAAAAGTTTTTGCAGAATAGAGCCTGGGATTTTACAGTTCGATTTTTGTACTACATAAAACTTTAAACGCGTTTTTCTCGAAACAAATTTTTTCGACGCGCGGTACCTTCTACAGCTTCGAGGAGTCAACCGATTTAAATGTTTTACCCCTCAAATGAAAGATAATTAAATTTGGAAGGCACTGACGGAGCGTCTGTTTCGAAAATATTTTTATAAAATTTTTTTTTTAACGTTAAAGTGCAAAAAAGTGCATGAAAAACGTTTTTTTATTTTTTTAATGGCCTTCGGCGGCAGCTATCGCTGCCATTTTGAAAATGTTGTATATAAAAATAATGTAATAAGTTACTTCGTTCAATATCCAACAAAACCTGCTAAAAAGTTTTTGCAGAATAGAGCCTGGGATTTTACAATTCAATTTTTGTACTACATAAAACGTTAAACGCGTTTTTCTCGAAACAAATTTTTTCGACGCGCGGTACCTTCTACAGCTTCGAGGAGTCAACCGATTTCAATGTTTTACCACTCAAATGAAAGATAATTAAATTTGAAAGGCACTGACGGAGCGTCTGTTTCGAAAATATTTTTATAAAATTTTTTTTTTAACTTTAAAGTGCAAAAAAGTGCATGAAAAACGTTTTTTTATTTTTTTAATGGCCCTCGGCGGCAGCTATCGCTGCCATTTTGAAAATGTTGTATATGAAAATAATGTAATAAGTTACTTCGATCAATATCCAACAAAACCTGCTAAAAAGTTTTTGCAGAATAGAGCCTGGGATTTTACAGTTCGATTTTTGTACTACATAAAACTTTAATCGCGTTTTTCTCGAAACAAAGTTTTTCGACGCGCGGTACCTTCTACAGCTTCGAGGAGTCTACCGATTTCAATATTTTACCATTCAAATAAAAGATAATTAAATTTTAAAGGCACTGACGGAGCGTTTGTTTCGAAAATATTTTATAAATACTTTTTTTTTTAACGTTAAAGTGCAAAAAAGTGCTTGAGAAACGTATTTTTTTTTTTTGAATGGCCGCAATTTTTTTGTTAAATTTTTTTTCAAAAATTAGCTCTTGTCAGGACCTCGCACATTTTATCTTCTTTAAGAATTTGTTAAGTATTTTAATTTCGGATGACATTTGGAGGCTGTAGAAGGTACAGCGTGGGATCATCTCGTGCCGGGAGATTCTCCTTCGGCGGCAGCTAGAGCTGCCATTTTGAAAATGTTGTATATGAAAATAATGTAATAAGTTACTTCGTTCATTATCTAACAAAACCTGCTAAAAAGTTTTTGCAGAATAGAGCCTGGGATTTTACAATTCGATTTTTGTACTACATAAAACTTTAAACGCGTTTTTCTCGAAACAAATTTTTTCGACGCGCGGTACCTTCTACAGCTTCGAGGAGTCAACCGATTTCAATGTTTTACCATTCAAATGAAAGATAATTAAATTGTAAAGGCACTGACGGAGCGTTTGTTTCGAAAATATTTTTATAAATACTTTTTTTTTAACGTTAAAGTGCAAAAAAGTGCATGAGAAACGTATTTTTTTTTTTGAATGGCCGCAATTTTTTTGTTACATTTTTTTTCAAAAATTAGCTCTTGTCAGGACCTCGCACATTTTATCTTCTTTAAGAATTTGTTAAGTATTTTAATTTCGGATGACATTTGGAGGCTGTAGAAGGTACAGCGTGGGATCATCTCGTGCCGGGAGATTCTCCTTCGGCGACAGCTAGCGCTGCCATTTTGAAAATTTTGTATATGAAAATAATGTAATAAGTTACTTCGTTCATTATCCAACAAAACCTGCTAAAAAGTTTTTGCAGAATAGAGCCTGGGATTTTACAATTCGATTTTTGTACTACATAAAACTTTAAACGCGTTTTTCTCGAAACAAATTTTTTCGAAAACGTTTTTTTATTTTTTTAATGGCCTTCGGCGGCAGCTATCGCTGCCATTTTGAAAATGTTGTATATGAAAATAATGTAATAAGTTACTTCGATCAATATCCAACAAAACCTGCTAAAAAGTTTTTGCAGAATAGAGCCTGGGATTTTACAGTTCGATTTTTGTACTACATAAAACTTTAAACGCGTTTTTCTCGAAACAAATTTTTTCGACGCGCGGTACCTTCTACAGCTTCGAGGAGTCAACCGATTTAAATGTTTTACCCCTCAAATGAAAGATAATTAAATTTGGAAGGCACTGACGGAGCGTCTGTTTCGAAAATATTTTTATAAAATTTTTTTTTTAACGTTAAAGTGCAAAAAAGTGCATGAAAAACGTTTTTTTATTTTTTTAATGGCCTTCGGCGGCAGCTATCGCTGCCATTTTGAAAATGTTGTATATAAAAATAATGTAATAAGTTACTTCGTTCAATATCCAACAAAACCTGCTAAAAAGTTTTTGCAGAATAGAGCCTGGGATTTTACAATTCAATTTTTGTACTACATAAAACGTTAAACGCGTTTTTCTCGAAACAAATTTTTTCGACGCGCGGTACCTTCTACAGCTTCGAGGAGTCAACCGATTTCAATGTTTTACCACTCAAATGAAAGATAATTAAATTTGAAAGGCACTGACGGAGCGTCTGTTTCGAAAATATTTTTATAAAATTTTTTTTTTAACTTTAAAGTGCAAAAAAGTGCATGAAAAACGTTTTTTTATTTTTTTAATGGCCCTCGGCGGCAGCTATCGCTGCCATTTTGAAAATGTTGTATATGAAAATAATGTAATAAGTTACTTCGATCAATATCCAACAAAACCTGCTAAAAAGTTTTTGCAGAATAGAGCCTGGGATTTTACAGTTCGATTTTTGTACTACATAAAACTTTAATCGCGTTTTTCTCGAAACAAAGTTTTTCGACGCGCGGTACCTTCTACAGCTTCGAGGAGTCAACCGATTTCAATGTTTTACCATTCAAATAAAAGATAATTAAATTTTAAAGGCACTGACGGAGCGTTTGTTTCGAAAATATTTTATAAATACTTTTTTTTTTAACGTTAAAGTGCAAAAAAGTGCTTGAGAAACGTATTTTTTTTTTTTGAATGGCCGCAATTTTTTTGTTAAATTTTTTTTCAAAAATTAGCTCTTGTCAGGACCTCGCACATTTTATCTTCTTTAAGAATTTGTTAAGTATTTTAATTTCGGATGACATTTGGAGGCTGTAGAAGGTACAGCGTGGGATCATCTCGTGCCGGGAGATTCTCCTTCGGCGGCAGCTAGAGCTGCCATTTTGAAAATGTTGTATATGAAAATAATGTAATAAGTTACTTCGTTCATTATCCAACAAAACCTGCTAAAAAGTTTTTGCAGAATAGAGCCTGGGATTTTACAATTCGATTTTTGTACTACATAAAACTTTAAACGCGTTTTTCTCGAAACAAATTTTTTCGACGCGCGGTACCTTCTACAGCTTCGAGGAGTCAACCGATTTCAATGTTTTACCATTCAAATGAAAGATAATTAAATTGTAAAGGCACTGACGGAGCGTTTGTTTCGAAAATATTTTTATAAATACTTTTTTTTTAACGTTAAAGTGCAAAAAAGTGCATGAGAAACGTATTTTTTTTTTTTGAATGGCCGCAATTTTTTTGTTACATTTTTTTTCAAAAATTAGCTCTTGTCAGGACCTCGCACATTTTATCTTCTTTAAGAATTTGTTAAGTATTTTAATTTCGGATGACATTTGGAGGCTGTAGAAGGTACAGCGTGGGATCATCTCGTGCCGGGAGATTCTCCTTCGGCGACAGCTAGCGCTGCCATTTTGAAAATTTTGTATATGAAAATAATGTAATAAGTTACTTCGTTCATTATCCAACAAAACCTGCTAAAAAGTTTTTGCAGAATAGAGCCTGGGATTTTACAATTCGATTTTTGTACTACATAAAACTTTAAACGCGTTTTTCTCGAAACAAATTTTTTCGAAAACGTTTTTTTATTTTTTTAATGGCCTTCGGCGGCAGCTATCGCTGCCATTTTGAAAATGTTGTATATGAAAATAATGTAATAAGTTACTTCGATCAATATCCAACAAAACCTGCTAAAAAGTTTTTGCAGAATAGAGCCTGGGATTTTACAGTTCGATTTTTGTACTACATAAAACTTTAAACGCGTTTTTCTCGAAACAAATTTTTTCGACGCGCGGTACCTTCTACAGCTTCGAGGAGTCAACCGATTTAAATGTTTTACCCCTCAAATGAAAGATAATTAAATTTGGAAGGCACTGACGGAGCGTCTGTTTCGAAAATATTTTTATAAAATTTTTTTTTTAACGTTAAAGTGCAAAAAAGTGCATGAAAAACGTTTTTTTATTTTTTTAATGGCCTTCGGCGGCAGCTATCGCTGCCATTTTGAAAATGTTGTATATAAAAATAATGTAATAAGTTACTTCGTTCAATATCCAACAAAACCTGCTAAAAAGTTTGTGCAGAATAGAGCCTGGGATTTTACAATTCAATTTTTGTACTACATAAAACGTTAAACGCGTTTTTCTCGAAACAAATTTTTTCGACGCGCGGTACCTTCTACAGCTTCGAGGAGTCAACCGATTTCAATGTTTTACCACTCAAATGAAAGATAATTAAATTTGAAAGGCACTGACGGAGCGTCTGTTTCGAAAATATTTTTATAAAATTTTTTTTTTAACTTTAAAGTGCAAAAAAGTGCATGAAAAACGTTTTTTTATTTTTTTAATGGCCCTCGGCGGCAGCTATCGCTGCCATTTTGAAAATGTTGTATATGAAAATAATGTAATAAGTTACTTCGATCAATATCCAACAAAACCTGCTAAAAAGTTTTTGCAGAATAGAGCCTGGGATTTTACAGTTCGATTTTTGTACTACATAAAACTTTAATCGCGTTTTTCTCGAAACAAAGTTTTTCGACGCGCGGTACCTTCTACAGCTTCGAGGAGTCAACCGATTTCAATGTTTTACCATTCAAATAAAAGATAATTAAATTTTAAAGGCACTGACGGAGCGTTTGTTTCGAAAATATTTTATAAATACTTTTTTTTTTAACGTTAAAGTGCAAAAAAGTGCTTGAGAAACGTATTTTTTTTTTTTGAATGGCCGCAATTTTTTGTTAAATTTTTTTTCAAAAATTAGCTCTTGTCAGGACCTCGCACATTTTATCTTCTTTAAGAATTTGTTAAGTATTTTAATTTCGGATGACATTTGGAGGCTGTAGAAGGTACAGCGTGGGATCATCTCGTGCCGGGAGATTCTCCTTCGGCGGCAGCTAGAGCTGCCATTTTGAAAATGTTGTATATGAAAATAATGTAATAAGTTACTTCGTTCATTATCCAACAAAACCTGCTAAAAAGTTTTTGCAGAATAGAGCCTGGGATTTTACAATTCGATTTTTGTACTACATAAAACTTTAAACGCGTTTTTCTCGAAACAAATTTTTTCGACGCGCGGTACCTTCTACAGCTTCGAGGAGTCAACCGATTTCAATGTTTTACCATTCAAATGAAAGATAATTAAATTGTAAAGGCACTGACGGAGCGTTTGTTTCGAAAATATTTTTATAAATACTTTTTTTTTAACGTTAAAGTGCAAAAAAGTGCATGAGAAACGTATTTTTTTTTTTTGAATGGCCGCAATTTTTTTGTTACATTTTTTTTCAAAAATTAGCTCTTGTCAGGACCTCGCACATTTTATCTTCTTTAAGAATTTGTTAAGTATTTTAATTTCGGATGACATTTGGAGGCTGTAGAAGGTACAGCGTGGGATCATCTCGTGCCGGGAGATTCTCCTTCGGCGACAGCTAGCGCTGCCATTTTGAAAATTTTGTATATGAAAATAATGTAATAAGTTACTTCGTTCATTATCCAACAAAACCTGCTAAAAAGTTTTTGCAGAATAGAGCCTGGGATTTTACAATTCGATTTTTGTACTACATAAAACTTTAAACGCGTTTTTCTCGAAACAAATTTTTTCGAAAACGTTTTTTTATTTTTTTAATGGCCTTCGGCGGCAGCTATCGCTGCCATTTTGAAAATGTTGTATATGAAAATAATGTAATAAGTTACTTCGATCAATATCCAACAAAACCTGCTAAAAAGTTTTTGCAGAATAGAGCCTGGGATTTTACAGTTCGATTTTTGTACTACATAAAACTTTAAACGCGTTTTTCTCGAAACAAATTTTTTCGACGCGCGGTACCTTCTACAGCTTCGAGGAGTCAACCGATTTAAATGTTTTACCCCTCAAATGAAAGATAATTAAATTTGGAAGGCACTGAAGGAGCGTCTGTTTCGAAAATATTTTTATAAAATTTTTTTTTTAACGTTAAAGTGCAAAAAAGTGCATGAAAAACGTTTTTTTATTTTTTTAATGGCCTTCGGCGGCAGCTATCGCTGCCATTTTGAAAATGTTGTATATAAAAATAATGTAATAAGTTACTTCGTTCAATATCCAACAAAACCTGCTAAAAAGTTTTTGCAGAATAGAGCCTGGGATTTTACAATTCAATTTTTGTACTACATAAAACGTTAAACGCGTTTTTCTCGAAACAAATTTTTTCGACGCGCGGTACCTTCTACAGCTTCGAGGAGTCAACCGATTTCAATGTTTTACCACTCAAATGAAAGATAATTAAATTTGAAAGGCACTGACGGAGCGTCTGTTTCGAAAATATTTTTATAAAATTTTTTTTTTAACTTTAAAGTGCAAAAAAGTGCATGAAAAACGTTTTTTTATTTTTTTAATGGCCCTCGGCGGCAGCTATCGCTGCCATTTTGAAAATGTTGTATATGAAAATAATGTAATAAGTTACTTCGATCAATATCCAACAAAACCTGCTAAAAAGTTTTTGCAGAATAGAGCCTGGGATTTTACAGTTCGATTTTTGTACTACATAAAACTTTAATCGCGTTTTTCTCGAAACAAAGTTTTTCGACGCGCGGTACCTTCTACAGCTTCGAGGAGTCAACCGATTTCAATGTTTTACCATTCAAATAAAAGATAATTAAATTTTAAAGGCACTGACGGAGCGTTTGTTTCGAAAATATTTTATAAATACTTTTTTTTTTAACGTTAAAGTGCAAAAAAGTGCTTGAGAAACGTATTTTTTTTTTTTGAATGGCCGCAATTTTTTTGTTAAATTTTTTTTCAAAAATTAGCTCTTGTCAGGACCTCGCACATTTTATCTTCTTTAAGAATTTGTTAAGTATTTTAATTTCGGATGACATTTGGAGGCTGTAGAAGGTACAGCGTGGGATCATCTCGTGCCGGGAGATTCTCCTTCGGCGGCAGCTAGAGCTGCCATTTTGAAAATGTTGTATATGAAAATAATGTAATAAGTTACTTCGTTCATTATCCAACAAAACCTGCTAAAAAGTTTTTGCAGAATAGAGCCTGGGATTTTACAATTCGATTTTTGTACTACATAAAACTTTAAACGCGTTTTTCTCGAAACAAATTTTTTCGACGCGCGGTACCTTCTACAGCTTCGAGGAGTCAACCGATTTCAATGTTTTACCATTCAAATGAAAGATAATTAAATTGTAAAGGCACTGACGGAGCGTTTGTTTCGAAAATATTTTTATAAATACTTTTTTTTTAACGTTAAAGTGCAAAAAAGTGCATGAGAAACGTATTTTTTTTTTTTGAATGGCCGCAATTTTTTTGTTACATTTTTTTTCAAAAATTAGCTCTTGTCAGGACCTCGCACATTTTATCTTCTTTAAGAATTTGTTAAGTATTTTAATTTCGGATGACATTTGGAGGCTGTAGAAGGTACAGCGTGGGATCATCTCGTGCCGGGAGATTCTCCTTCGGCGACAGCTAGCGCTGCCATTTTGAAAATTTTGTATATGAAAATAATGTAATAAGTTACTTCGTTCATTATCCAACAAAACCTGCTAAAAAGTTTTTGCAGAATAGAGCCTGGGATTTTACAATTCGATTTTTGTACTACATAAAACTTTAAACGCGTTTTTCTCGAAACAAATTTTTTCGACGCGCGGTACCTTCTACAGCTTCGAGGAGTCAACCGATTTCAATGTTTTACCACTCAAATGAAAGATAATTAAATTTGGAAGGCACTGACGGAGCGTCTGTTTCGAAAATATTTTTATAAAATTTTTTTTTTAACGTTAAAGTGCAAAAAAGTGCCTGAAAAACGTTTTTTTATTTTTTTAATGGCCTTCGGCGGCAGCTATCGCTGCCATTTTGAAAATGTTGTATATGAAAATAATGTAATAAGTTACTTCGATCAATATCCAACAAAACCTGCTAAAAAGTTTTTGCAGAATAGAGCCTGGGATTTTACAGTTCGATTTTTGTACTACATAAAACTTTAATCGCGTTTTTCTCGAAACAAAGTTTTTCGACGCGCGGTACCTTCTACAGCTTCGAGGAGTCAACCGATTTCAATGTTTTACCATTCAAATAAAAGATAATTAAATTTTAAAGGCACTGACGGAGCGTTTGTTTCGAAAATATTTTATAAATACTTTTTTTTTTAACGTTAAAGTGCAAAAAAGTGCTTGAGAAACGTATTTTTTTTTTTTGAATGGCCGCAATTTTTTTGTTAAATTTTTTTTCAAAAATTAGCTCTTGTCAGGACCTCGCACATTTTATCTTCTTTAAGAATTTGTTAAGTATTTTAATTTCGGATGACATTTGGAGGCTGTAGAAGGTACAGCGTGGGATCATCTCGTGCCGGGAGATTCTCCTTCGGCGGCAGCTAGAGCTGCCATTTTGAAAATGTTGTATATGAAAATAATGTAATAAGTTACTTCGTTCATTATCCAACAAAACCTGCTAAAAAGTTTTTGCAGAATAGAGCCTGGGATTTTACAATTCGATTTTTGTACTACATAAAACTTTAAACGCGTTTTTCTCGAAACAAATTTTTTCGACGCGCGGTACCTTCTACAGCTTCGAGGAGTCAACCGATTTCAATGTTTTACCATTCAAATGAAAGATAATTAAATTGTAAAGGCACTGACGGAGCGTTTGTTTCGAAAATATTTTTATAAATACTTTTTTTTTAACGTTAAAGTGCAAAAAAGTGCATGAGAAACGTATTTTTTTTTTTTGAATGGCCGCAATTTTTTTGTTACATTTTTTTTCAAAAATTAGCTCTTGTCAGGACCTCGCACATTTTATTTTCTTTAAGAATTTGTTAAGTATTTTAATTTCGGATGACATTTGGAGGCTGTAGAAGGTACAGCGTGGGATCATCTCGTGCCGGGAGATTCTCCTTCGGCGACAGCTAGCGCTGCCATTTTGAAAATTTTGTATATGAAAATAATGTAATAAGTTACTTCGTTCATTATCCAACAAAACCTGCTAAAAAGTTTTTGCAGAATAGAGCCTGGGATTTTACAATTCGATTTTTGTACTACATAAAACTTTAAACGCGTTTTTCTCGAAACAAATTTTTTCGACGCGCGGTACCTTCTACAGCTTCGAGGAGTCAACCGATTTCAATGTTTTACCACTCAAATGAAAGATAATTAAATTTGGAAGGCACTGACGGAGCGTCTGTTTCGAAAATATTTTTATAAAATTTTTTTTTTAACGTTAAAGTGCAAAAAAGTGCCTGAAAAACGTTTTTTTATTTTTTTAATGGCCTTCGGCGGCAGCTATCGCTGCCATTTTGAAAATGTTGTATATGAAAATAATGTAATAAGTTACTTCGATCAATATCCAACAAAACCTGCTAAAAAGTTTTTGCAGAATAGAGCCTGGGATTTTACAGTTCGATTTTTGTACTACATAAAACTTTAATCGCGTTTTTCTCGAAACAAAGTTTTTCGACGCGCGGTACCTTCTACAGCTTCGAGGAGTCAACCGATTTCAATGTTTTACCATTCAAATAAAAGATAATTAAATTTTAAAGGCACTGACGGAGCGTTTGTTTCGAAAATATTTTATAAATACTTTTTTTTTTAACGTTAAAGTGCAAAAAAGTGCTTGAGAAACGTATTTTTTTTTTTTGAATGGCCGCAATTTTTTTGTTAAATTTTTTTTCAAAAATTAGCTCTTGTCAGGACCTCGCACATTTTATCTTCTTTAAGAATTTGTTAAGTATTTTAATTTCGGATGACATTTGGAGGCTGTAGAAGGTACAGCGTGGGATCATCTCGTGCCGGGAGATTCTCCTTCGGCGGCAGCTAGAGCTGCCATTTTGAAAATGTTGTATATGAAAATAATGTAATAAGTTACTTCGTTCATTATCCAACAAAACCTGCTAAAAAGTTTTTGCAGAATAGAGCCTGGGATTTTACAATTCGATTTTTGTACTACATAAAACTTTAAACGCGTTTTTCTCGAAACAAATTTTTTCGACGCGCGGTATCGCTATCGCTGCCTGGTACCTTCTACAGCTTCGAGGAGTCAACCGATTTCAATGTTTTACCACTCAAATGAAAGATAATTAAATTTGAAAGGCACTGACGGAGCGTCTGTTTCGAAAATATTTTTATAAAATTTTTTTTTTAACTTTAAAGTGCAAAAAAGTGCATGAAAAACGTTTTTTTATTTTTTTAATGGCCCTCGGCGGCAGCTATCGCTGCCATTTTGAAAATGTTGTATATGAAAATAATGTAATAAGTTACTTCGATCAATATCCAACAAAACCTGCTAAAAAGTTTTTGCAGAATAGAGCCTGGGATTTTACAGTTCGATTTTTGTACTACATAAAACTTTAATCGCGTTTTTCTCGAAACAAAGTTTTTCGACGCGCGGTACCTTCTACAGCTTCGAGGAGTCAACCGATTTCAATGTTTTACCATTCAAATAAAAGATAATTAAATTTTAAAGGCACTGACGGAGCGTTTGTTTCGAAAATATTTTATAAATACTTTTTTTTTTAACGTTAAAGTGCAAAAAAGTGCTTGAGAAACGTATTTTTTTTTTTTGAATGGCCGCAATTTTTTTGTTAAATTTTTTTTCAAAAATTAGCTCTTGTCAGGACCTCGCACATTTTATCTTCTTTAAGAATTTGTTAAGTATTTTAATTTCGGATGACATTTGGAGGCTGTAGAAGGTACAGCGTGGGATCATCTCGTGCCGGGAGATTCTCCTTCGGCGGCAGCTAGAGCTGCCATTTTGAAAATGTTGTATATGAAAATAATGTAATAAGTTACTTCGTTCATTATCCAACAAAACCTGCTAAAAAGTTTTTGCAGAATAGAGCCTGGGATTTTACAATTCGATTTTTGTACTACATAAAACTTTAAACGCGTTTTTCTCGAAACAAATTTTTTCGACGCGCGGTACCTTCTACAGCTTCGAGGAGTCAACCGATTTCAATGTTTTACCATTCAAATGAAAGATAATTAAATTGTAAAGGCACTGACGGAGCGTTTGTTTCGAAAATATTTTTATAAATACTTTTTTTTTAACGTTAAAGTGCAAAAAAGTGCATGAGAAACGTATTTTTTTTTTTTGAATGGCCGCAATTTTTTTGTTACATTTTTTTTCAAAAATTAGCTCTTGTCAGGACCTCGCACATTTTATCTTCTTTAAGAATTTGTTAAGTATTTTAATTTCGGATGACATTTGGAGGCTGTAGAAGGTACAGCGTGGGATCATCTCGTGCCGGGAGATTCTCCTTCGGCGACAGCTAGCGCTGCCATTTTGAAAATTTTGTATATGAAAATAATGTAATAAGTTACTTCGTTCATTATCCAACAAAACCTGCTAAAAAGTTTTTGCAGAATAGAGCCTGGGATTTTACAATTCGATTTTTGTACTACATAAAACTTTAAACGCGTTTTTCTCGAAACAAATTTTTTCGACGCGCGGTACCTTCTACAGCTTCGAGGAGTCAACCGATTTCAATGTTTTACCACTCAAATGAAAGATAATTAAATTTGGAAGGCACTGACGGAGCGTCTGTTTCGAAAATATTTTTATAAAATTTTTTTTTTAACGTTAAAGTGCAAAAAAGTGCCTGAAAAACGTTTTTTTATTTTTTTAATGGCCTTCGGCGGCAGCTATCGCTGCCATTTTGAAAATGTTGTATATGAAAATAATGTAATAAGTTACTTCGATCAATATCCAACAAAACCTGCTAAAAAGTTTTTGCAGAATAGAGCCTGGGATTTTACAGTTCGATTTTTGTACTACATAAAACTTTAAACGCGTTTTTCTCGAAACAAATTTTTTCGACGCGCGGTACCTTCTACAGCTTCGAGGAGTCAACCGATTTAAATGTTTTACCCCTCAAATGAAAGATAATTAAATTTGGAAGGCACTGACGGAGCGTCTGTTTCGAAAATATTTTTATAAAATTTTTTTTTTAACGTTAAAGTGCAAAAAAGTGCATGAAAAACGTTTTTTTATTTTTTTAATGGCCTTCGGCGGCAGCTATCGCTGCCATTTTGAAAATGTTGTATATAAAAATAATGTAATAAGTTACTTCGTTCAATATCCAACAAAACCTGCTAAAAAGTTTTTGCAGAATAGAGCCTGGGATTTTACAATTCAATTTTTGTACTACATAAAACGTTAAACGCGTTTTTCTCGAAACAAATTTTTTCGACGCGCGGTACCTTCTACAGCTTCGAGGAGTCAACCGATTTCAATGTTTTACCACTCAAATGAAAGATAATTAAATTTGAAAGGCACTGACGGAGCGTCTGTTTCGAAAATATTTTTATAAAATTTTTTTTTTAACTTTAAAGTGCAAAAAAGTGCATGAAAAACGTTTTTTTATTTTTTTAATGGCCCTCGGCGGCAGCTATCGCTGCCATTTTGAAAATGTTGTATATGAAAATAATGTAATAAGTTACTTCGATCAATATCCAACAAAACCTGCTAAAAAGTTTTTGCAGAATAGAGCCTGGGATTTTACAGTTCGATTTTTGTACTACATAAAACTTTAATCGCGTTTTTCTCGAAACAAAGTTTTTCGACGCGCGGTACATTCTACAGCTTCGAGGAGTCAACCGATTTCAATGTTTTACCATTCAAATAAAAGATAATTAAATTTTAAAGGCACTGACGGAGCGTTTGTTTCGAAAATATTTTATAAATACTTTTTTTTTTAACGTTAAAGTGCAAAAAAGTGCTTGAGAAACGTATTTTTTTTTTTTGAATGGCCGCAATTTTTTTGTTAAATTTTTTTTCAAAAATTAGCTCTTGTCAGGACCTCGCACATTTTATCTTCTTTAAGAATTTGTTAAGTATTTTAATTTCGGATGACATTTGGAGGCTGTAGAAGGTACAGCGTGGGATCATCTCGTGCCGGGAGATTCTCCTTCGGCGGCAGCTAGAGCTGCCATTTTGAAAATGTTGTATATGAAAATAATGTAATAAGTTACTTCGTTCATTATCCAACAAAACCTGCTAAAAAGTTTTTGCAGAATAGAGCCTGGGATTTTACAATTCGATTTTTGTACTACATAAAACTTTAAACGCGTTTTTCTCGAAACAAATTTTTTCGACGCGCGGTACCTTCTACAGCTTCGAGGAGTCAACCGATTTCAATGTTTTACCATTCAAATGAAAGATAATTAAATTGTAAAGGCACTGACGGAGCGTTTGTTTCGAAAATATTTTTATAAATACTTTTTTTTTAACGTTAAAGTGCAAAAAAGTGCATGAGAAACGTATTTTTTTTTTTTGAATGGCCGCAATTTTTTTGTTACATTTTTTTTCAAAAATTAGCTCTTGTCAGGACCTCGCACATTGTATCTTCTTTAAGAATTTGTTAAGTATTTTAATTTCGGATGACATTTGGAGGCTGTAGAAGGTACAGCGTGGGATCATCTCGTGCCGGGAGATTCTCCTTCGGCGACAGCTAGCGCTGCCATTTTGAAAATTTTGTATATGAAAATAATGTAATAAGTTACTTCGTTCATTATCCAACAAAACCTGCTAAAAAGTTTTTGCAGAATAGAGCCTGGGATTTTACAATTCGATTTTTGTACTACATAAAACTTTAAACGCGTTTTTCTCGAAACAAATTTTTTCGACGCGCGGTACCTTCTACAGCTTCGAGGAGTCAACCGATTTCAATGTTTTACCACTCAAATGAAAGATAATTAAATTTGGAAGGCACTGACGGAGCGTCTGTTTCGAAAATATTTTTATAAAATTTTTTTTTTAACGTTAAAGTGCAAAAAAGTGCCTGAAAAACGTTTTTTTATTTTTTTAATGGCCTTCGGCGGCAGCTATCGCTGCCATTTTGAAAATGTTGTATATGAAAATAATGTAATAAGTTACTTCGATCAATATCCAACAAAACCTGCTAAAAAGTTTTTGCAGAATAGAGCCTGGGATTTTACAGTTCGATTTTTGTACTACATAAAACTTTAATCGCGTTTTTCTCGAAACAAAGTTTTTCGACGCGCGGTACCTTCTACAGCTTCGAGGAGTCAACCGATTTCAATGTTTTACCATTCAAATAAAAGATAATTAAATTTTAAAGGCACTGACGGAGCGTTTGTTTCGAAAATATTTTATAAATACTTTTTTTTTTAACGTTAAAGTGCAAAAAAGTGCTTGAGAAACGTATTTTTTTTTTTTGAATGGCCGCAATTTTTTTGTTAAATTTTTTTTCAAAAATTAGCTCTTGTCAGGACCTCGCACATTTTATCTTCTTTAAGAATTTGTTAAGTATTTTAATTTCGGATGACATTTGGAGGCTGTAGAAGGTACAGCGTGGGATCATCTCGTGCCGGGAGATTCTCCTTCGGCGGCAGCTAGAGCTGCCATTTTGAAAATGTTGTATATGAAAATAATGTAATAAGTTACTTCGTTCATTATCCAACAAAACCTGCTAAAAAGTTTTTGCAGAATAGAGCCTGGGATTTTACAATTCGATTTTTGTACTACATAAAACTTTAAACGCGTTTTTCTCGAAACAAATTTTTTCGACGCGCGGTATCGCTATCGCTGCCATTTTGAAAATGTTGTATATGAAAATAATGTAATAAGTTACTTCGATCAATATCCAACAAAACCTGCTAAAAAGTTTTTGCAGAATAGAGCCTGGGATTTTACAGTTCGATTTTTGTACTACATAAAACTTTAATCGCGTTTTTCTCGAAACAAAGTTTTTCGACGCGCGGTACCTTCTACAGCTTCGAGGAGTCAACCGATTTCAATGTTTTACCATTCAAATAAAAGATAATTAAATTTTAAAGGCACTGACGGAGCGTTTGTTTCGAAAATATTTTATAAATACTTTTTTTTTTAACGTTAAAGTGCAAAAAAGTGCTTGAGAAACGTATTTTTTTTTTTTGAATGGCCGCAATTTTTTTGTTAAATTTTTTTTCAAAAATTAGCTCTTGTCAGGACCTCGCACATTTTATCTTCTTTAAGAATTTGTTAAGTATTTTAATTTCGGATGACATTTGGAGGCTGTAGAAGGTACAGCGTGGGATCATCTCGTGCCGGGAGATTCTCCTTCGGCGGCAGCTAGAGCTGCCATTTTGAAAATGTTGTATATGAAAATAATGTAATAAGTTACTTCGTTCATTATCCAACAAAACCTGCTAAAAAGTTTTTGCAGAATAGAGCCTGGGATTTTACAATTCGATTTTTGTACTACATAAAACTTTAAACGCGTTTTTCTCGAAACAAATTTTTTCGACGCGCGGTATCTTCTACAGCTTCGAGGAGTCAACCGATTTCAATGTTTTACCATTCAAATGAAAGATAATTAAATTGTAAAGGCACTGACGGAGCGTTTGTTTCGAAAATATTTTTATAAATACTTTTTTTTTAACGTTAAAGTGCAAAAAAGTGCATGAGAAACGTATTTTTTTTTTTTGAATGGCCGCAATTTTTTTGTTACATTTTTTTTCAAAAATTAGCTCTTGTCAGGACCTCGCACATTTTATCTTCTTTAAGAATTTGTTAAGTATTTTAATTTCGGATGACATTTGGAGGCTGTAGAAGGTACAGCGTGGGATCATCTCGTGCCGGGAGATTCTCCTTCGGCGACAGCTAGCGCTGCCATTTTGAAAATTTTGTATATGAAAATAATGTAATAAGTTACTTCGTTCATTATCCAACAAAACCTGCTAAAAAGTTTTTGCAGAATAGAGCCTGGGATTTTACAATTCGATTTTTGTACTACATAAAACTTTAAACGCGTTTTTCTCGAAACAAATTTTTTCGACGCGCGGTACCTTCTACAGCTTCGAGGAGTCAACCGATTTCAATGTTTTACCACTCAAATGAAAGATAATTAAATTTGGAAGGCACTGACGGAGCGTTTGTTTCGAAAATATTTTTATAAATACTTTTTTTTTAACGTTAAAGTGCAAAAAAGTGCCTGAAAAACGTTTTTTTATTTTTTTAATGGCCTTCGGCGGCAGCTATCGCTGCCATTTTGAAAATGTTGTATATGAAAATAATGTAATAAGTTACTTCGATCAATATCCAACAAAACCTGCTAAAAAGTTTTTGCAGAATAGAGCCTGGGATTTTACAGTTCGATTTTTGTACTACATAAAACTTTAATCGCGTTTTTCTCGAAACAAAGTTTTTCGACGCGCGGTACCTTCTACAGCTTCGAGGAGTCAACCGATTTCAATGTTTTAACATTCAAATAAAAGATAATTAAATTGTAAAGGCACTGACGGAGCGTTTGTTTCGAAAATATTTTTATAAATACTTTTTTTTTTAACGTTAAAGTGCAAAAAAGTGCTTGAGAAACGTATTTTTTTTTTTGAATGGCCGCAATTTTTTTGTTACATTTTTTTTCAAAAATTAGCTCTTGTCAGGACCTCGCACATTTTATCTTCTTTAAGAATTTGTTAAGTATTTTAATTTCGGATGACATTTGGAGGCTGTAGAAGGTACAGCGTGGGATCATCTCGTGCCGGGAGATTCTCCTTCGGCGACAGCTAGCGCTGCCATTTTGAAAATTTTGTATATGAAAATAATGTAATAAGTTACTTCGTTCATTATCCAACAAAACCTGCTAAAAAGTTTTTGCAGAATAGAGCCTGGGATTTTACAATTCGATTTTTGTACTACATAAAACTTTAAACGCGTTTTTCTCGAAACAAATTTTTTCGACGCGCGGTACCTTCTACAGCTTCGAGGAGTCAACCGATTTCAATGTTTTACCACTCAAATGAAAGATAATTAAATTTGGAAGGCACTGACGGAGCGTCTGTTTCGAAAATATTTTTATAAAATTTTTTTTTAACGTTAAAGTGCAAAAAAGTGCCTGAAAAACGTTTTTTTATTTTTTTAATGGCCTTCGGCGGCAGCTATCGCTGCCATTTTGAAAATGTTGTATATGAAAATAATGTAATAAGTTACTTCGATCAATATCCAACAAAACCTGCTAAAAAGTTTTTGCAGAATAGAGCCTGGGATTTTACAGTTCGATTTTTGTACTACATAAAACTTTAATCGCGTTTTTCTCGAAACAAAGTTTTTCGACGCGCGGTACCTTCTACAGCTTCGAGGAGTCAACCGATTTCAATGTTTTACCATTCAAATAAAAGATAATTAAATTGTAAAGGCACTGACGGAGCGTCTGTTTCGAAAATATTTTTATAAATACTTTTTTTTTAACGTTAAAGTGCAAAAAAGTGCATGAGAAACGTATTTTTTTTTTTTGAATGGCCGCAATTTTTTTGTTACATTTTTTTTCAAAAATTAGCTCTTGTCAGGACCTCGCACATTTTATCTTCTTTAAGAATTTGTTAAGTATTTTAATTTCGGATGACATTTGGAGGCTGTAGAAGGTACAGCGTGGGATCATCTCGTGCCGGGAGATTCTCCTTCGGCGACAGCTAGCGCTGCCATTTTGAAAATTTTGTATATGAAAATAATGTAATAAGTTACTTCGTTCAATATCCAACAAAACCTGTTTAAAAGTTTTTGCAGAATACAGCCTGGGATTTAACAGTTCGATTTTTGTACTACATAAATCGCGTTTTTCTCGAAACAAAGTTTTTCGACGCGCGGTACCTTCTACAGCTTCGAGGAGTCAACCGATTTCAATGTTTTACCATTCAAATGAAAGATAATTAAATTGTAAAGGCACTGACGGAGCGTTTGTTTTGAAAATATTTTTATAAATACTTTTTTTTTAACGTTAAAGTGCAAAAAAGTGCATGAGAAACGTATTTTTTTTTTTTGAATGGCCGCAATTTTTTTGTTACATTTTTTTTCAAAAATTAGCTCTTGTCAGGACCTCGCACATTTTATCTTCTTTAAGAATTTGTTAAGTATTTTAATTTCGGATGACATTTGGAGGCTGTAGAAGGTACAGCGTGGGATCATCTCGTGCCGGGAGATTCTCCTTCGGCGACAGCTAGCGCTGCCATTTTGAAAATTTTGTATATGAAAATAATGTAATAAGTTACTTCGTTCATTATCCAACAAAACCTGCTAAAAAGTTTTTGCAGAATAGAGCCTGGGATTTTACAATTCGATTTTTGTACTACATAAAACTTTAAACGCGTTTTTCTCGAAACAAATTTTTTCGACGCGCGGTACCTTCTACAGCTTCGAGGAGTCAACCGATTTCAATGTTTTACCACTCAAATGAAAGATAATTAAATTTGGAAGGCACTGACGGAGCGTCTGTTTCGAAAATATTTTTATAAAATTTTTTTTTAACGTTAAAGTGCAAAAAAGTGCCTGAAAAACGTTTTTTTATTTTTTTAATGGCCTTCGGCGGCAGCTATCGCTGCCATTTTGAAAATGTTGTATATGAAAATAATGTAATAAGTTACTTCGATCAATATCCAACAAAACCTGCTAAAAAGTTTTTGCAGAATAGAGCCTGGGATTTTACAGTTCGATTTTTGTACTACATAAAACTTTAATCGCGTTTTTCTCGAAACAAAGTTTTTCGACGCGCGGTACCTTCTACAGCTTCGAGGAGTCAACCGATTTCAATGTTTTACCATTCAAATAAAAGATAATTAAATTGTAAAGGCACTGACGGAGCGTTTGTTTCGAAAATATTTTTATAAATACTTTTTTTTTAACGTTAAAGTGCAAAAAAGTGCATGAGAAACGTATTTTTTTTTTTTGAATGGCCGCAATTTTTTTGTTACATTTTTTTTCAAAAATTAGCTCTTGTCAGGACCTCGCACATTTTATCTTCTTTAAGAATTTGTTAAGTATTTTAATTTCGGATGACATTTGGAGGCTGTAGAAGGTACAGCGTGGGATCATCTCGTGCCGGGAGATTCTCCTTCGGCGACAGCTAGCGCTGCCATTTTGAAAATTTTGTATATGAAAATAATGTAATAAGTTACTTCGTTCATTATCCAACAAAACCTGCTAAAAAGTTTTTGCAGAATAGAGCCTGGGATTTTACAATTCGATTTTTGTACTACATAAAACTTTAAACGCGTTTTTCTCGAAACAAATTTTTTCGACGCGCGGTACCTTCTACAGCTTCGAGGAGTCAACCGATTTCAATGTTTTACCACTCAAATGAAAGATAATTAAATTTGGAAGGCACTGACGGAGCGTCTGTTTCGAAAATATTTTTATAAAATTTTTTTTTTAACGTTAAAGTGCAAAAAAGTGCCTGAAAAACGTTTTTTTATTTTTTTAATGGCCTTCGGCGGCAGCTATCGCTGCCATTTTGAAAATGTTGTATATGAAAATAATGTAATAAGTTACTTCGATCAATATCCAACAAAACCTGCTAAAAAGTTTTTGCAGAATAGAGCCTGGGATTTTACAGTTCGATTTTTGTACTACATAAAACTTTAATCGCGTTTTTCTCGAAACAAAGTTTTTCGACGCGCGGTACCTTCTACAGCTTCGAGGAGTCAACCGATTTCAATGTTTTACCATTCAAATAAAAGATAATTAAATTTTAAAGGCACTGACGGAGCGTTTGTTTCGAAAATATTTTATAAATACTTTTTTTTTTAACGTTAAAGTGCAAAAAAGTGCTTGAGAAACGTATTTTTTTTTTTTGAATGGCCGCAATTTTTTTGTTAAATTTTTTTTCAAAAATTAGCTCTTGTCAGGACCTCGCACATTTTATCTTCTTTAAGAATTTGTTAAGTATTTTAATTTCGGATGACATTTGGAGGCTGTAGAAGGTACAGCGTGGGATCATCTCGTGCCGGGAGATTCTCCTTCGGCGGCAGCTAGAGCTGCCATTTTGAAAATGTTGTATATGAAAATAATGTAATAAGTTACTTCGTTCATTATCCAACAAAACCTGCTAAAAAGTTTTTGCAGAATAGAGCCTGGGATTTTACAATTCGATTTTTGTACTACATAAAACTTTAAACGCGTTTTTCTCGAAACAAATTTTTTCGACGCGCGGTATCGCTATCGCTGCCATTTTGAAAATGTTGTATATGAAAATAATGTAATAAGTTACTTCGATCAATATCCAACAAAACCTGCTAAAAAGTTTTTGCAGAATAGAGCCTGGGATTTTACAGTTCGATTTTTGTACTACATAAAACTTTAATCGCGTTTTTCTCGAAACAAAGTTTTTCGACGCGCGGTACCTTCTACAGCTTCGAGGAGTCAACCGATTTCAATGTTTTACCATTCAAATAAAAGATAATTAAATTGTAAAGGCACTGACGGAGCGTTTGTTTCGAAAATATTTTTATAAATACTTTTTTTTTAACGTTAAAGTGCAAAAAAGTGCATGAGAAACGTATTTTTTTTTTTTGAATGGCCGCAATTTTTTTGTTACATTTTTTTTCAAAAATTAGCTCTTGTCAGGACCTCGCACATTTTATCTTCTTTAAGAATTTGTTAAGTATTTTAATTTCGGATGACATTTGGAGGCTGTAGAAGGTACAGCGTGGGGTCATCTCGTGCCGGGAGATTCTCCTTCGGCGACAGCTAGCGCTGCCATTTTGAAAATTTTGTATATGAAAATAATGTAATAAGTTACTTCGTTCATTATCCAACAAAACCTGCTAAAAAGTTTTTGCAGAATAGAGCCTGGGATTTTACAATTCGATTTTTGTACTACATAAAACTTTAAACGCGTTTTTCTCGAAACAAATTTTTTCGACGCGCGGTACCTTCTACAGCTTCGAGGAGTCAACCGATTTCAATGTTTTACCACTCAAATGAAAGATAATTAAATTTGGAAGGCACTGACGGAGCGTCTGTTTCGAAAATATTTTTATAAAATTTTTTTTTAACGTTAAAGTGCAAAAAAGTGCCTGAAAAACGTTTTTTTATTTTTTTAATGGCCTTCGGCGGCAGCTATCGCTGCCATTTTGAAAATGTTGTATATGAAAATAATGTAATAAGTTACTTCGATCAATATCCAACAAAACCTGCTAAAAAGTTTTTGCAGAATAGAGCCTGGGATTTTACAGTTCGATTTTTGTACTACATAAAACTTTAATCGCGTTTTTCTCGAAACAAAGTTTTTCGACGCGCGGTACCTTCTACAGCTTCGAGGAGTCAACCGATTTCAATGTTTTAACATTCAAATAAAAGATAATTAAATTGTAAAGGCACTGACGGAGCGTTTGTTTCGAAAATATTTTTATAAATACTTTTTTTTTTAACGTTAAAGTGCAAAAAAGTGCTTGAGAAACGTATTTTTTTTTTTGAATGGCCGCAATTTTTTTGTTAAATTTTTTTTCAAAAATTAGCTCTTGTCAGGACCTCGCACATTTTATCTTCTTTAAGAATTTGTTAAGTATTTTAATTTCGGATGACATTTGGAGGCTGTAGAAGGTACAGCGTGGGATCATCTCGTGCCGGGAGATTCTCCTTCGGCGGCAGCTAGAGCTGCCATTTTGAAAATGTTGTATATGAAAATAATGTAATAAGTTACTTCGTTCAATATCCAACAAAACCTGTTTAAAAGTTTTTGCAGAATACAGCCTGGGATTTAACAGTTCGATTTTTGTACTACATAAATCGCGTTTTTCTCGAAACAAAGTTTTTCGACGCGCGGTACCTTCTACAGCTTCGAGGAGTCAACCGATTTCAATGTTTTACCATTCAAATGAAAGATAATTAAATTGTAAAGGCACTGACGGAGCGTTTGTTTTGAAAATATTTTTATAAATACTTTTTTTTTAACGTTAAAGTGCAAAAAAGTGCATGAGAAACGTATTTTTTTTTTTTGAATGGCCGCAATTTTTTTGTTACATTTTTTTTCAAAAATTAGCTCTTGTCAGGACCTCGCACATTTTATCTTCTTTAAGAATTTGTTAAGTATTTTAATTTCGGATGACATTTGGAGGCTGTAGAAGGTACAGCGTGGGATCATCTCGTGCCGGGAGATTCTCCTTCGGCGACAGCTAGCGCTGCCATTTTGAAAATTTTGTATATGAAAATAATGTAATAAGTTACTTCGTTCATTATCCAACAAAACCTGTTTAAAAGTTTTTGCAGAATACAGCCTGGGATTTAACAGTTCGATTTTTGTACTACATAAAACTTTAAACGCGTTTTTCTCGAAACAAATTTTTTCGACGCGCGGTACCTTCTACAGCTTCGAGGAGTCAACCGATTTTAATGTTTTACCACTCAAATTAAAGATAATTAAATTTGGAAGGCACTGACGGAGCGTCTGTTTCGAAAATATTTTTATACAATTTTTTTTTTAACGTTAAAGTGCAAAAAAGTGCATGAAAAACGTTTTTTTTTTTTTTAATGGCCTTCGGCGGCAGCTAGCGCTGCCATTTTGAAAATGTTGTATATAAAAATAATGTAATAAGTTACTTCGTTCAATATCCAACAATACCTGTTTAAAAGTTTTTGCAGAATACAGCCTGGGATTTAACAGTTCGATTTTTGTACTACATAAAACTTTAATCGCGTTTTTCTCGAAACAAAGTTTTTCGACGCGCGGTACCTTCTACAGCTTCGAGGAGTCAACCGATTTTAATGTTTTACCACTCAAATTAAAGATAATTAAATTTGGAAGGCACTGACGGAGCGTCTGTTTCGAAAATATTTTTATACAATTTTTTTTTTAACGTTAAAGTGCAAAAAAGTGCATGAAAAACGTTTTTTTTTTTTTTAATGGCCTTCGGCGGCAGCTAGCGCTGCCATTTTGAAAATGTTGTATATGAAAATAATGTAATAAGTTACTTCGATCAATATCCAACAAAACCTGCTAAAAAGTTTTTGCAGAATAGAGCCTGGGATTTTACAGTTCGATTTTTGTACTACATAAAACTTTAATCGCGTTTTTCTCGAAACAAAGTTTTTCGACGCGCGGTACCTTCTACAGCTTCGAGGAGTCAACCGATTTCAATGTTTTACCATTCAAATAAAAGATAATTAAATTGTAAAGGCACTGACGGAGCGTTTGTTTCGAAAATATTTTTATAAATACTTTTTTTTTTAACGTTAAAGTGCAAAAAAGTGCTTGAGAAACGTATTTTTTTTTTTTGAATGGCCGCAATTTTTTTGTTAAATTTTTTTTCAAAAATTAGCTCTTGTCAGGACCTCGCACATTTTATCTTCTTTAAGAATTTGTTAAGTATTTTAATTTCGGATGACATTTGGAGGCTGTAGAAGGTACAGCGTGGGATCATCTCGTGCCGGGAGATTCTCCTTCGGCGGCAGCTAGAGCTGCCATTTTGAAAATGTTGTATATGAAAATAATGTAATAAGTTACTTCGTTCAATATCCAACAAAACCTGTTTAAAAGTTTTTGCAGAATACAGCCTGGGATTTAACAGTTCGATTTTTGTACTACATAAATCGCGTTTTTCTCGAAACAAAGTTTTTCGACGCGCGGTACCTTCTACAGCTTCGAGGAGTCAACCGATTTCAATGTTTTACCATTCAAATGAAAGATAATTAAATTGTAAAGGCACTGACGGAGCGTTTGTTTCGAAAATATTTTTATAAATACTTTTTTTTTAACGTTAAAGTGCAAAAAAGTGCATGAGAAACGTATTTTTTTTTTTGTGAATGGCCGCAATTTTTTTGTTACATTTTTTTTCAAAAATTAGCTCTTGTCAGGACCTCGCACATTTTATCTTCTTTAAGAATTTGTTAAGTATTTTAATTTCGGATGACATTTGGAGGCTGTAGAAGGTACAGCGTGGGATCATCTCGTGCCGGGAGATTCTCCTTCGGCGGCAGCTAGAGCTGCCATTTTGAAAATGTTGTATATGAAAATAATGTAATAAGTTACTTCGTTCAATATCCAACAAAACCTGTTTAAAAGTTTTTGCAGAATACAGCCTGGGATTTAACAGTTCGATTTTTGTACTACATAAATCGCGTTTTTCTCGAAACAAAGTTTTTCGACGCGCGGTACCTTCTACAGCTTCGAGGAGTCAACCGATTTCAATGTTTTACCACTCAAATTAAAGATAATTAAATTTGGAAGGCACTGACGGAGCGTCTGTTTCGAAAATATTTTTATACAATTTTTTTCTTAACGTTAAAGTGCAAAAAAGTGCATGAAAAACGTTTTTTTTTTTTTAATGGCCTTCGGCGGCAGCTAGCGCTGCCATTTTGAAAATGTTGTATATAAAAATAATGTAATAAGTTACTTCGTTCAATATCCAACAAAACCTGCTAAAAAGTTTTTGCAGAATAGAGCCTGGGATTTTACAATTCGATTTTTGTACTACATAAAACTTTAAACGCGTTTTTCTCGAAACAAATTTTTTCGACGCGCGGTACCTTCTACAGCTTCGAGGAGTCAACCGATTTCAATGTTTTACCACTCAAATGAAAGATAATTAAATTTGGAAGGCACTGACGGAGCGTCTGTTTCGAAAATATTTTTATAAAATTTTTTTTTTAACGTTAAAGTGCAAAAAAGTGCATGAAAAACGTTTTTTTATTTTTTTAATGGCCTTCGGCGGCAGCTATCGCTGCCATTTTGAAAATGTTGTATATGAAAATAATGTAATAAGTTACTTCGTTCAATATCCAACAAAACCTGCTAAAAAGTTTTTGCAGAATAGAGCCTGGGATTTTACAATTCGATTTTTGTACTACATAAAACTTTAAACGCGTTTTTCTCGAAACAAATTTTTTCGACGCGCGGTACCTTCTACAGCTTCGAGGAGTCAACCGATTTCAATGTTTTACCACTCAAATGAAAGATAATTAAATTTGGAAGGCACTGACGGAGCGTCTGTTTCGAAAATATTTTTATAAAATTTTTTTTTTAACGTTAAAGTGCAAAAAAGTGCATGAAAAACGTTTTTTTATTTTTTTAATGGCCTTCGGCGGCAGCTATCGCTGCCATTTTGAAAATGTTGTATATGAAAATAATGTAATAAGTTACTTCGTTCAATATCCAACAAAACCTGCTAAAAAGTTTTTGCAGAATAGAGCCTGGGATTTTACAATTCGATTTTTGTACTACATAAAACTTTAAACGCGTTTTTCTCGAAACAAATTTTTTCGACGCGCGGTACCTTCTACAGCTTCGAGGAGTCAACCGATTTCAATGTTTTACCACTCAAATGAAAGATAATTAAATTTGGAAGGCACTGACGGAGCGTCTGTTTCGAAAATATTTTTATAAAATTTTTTTTTTAACGTTAAAGTGCAAAAAAGTGCATGAAAAACGTTTTTTTATTTTTTTAATGGCCTTCGGCGGCAGCTATCGCTGCCATTTTGAAAATGTTGTATATGAAAATAATGTAATAAGTTACTTCGATCAATATCCAACAAAACCTGCTAAAAAGTTTTTGCAGAATAGAGCCTGGGATTTTACAATTCGATTTTTGTACTACATAAAACTTTAAACGCGTTTTTCTCGAAACAAATTTTTTCGACGCGCGGTACCTTCTACAGCTTCGAGGAGTCAACCGATTTCAATGTTTTACCACTCAAATTAAAGATAATTAAATTTGGAAGGCACTGACGGAGCGTCTGTTTCGAAAATATTTTTATAAAATTTTTTTTTTAACGTTAAAGTGCAAAAAAGTGCATGAAAAACGTTTTTTTATTTTTTTAATGGCCTTCGGCGGCAGCTATCGCTGCCATTTTGAAAATGTTGTATATGAAAATAATGTAATAAGTTACTTCGTTCAATATCCAACAAAACCTGCTAAAAAGTTTTTGCAGAATAGAGCCTGGGATTTTACAATTCGATTTTTGTACTACATAAAACTTTAAACGCGTTTTTCTCGAAACAAATTTTTTCGACGCGCGGTACCTTCTACAGCTTCGAGGAGTCAACCGATTTCAATGTTTTACCACTCAAATGAAAGATAATTAAATTTGGAAGGCACTGACGGAGCGTCTGTTTCGAAAATATTTTTATAAAATTTTTTTTTTAACGTTAAAGTGCAAAAAAGTGCATGAAAAACGTTTTTTTATTTTTTTAATGGCCTTCGGCGGCAGCTATCGCTGCCATTTTGAAAATGTTGTATATGAAAATAATGTAATAAGTTACTTCGTTCAATATCCAACAAAACCTGCTAAAAAGTTTTTGCAGAATAGAGCCTGGGATTTTACAATTCGATTTTTGTACTACATAAAACTTTAAACGCGTTTTTCTCGAAACAAATTTTTTCGACGCGCGGTACCTTCTACAGCTTCGAGGAGTCAACCGATTTCAATGTTTTACCACTCAAATGAAAGATAATTAAATTTGGAAGGCACTGACGGAGCGTCTGTTTCGAAAATATTTTTATAAAATTTTTTTTTTAACGTTAAAGTGCAAAAAAGTGCATGAAAAACGTTTTTTTATTTTTTTAATGGCCTTCGGCGGCAGCTATCGCTGCCATTTTGAAAATGTTGTATATGAAAATAATGTAATAAGTTACTTCGTTCAATATCCAACAAAACCTGCTAAAAAGTTTTTGCAGAATAGAGCCTGGGATTTTACAATTCGATTTTTGTACTACATAAAACTTTAAACGCGTTTTTCTCGAAACAAATTTTTTCGACGCGCGGTACCTTCTACAGCTTCGAGGAGTCAACCGATTTCAATGTTTTACCACTCAAATGAAAGATAATTAAATTTGGAAGGCACTGACGGAGCGTCTGTTTCGAAAATATTTTTATAAAATTTTTTTTTTAACGTTAAAGTGCAAAAAAGTGCATGAAAAACGTTTTTTTATTTTTTTAATGGCCTTCGGCGGCAGCTATCGCTGCCATTTTGAAAATGTTGTATATGAAAATAATGTAATAAGTTACTTCGTTCATTATCCAACAAAACCTGCTAAAAAGTTTTTGCAGAATAGAGCCTGGGATTTTACAATTCGATTTTTGTACTACATAAAACTTTAAACGCGTTTTTCTCGAAACAAATTTTTTCGACGCGCGGTACCTTCTACAGCTTCGAGGAGTCAACCGATTTCAATGTTTTACCACTCAAATGAAAGATAATTAAATTTGGAAGGCACTGACGGAGCGTCTGTTTCGAAAATATTTTTATAAAATTTTTTTTTTAACGTTAAAGTGCAAAAAAGTGCATGAAAAACGTTTTTTTATTTTTTTAATGGCCTTCGGCGGCAGCTATCGCTGCCATTTTGAAAATGTTGTATATGAAAATAATGTAATAAGTTACTTCGATCAATATCCAACAAAACCTGCTAAAAAGTTTTTGCAGAATAGAGCCTGGGATTTTACAATTCGATTTTTGTACTACATAAAACTTTAAACGCGTTTTTCTCGAAACAAATTTTTTCGACGCGCGGTACCTTCTACAGCTTCGAGGAGTCAACCGATTTCAATGTTTTACCACTCAAATGAAAGATAATTAAATTTGAAAGGCACTGACGGAGCGTCTGTTTCGAAAATATTTTTATAAAATTTTTTTTTTAACGTTAAAGTGCAAAAAAGTGCATGAAAAACGTTTTTTTATTTTTTTAATGGCCTTCGGCGGCAGCTATCGCTGCCATTTTGAAAATGTTGTATATGAAAATAATGTAATAAGTTACTTCGTTCAATATCCAACAAAACCTGCTAAAAAGTTTTTGCAGAATGGAGCCTGGGATTTTACAATTCGATTTTTGTACTACATAAAACTTTAAACGCGTTTTTCTCGAAACAAATTTTTTCGACGCGCGGTACCTTCTACAGCTTCGAGGAGTCAACCGATTTCAATGTTTTACCACTCAAATGAAAGATAATTAAATTTGGAAGGCACTGACGGAGCGTCTGTTTCGAAAATATTTTTATAAAATTTTTTTTTTAACGTTAAAGTGCAAAAAAGTGCATGAAAAACGTTTTTTTATTTTTTTAATGGCCTTCGGCGGCAGCTATCGCTGCCATTTTGAAAATGTTGTATATGAAAATAATGTAATAAGTTACTTCGATCAATATCCAACAAAACCTGCTAAAAAGTTTTTGCAGAATAGAGCCTGGGATTTTACAGTTCGATTTTTGTACTACATAAAACTTTAATCGCGTTTTTCTCGAAACAAAGTTTTTCGACGCGCGGTACCTTCTACAGCTTCGAGGAGTCAACCGATTTCAATGTTTTACCATTCAAATAAAAGATAATTAAATTGTAAAGGCACTGACGGAGCGTTTGTTTCGAAAATATTTTTATAAATATTTTTTTTTTAACGTTAAAGTGCAAAAAAGTGCATGAAAAACGTATTTTTTTTTTTTGAATGGCCACAATTCTTTTGTAAAATTTTTTTTAAAAAATTAGCTCTTGTCAGGACCTCGCACATTTTATCTTCTTTAAGAATTTGTTAAGTATTTTAATTTCGGATGACATTTGGAGGCTGTAGAAGGTACAGCGTGGGATCATCTCGTGCCGGGAGATTCTCCTTCGGCGGCAGGTAGCGCTGCCATTTTGAAAATGTTGTATATAAAAATAATGTAATAAATAACTTCATTCTATATCCAACAAAACCTGCAAAAAAGTTTTTGCAGTATACTTTATTTTGTATCGAAAATTTTTTATTTTATGTAGTCCATTGTTGGCCCTTAACATGCCCGCGGTTTTCAAATCTATAATATATATGTATATGCAAATATGTAAGTATATGTATTAATAAATAAAATCGCGGCGAGGCGCGGCTGCTGCTTGTTGTTATGTAAAAAAGAATTCAAATATGTAATAAATATGTATATGCAAATATGTAAGTATATGTATTAATAAATCAAATATAAGTCGTTTTCGGTGTGGCTGGACCGGACCTTGTGGTGCCTTGGGTCATTGGCGGCATTTGTGGCAGAGCCTTGTCCCAGCAACGACCCACCAGCAGATTATGCCTCATAATCGCAGCTGTCGACGCTGCAGCGGCCAATATTAGCGCATTTCAGCAATTCCCCTCTGAGTCTCATTTCGCGCATGTCCCGCACGTTGATGTGCCGTCGAAAGAGTCGCGTCAGGATGAGGGCGGCTCCTCCTTGCGATTTAATGTCCAGCAATAAACCGCATGTACAGACTGTTTGCCCGGCAAAGCGAACCTAGGGGTCTTTGTTATATATTATGAAGATTGTAGGGGTCGGTAGTATAGTGCAAATGACGTTTGACCAACAAGCGTGAGGTCCAAGGTTCGATCCCGGATGGTAACAAAAAATTCAAACATACAAGAAAAATCATTTTCATGTTAAATTCAACATGCCCGCGGTTTTCAAATTTGAAAAAATGCGAGCGGCAAACTTGTAGTGCTGTATAGCTTCAAAAGTGGAGTCTCGGTATATTTCTGGTATGTTTTAAAAGTGAGACCGCATACTTTCAGTATATTTAAGAGGGACAGACAGACCGTTTATTCGATCGATACAGAGTTGTATTCTTATTAATCGAGTTGGCTGATATAGCAGGCAGCTTCTGTCAGTGCGTAAAATTTTAGTGCTGTAGTGCGCATTATGCAGAGTTGTATTCTTATTAATCGAGTTGGCTGATGTAGCAGGCAGCTTCTGTCAGTGCGTACACTTTTAGTGCTGTAGTGCGCATTATACAGAGTTGTATTCTATTTATACCTGCAACATGCTGCGAAAATGTTGGCAACATGCTTTTTTTCTCATCAACATGTTTCAACATGCTTAGACACGTTTCAACATGCTGCGCTGGGTTGGCTGTGGGTGCTGCCATTGGGTGGGCAGGGGGTATGATCAATGGGTGGGCTGGCCAATAAGTGGCCAAATGTCAAAAAATACGAAAAATTCCAAAAAAAAATACCAAAAAATTGTGGATATGCAGAAAAATCCAAAAAATTAAATAAAAAATACCAAAATTACCAAAAATGCCAAAAAATAAAGGGAAGGTGTTCAAAAGTGTCAAAACGTGATGAAACGCCTAAAAGTATGCTCTTTTTTTTTTTTTGCTTTATTCGATACAAAAATACCAACAAATACCAAAAAAAATACCAAGAAGGTCAAAATATACCAGAAAATACCAAAAAAGTCAAAAAATACCAAAAATTCAAAAAAAAAATATCAAAAAATTGTGAATATGCAGAAAAATCCAAAAAATTAAATAAAAAATACCAAAATTACCAAAAATGCCAAAAAATAAAATTAAGGTGTTCAAAAGTGTCAAAACGTGATGAAACGCCTAAAAGTATGCTCTTTTTTTTTTTTTGCTTTATTCGAAACAAAAATACCATAAAACACAAAAAAATACATTTATTCACACTTATTCACATGTATTCACACTTATTCACATTTATTCACACTTATTCACATGTATTCACACTTATTCACATGTATTCACACTTATTCACATGTATTCACATTTATTCACACTTATTCACATGTATTCACATTTATTCACACACATGTATTCACACTTATTCACATTTATTCACACTTATTCACACTTATTCACATGTATTCACATTTATTGACACACATGTATTCACACTTATTCACATGTATTCACACTTATTCACATTTATTCACACTTATTCACACTTATTCACATGTATTCAAACTTATTCACAATTATTCACACTTATTCACATGTATTCACATGTATTCACACACATGTATTCACACTTATTTACATGTATTCACACTTATTCACATTTATTCACACTTATTCACACTTATTCACACTTATTCACATGTATTCACACACATGTATTCACACTTATTCACATTTATTCACACTTATTCACACTTATTCACATTTATTCACATGTATTCACACTTATTCACATGTATTCACATGTATTCACACACATGTATTCACACTTATTCACATGTATTCACACTTATTCACATTTATTCACACTTATTCACACTTATTCACACTTATTCACATGTATTCACACACATGTATTCACACTTATTCACATTTATTCACACTTATTCACACTTATTCACATTTATTCACATGTATTCACACTTATTCACATGTGTTCAGCCCACCCATTGGCCACACCCCCTGCCCTCCCATTGGCCACACCCCCTGCCCACCCATTGGCCACACCCCCTGGCCAATGGGAGGGCAGGGGGCGTGGCCAATGGGTGGGCTGGCCAATGGGAGGCCAGGGGGTGTGGCCAATGGGTGGGCTGGCCAATGGGAGGCCAGGGGGTGTGGCCAATGGGTGGGCTGGCCAATGGGAGC